>CAEFZP010001129.1:0-121412 GCA_903064625.1 Mallotus villosus
TCCAGTGACCTCAAGGTCTGCACGTCCTCCTCCCAGCCAGCAGGGACCCCCCAGCTCCCCTCCCACATCAGCAGACAATGTTCTGTTACTCTTGGTGTAAGTTACACTTCAAATGTGTGCTTTAGTGGAGAATTGTTTGAGTTGAACCACATTGTATTGTTCTGTGTATATATTGTACAGTGTAAATAACACAGCCATATTGTACATGATTTTTAAATACATTAACAGTTTATTCACAAATTCATTGTTACATTAACCCAACAAGAAAGCTGACAATATATCCAGAATAATACTTGCAAGTGTACAGAGGAAACATCATGAATGGTGCTCTTATTCGGGTTACAGTGTGGATTATGTCAAAGGTAACTGAGGTTATAATTCTCACATTGTCCGCTACTGAGACAAATTTTTGTTTACATAACCTCACTTAACTAAATTGCTTACTTCCTTTATCCAATACAAACTTGTCTTATATACATTAAGTCCTCATGTGAACGTGTGGCATGGTGTTAGACCCGGCTGACAGCACACAGCTGGTGGGGTGAGGGGTGGAGGATTAAGCCCACAGCTGGAGTGAGGTCCAGATCATCCTCTGTTACCCCGGGTGGAGGAGAGAAACTAAAGTGTTGGAGGAGAGAGGTGAAGAAGAGGAAGAGCTCCATCCTGGCCAGACCCTCCCCAGGACACGCCCTGCGACCTGAGAGAGAGATCCCAAATCTATTAAAAAAACTGCAAGCATTATCAGAATGGTCTCACTTATGACCTTTTTAAAGACAACAATTACATACCAGCAGAGAAGGGCATGAAGGCATCCCTCTTGACAAACTTCCCCTTGTCATCCAGGAAGTGGGCGGGGTTAAATGTGTGGGGGCTCTCCCATTCGCTCTCATCCTGCAGGACTGATGTCAGTAGAGGAATCACAGTGGTCCCCTGTACAACAGAGAGAATGTTAAACTGATGACCGTCCTCAACATTTTAGAGAGGGAAGTTTATCACAATGACACACATGTTATCTGACCTTCTTGATGAAGTATCCCTGGAAGGTGACATCTCTGCTGGTGATGTGAGGGAGGGACATTGGTGTAATGTTGGCCAGTCTTTGGATCTCATGGATGACAGCATCAGTGTAGGGAAGGTTCTTCCTGTCCTCTACCAAGACCTGACGACTTCCTATCACCCTGTTGATCTCCTCCTGAACCTGGTCTAAAGAGACAAGAGTGGTTTGAAAGTTACTCTCAAACCTACAGTGATAGATTGAACAATAATCTTTGCACTGGATCAGTTCAAATTGGCTGAAAGCTTGTAAACCAGTGGAAAGCTTTCAGCCATGCATGTGTCCTTTGTCCATGCACATGTGTGTGCTTTGGTCCTAACCTTGTATCCGTGGGTACTTGGCCATGAGCATCAAACCCCATCTTAGTGTGGTCCCTGTTGTCTCGGTACCAGCAACAAACAGGTTGAGAACTGTGCTTGTCAGATTCTCTTTGTGGTAGTGGGTGTCCTTCTTTCCTGATTCCTTCCACACAGAAGATAAAGGCAAGAGGATCAGGATTGATGAAATGCTAAACAAATCTGCCTACCACTACTTGTATACTTGAAGAATTTTGACATGTAGATACTATCAATAGTTCCATTCTATCCAGTGTGGATCTACCTCCAGGTTCTGCTTCCTGGTGAGGAAGGAGTCCACAAATCCTCGACACATCTGAGGGTTCAGAGTCTCTTTCAAGCGACTGATCAAGTCCATGATCTGGTTTATATCGGCATGATAGTTCTTCATAATATGACGTTTTGCACTCAGAAACTTGCCAAGCCAAGGGAACAAGTTGTACAACTGTATCAAAGCAAAGACATACACACAAGCACACGCACACACACAGAGACACAACAGAGATACAGAGATACAAAATTAAACTAATTCAGATGATTGTGATTTTTTAACACATATCGAATCTCCAGTCTTTAGAAGAATGTTTCTGGAGTATGCATGAGTACCTGCATTGATGGAGAGCCTCCAAGTCTGATGTTCTCATTGGCTCGGTCCACCATTTTGGTGAACTCAGGATCAGTGTATTCAAACCTGTTGCCATACACAATGGCACAGATGATATTGGATACAGCGTAATTAACTGGCTGCGTTGTGTCAAATGCTTTACCTATAACAAAGAAACCAGGGACCAAATGTATTAAATACACACTGAATGTTCAACTATGTATGTCATTACACCTTTTCTTACAAAAACTGTAACTTTTGAATCTCTTACCCTCATATTTCTCAAACACTTCAATCAGATTGCCACACTCCTCTATGATCTTCTCCTCACTCATCTTCTTGCCCATCCCAAAGTCTCTGAGGGTAGTGAGAGCAAAGCGCCTCATCTCTTTCCAGGAGTCTCCATTAGCAAACAGGATCCCTATGGATAGCAAAATATGATACAATTATCATTTAAACCTTCTAAATACTTTTTTCTTTAGAACATTTTAAAGATATCATAAGAGAAACCTATGTTGAAAAGAGACCAAGGTAAAATTATATGTTTTGATTAAGATCAATTTCAAGAATGTGACAAGAGTAACAATATATGGTTTCAACTTGATCCTTACCATGTCCTTTATTTAAATCTTTTAAAATGGGAAGTAAGTCTCTGTCACCAAACTCTTCAGCATGGTTGACCAGAGCCTGCTTGACTGTCTTGTATCCTGCTAGAACCACCACTTTCTTCAATCCAAAATGAACTGTGAACACAGATCCATATTGCCTGGAGATCTGTCCAGATTGGTACAAGGGACCAGTATTAGTTAGTTGTAGCACTGATAATAAGCAGATGTCTTTTTTTAAATCAGGTGCCTAATACTTTTGAGCTGGTAATCCTTTAGCATTTTCCACTATGTTCGGCCTCTTCAATCCTATTCCTGGAGAGCTACCATCAAGTAGGTTCCAGTTCCTACTCTAAACTAGCTGAATCAGGCAGTTGTAACTTGAATTGGAGCAAAAACCTACAGAAAGGTATCTCACCTCACAGAGTGTCTGGTGCGGCCTCTTGAGATCCAGCATCAGCAAGTTCCCCAGCAGAGGTAGTGGTCTGGGTCCTGGAGGATCCTTCCTCTGTTCCTGGGAGCTGCAGGAGAGGAGGTAGAGGAACAGCAGAAACACCACAGTCCCCAGCAGAGTCACCAAGCTGGGAGTCTGGAGAACAACACTATCCAGCACAGACATGGTCCACCACACACTAAACACTGAACCCTTACACCTGACACTCACTAATGCTTTCACAAACACGACTCAGATGCAGAGCATTGTGTTTACTGTTTGCACCAATGTGCTTTATGCACGATAATTTATCCTTTTGTGGGAGGAGGTGGGCCGTACTGATTTACAATGAACACGTTTTCACCAGCAACTTCACACTTCACACATTGTCACTTCTGTAGATCATTTACTGGTTTATGATCTTAACCCTTTGATACACAAGAAATACGTACCCCCTCTAATGCAAAACATGGGTCTAAGATGACCCGCATTCATTTCCTATGAAATTTTATGTATGGCTGAGTGTTTCTTTGGCATATATTTTGTAATCAATTAATTTCATTATTTAATATTCTTATTATTAATTAAGTATCTTGTTTTTGAGTATCACAAATCATTATTTACATTTCTGTCTTTCTTACTCTCTGAGCAAAAAAACGTTTTTGTGGTATTACATCAAATTTACAGTCATGGGTCTAAAATGACCCACATGGATTCACTATGGAAATTGATAGAACATTTGGATATTTGCAATTTGGAACATATTTATGGTGGATAATTATTCACCTGCCACAAAACCAAATAAGTCCCAAAGGGAAGAAGAACCATAAGAGCATGTAGTTAGACAAGTTACATTAAACAGCATGAACCTCAAAAATGCAATAGTGTACCTGTGGAAAAATCAAGCAATAATAATATATTTCACAGCGAGTACAATCATGTCCAGTCTGTTACAACTAACCAACAAGAGCAACAAGTCTTTCAATAAGAGACATTGTGATCCTGGAGGAAACTAACATCAGGTCCAGCCCAACATTCCTAAGTACCGTTGTACTCCCAGAACAAGTGCGTCTTGAGCCTTTTCTTGAAGGTGGGGAGACAGTCAGTGTCTCTGATGGAGGTGGGGAGTTGATTCCACCATTGGGGGGCCAGACAGGAGAAGAGCTTGTGTTGGGACTTGACAAGTCAAGTTGGTGATATCATCATATCTCTTTAGCCCCATGGTGGCTTTATACATTGGATTTAGTAATTGGATCCAAAAACACTTCAAAATGGCCACATCAAAAAAATTAAAGGAACACTTTGAAAACACATCAGATGTCAATGTGAATACATATCATGTTGGATATCTATAGCTACTGATATGCTATACCCTGGTAAACAAAACTGTTCCTTTAATTATTTTGAGGAGTGCATGTTCCAAGTTGCGAAAATTAACTAATATCAAAATCATGTCATTTTTGTCCCATGTCTGTAATTTGAAGGTAGTAACACAAAAACAATGGTTGTTTATAATGTAAGAAAATAAAAATAAGTATTTTTGGCAATCCAAAACAAGATATTTAATGAATACTTGGAATATGACATTATGAAATGAGTTGATTTCAAAAGATATGGCAAAGAAACACTCAGCCATACATGGAATATCATAGGAAATGAATGTGGGTCTTTTTAGACCCATGTTGTGCATTAGAGAGGTAGTGTTACAAACATTATTTGTATTCCATAAAGTGAGAAAGAAAAAATGAAAATAAGGACTTGTGATGACCAAAACAAGTTAATTGAGGAATACCTGGAAAACTGAAAGATTAAGACCCATGTTGTTGTTTAAAAGGGTTAAAGTTCATTACTTCTGACACAGACAACTATAAATGAGATAACACCTGCTTATCAGTCATACACTGATAGGTGTACAAAGTGTCATATGAGGTTAATTATGTTTACTGTGGCCTGCTTGGGTTTCCCATGGTTTGTTAAATATACTTTTTATTCACATTGGTGATTTGTATTTATTATCTGTTATCTATTTACCTTAATTAGACATTAAACTGTTAAATACAGATGTCTGGTTCGAATAAATAGTACAACATTACGAGGCAAGATGCTTTCTGAACACACTTTAGGGATTTGGAGGTGTGGGAGCTCTCCTCTCATCCTGCAGGACTGACATCAATCAAGACATGACAGATGAAAGCTGAGGCCAAGTATCAAAATATCAACGTCAATGAATCATCAATACTTTGCGTGAAAGTTCCTCTAGAAAGTTCTGTTTAAAGACCAAACTAGACTAAAACTAGGAATGCCTTGGGACGAAAACATTTTCAGTCAACACTAATAACCAATAATGACCTACTTCTAAATTCCAGAAGTTGACCATCCAAAATGGTCAACTGCCCTTTGTGGGGTCATCACTCTCAGATATAGCTAATAAAGATATCCATCCAACCATCTGTCATAAAAATCCTCCAACAGTTCCTAAGATTTACAACCTCTCAACTCCTCGACCTCTCAACTTTCCCAACAAACTCAGCTTAATCATCTCCCCTTCCTGCAGACAACATAAGTTGTTCCTCCAGCATGTTTCTTATCAATGAACCACATTTAAAACACCTTCATTGTACATACATCCTAAAATTATATGACATACCCCTGGAAGGTGACATCTCTGCTAGGGATGTGAGGGATCAGTGTAGGGACGGTTCTGCCTGTCCTTTACCAAGACCTCCTAAACCTGGTCTGGGGAAAGAAAAGAATGTGACAAAGGCCGGCTGTAAAACCAAATGTGCTCCTGAGCCTACAGGCTATCAGGATGCACCTGACCAGTCATACGTATCTGGTTCAACATTGATAGCTGTAAGTAAACTGTCCCCTTGTCTGTCTGTACACATTGCTTAATCTACCTAGTTGTGGTTTTGTGTCAGTGTGTGAAAGGCCTGTGGCTGTTTGTACAGAGTGAATTTCTTCCTTTTGTTTTCGTTGCTCTTGGCTCTAACAGGGTTTTATGGGTGAGGTCATTCAATTATTATTACTTTATAACTTTGATTTTGACTTCTATAACTGGATGTATTTATAAATGCAAATTATGCAATTCTCACTTCAAAATGTTGGATATAGAGCATGTACACATTTCGAACGATTTCACGTGAACTAATCTGGATAACTTTCTATACAGTAATTCATAAATCTTACAGTTGGCCATGCCAGAAAGGACCCTTTCAGAATTTTACTGAAAGTTGAATTGTGTGTGGTTGTATTCTTTGAGTTTGCAGAACAGCGAGGTCAGAAAGTTTCAGGCAGGTTTGGTTTCTTGAACCAATCAGCAGACAAGACAGACTCCCATCTCTGGCTGAAGGGTTAAAGGGATGTCAGGTGGTTTGCGTGAGCGTTTCACAACTTATGTCATAAGAGTCTATAGTTTTAAAAGTTTCAAATTATAAGGAATGCTTTCTTTATTTTTAAAATATGTACAAATGTACATGACGTACACTATATTTTAGTGTAGTAATTTTTGTTTATTAATCATTTGTATATATAGTTATAAACAAGACAATACACACCTAAATTAGCCACTGTTAAGAGATGTCGATTGGCTTGTTGGAATAAATGGTACAACATTACTAGGCAATATGCTTTATGAAAATGCTTGCTTTAGTAGTTCAAGTTGATTATTACCTATTTCTCAACATTCCTGAAATGAATTTAAATAAGTAAAATAGGTGTTGCAGTAGAAGGATGAAAGGTGTGTCTCTGAGACTGTCTCAGTCTCTCTCCTCAGACCCGGCTGACAGCACACAGCTGGTGGGGTGAGGGGTTCAGGGTGAAGCCCACAGCTGGAGTGAGGTCCAGATCATCCTCTGTTACCCCGGGTGGAGGAGAGAAGACTGGGAGAACAACACTATCCAACACAGACATGGTTTTAATTGTGTAGAGTGGAATGTGGGAGAAATTGAAGATGTAACATATTTATCCTGTATAAGAATGATTCTGTGTTACAGTATTCCTTGTGTGCAAAGATAGGCCTAACCCCAAATCTGAACTCTGGGTAACACTCGGCTTACATAAACAAAGGGGACCTGGTCTTGACCACTATCTTTCTGGAGAGGCCATAAAAGAAGTTGGGGAGGCTTACAGGCGTCAAAGAGCACACATGCACACTCAAACACGCACGCACACACGCGCGCGCAAGGTCTATGCAGAGGAGCCAATGAAGAAGAGCCATGGAACATTTAAATACTTTGTATTAGCCAATTACAGTCCTGAGCGCTGGTGTTTAAAATGCCTAGCAACAACGGTTGCTAGTCAGACAAACTTCTAGCACAATGGCGTGTGATGTTTTTGTCTCCTTGTGGCCGCAAGCGATAAAGCATTCTTAACTTGTTCACCGACTGACTGTGCAATGCTTGATAGATTAATATCTCTGACAGGAATCAAATATTTGAGTCAACTGAAAAAAAAACTTAAATCGGAAACCTGCTAGTAAAGGCCAAACCCCTTAGAGTTCAGGGGCTGACAGGCAACACCATGGACATTGAACTAAGCCTGTGCAGACAGAGCCAATTTCTAGTGAATGTAGGGCAATGTGGGTGCTCACTGGAAAAGATCAGAGACTTGGCACTGCCACATTTGTAGATGATTATCTTCCTATCTAAGTAAAACATACAGTATATTATATATAAAATAGAAGAAAGCTTCAAATCAGTCCTGGTCTGTTTCTTATGCCCAAACAAACTGAATGAGATTATGACTTTCAGTCATTTGATTAATTATTTTGACTACGGTAAAGGGATGTACATTATATACTGTATATTGGCATTTCCAGTGACCTCAAGGTCTGCACGTCCTCCTCCCAGCCAGCAGGGACCCCCAGCTCCCCTCCCACATCAGCAGACAATGTTCTGTTACTCTTGGTGTAAGTTACACTTCAAATGTGTGCTTTAGTGGAGAATTGTTTGAGTTGAACCACATTGTATTGTTCTGTGTATATATTGTACAGTGTAAATAACACAGCCATATTGTACATGATTTTTAAATACATTAACAGTTTATTCACAAATTCATTGTTACATTAACCCAACAAGAAAGCTGACAATATATCCAGAATAATACTTGCAAGTGTACAGAGGAAACATCATGAATGGTGCTCTTATTCGGGTTACAGTGTGGATTATGTCAAAGGTAACTGAGGTTATAATTCTCACATTGTCCGCTACTGAGACAAATTTTTGTTTACATAACCTCACTTAACTAAATTGCTTACTTCCTTTATCCAATACAAACTTGTCTTATATACATTAAGTCCTCATGTGAACGTGTGGCATGGTGTTAGACCCGGCTGACAGCACACAGCTGGTGGGGTGAGGGGTGGAGGATTAAGCCCACAGCTGGAGTGAGGTCCAGATCATCCTCTGTTACCCCGGGTGGAGGAGAGAAACTAAAGTGTTGGAGGAGAGAGGTGAAGAAGAGGAAGAGCTCCATCCTGGCCAGACCCTCCCCAGGACACGCCCTGCGACCTGAGAGAGAGATCCCAAATCTATTAAAAAAACTGCAAGCATTATCAGAATGGTCTCACTTATGACCTTTTTAAAGACAACAATTACATACCAGCAGAGAAGGGCATGAAGGCATCCCTCTTGACAAACTTCCCCTTGTCATCCAGGAAGTGGGCGGGGTTAAATGTGTGGGGGCTCTCCCATTCGCTCTCATCCTGCAGGACTGATGTCAGTAGAGGAATCACAGTGGTCCCCTGTACAACAGAGAGAATGTTAAACTGATGACCGTCCTCAACATTTTAGAGAGGGAAGTTTATCACAATGACACACATGTTATCTGACCTTCTTGATGAAGTATCCCTGAAGGTGACATCTCTGCTGGTGATGTGAGGGAGGGACATTGGTGTAATGTTGGCCAGTCTTTGGATCTCATGGATGACAGCATCAGTGTAGGGAAGGTTCTTCCTGTCCTCTACCAAGACCTGACGACTTCCTATCACCCTGTTGATCTCCTCCTGAACCTGGTCTAAAGAGACAAGAGTGGTTTGAAAGTTACTCTCAAACCTACAGTGATAGATTGAACAATAATCTTTGCACTGGATCAGTTCAAATTGGCTGAAAGCTTGTAAACCAGTGGAAAGCTTTCAGCCATGCATGTGTCCTTTGTCCATGCACATGTGTGTGCTTTGGTCCTAACCTTGTATCCGTGGGTACTTGGCCATGAGCATCAAACCCCATCTTAGTGTGGTCCCTGTTGTCTCGGTACCAGCAACAAACAGGTTGAGAACTGTGCTTGTCAGATTCTCTTTGTGGTAGTGGGTTGTCCTTCTTTCCTGATTCCTTCCACACAGAAGATAAAGGCAAGAGGATCAGGATTGATGAAATGCTAAACAAATCTGCCTACCACTACTTGTATACTTGAAGAATTTTGACATGTAGATACTATCAATAGTTCCATTCTATCCAGTGTGGATCTACCTCCAGGTTCTGCTTCCTGGTGAGGAAGGAGTCCACAAATCCTCGACACATCTGAGGGTTCAGAGTCTCTTTCAAGCGACTGATCAAGTCCATGATCTGGTTTATATCGGCATGATAGTTCTTCATAATATGACGTTTTGCACTCAGAAACTTGCCAAGCCAAGGGAACAAGTTGTACAACTGTATCAAAGCAAAGACATACACACACACGCACACACACAGAGACACAACAGAGATACAGAGATACAAAATTAAACTAAATTCAGATGATTGTGATGTTTTAACACATATCGAATCTCCAGTCTTTAGAAGAATGTTTCTGGAGTATGCATGAGTACCTGCATTGATGGAGAGCCTCCAAGTCTGATGTTCTCATTGGCTCGGTCCACCATTTTGGTGAACTCAGGATCAGTGTATTCAAACCTGTTGCCATACACAATGGCACAGATGATATTGGATACAGCGTAATTAACTGGCTGCGTTGTGTCAAATGCTTTACCTATAACAAAGAAACCAGGGACCAAATGTATTAAATACACACTGAATGTTCAACTATGTATGTCATTACACCTTTTCTTACAAAAACTGTAACTTTTGAATCTCTTACCCTCATATTTCTCAAACACTTCAATCAGATTGCCACACTCCTCTATGATCTTCTCCTCACTCATCTTCTTGCCCATCCCAAAGTCTCTGAGGGTAGTGAGAGCAAAGCGCCTCATCTCTTTCCAGGAGTCTCCATTAGCAAACAGGATCCCTATGGATAGCAAAATATGATACAATTATCATTTAAACCTTCTAAATACTTTTTTCTTTAGAACATTTTAAAGATATCATAAGAGAAACCTATGTTGAAAAGAGACCAAGGTAAAATTATATGTTTTGATTAAGATCAATTTCAAGAATGTGACAAGAGTAACAATATATGGTTTCAACTTGATCCTTACCATGTCCTTTATTTAAATCTTTTAAAATGGGAAGTAAGTCTCTGTCACCAAACTCTTCAGCATGGTTGACCAGAGCCTGCTTGACTGTCTTGTATCCTGCTAGAACCACCACTCTCTTCAATCCAAAATGAACTGTGAACACAGATCCATATTGCCTGGAGATCTGTCCAGATTGGTACAAGGGACCAGTATTAGTTAGTTGTAGCACTGATAATAAGCAGATGTCTTTTTTTAAATCAGGTGCCTAATACTTTTGAGCTGGTAATCCTTTAGCATTTTCCACTATGTTCGGCCTCTTCAATCCTATTCCTGGAGAGCTACCATCAAGTAGGTTCCAGTTCCTACTCTAAACTAGCTGAATCAGGCAGTTGTAACTTGAATTGGAGCAAAAACCTACAGAAAGGTATCTCACCTCACAGAGTGTCTGGTGCGGCCTCTTGAGATCCAGCATCAGCAAGTTCCCCAGCAGAGGTAGTGGTCTGGGTCCTGGAGGATCCTTCCTCTGTTCCTGGGAGCTGCAGGAGAGGAGGTAGAGGAACAGCAGAAACACCACAGTCCCCAGCAGAGTCACCAAGCTGGGAGTCTGGAGAACAACACTATCCAGCACAGACATGGTCCACCACACACTAAACACTGAACCCTTACACCTGACACTCACTAATGCTTTCACAAACACGACTCAGATGCAGAGCATTGTGTTTACTGTTTGCACCAATGTGCTTTATGCACGATAATTTATCCTTTTGTGGGAGGAGGTGGGCCGTACTGATTTACAATGGAAACGTTTTCACCAGCAACTTCACACTTCACACATTGTCACATCTGTAGATCATTTACTGGTTTATGATCTTAACCCTTTGATACACAAGAAATACGTACCCCCTCTAATGCAAAACATGGGTCTAAGATGACCCGCATTCATTTCCTATGACATTTTATGTATGGCTGAGTGTTTCTTTGGCATATATTTTGTAATCAATTAATTTCATTATTTAATATTCTTATTATTAATTAAGTATCTTGTTTTTGAGTATCACAAATCATTATTTACATTTCTGTCTTTCTTACTCTCTGAGCAAAAAAACGTTTTTGTGGTATTACATCAAATTTACAGTCATGGGTCTAAAATGACCCACATGGATTCACTATGGAAATTGATAGAACATTTGGATATTTGCAATTTGGAACATATTTATGGTGGATAATTATTCACCTGCCACAAAACCAAATAAGTCCCAAAGGGAAGAAGAACCATAAGAGCATGTAGTTAGACAAGTTACATTAAACAGCATGAACCTCAAAAATGCAATAGTGTACCTGTGGAAAAATCAAGCAATAATAATATATTTCACAGCGAGTACAATCATGTCCAGTCTGTTACAACTAACCAACAAGAGCAACAAGTCTTTCAATAAGAGACATTGTGATCCTGGAGGAAACTAACATCAGGTCCAGCCCAACATTCCTAAGTACCGTTGTACTCCCAGAACAAGTGCGTCTTGAGCCTTTTCTTGAAGGTGGGGAGACAGTCAGTGTCTATGATGGAGGTGGGGAGTTGATTCCACCATTGGGGGGCCAGACAGGAGAAGAGCTTGTGTTGGGACTTGACAAGTCAAGTTGGTGATATCATCATATCTCTTTAGCCCCATGGTGGCTTTATACATTGGATTTAGTAATTGGATCCAAAAACACTTCAAAATGGCCACATCAAAAAAATTAAAGGAACACTTTGAAAACACATCAGATGTCAATGTGAATACATATCATGTTGGATATCTATAGCTACTGATATGCTATACCCTGGTAAACAAAACTGTTCCTTTAATTATTTTGAGGAGTGCATGTTCCAAGTTGCAAAAATTAACTAATATCAAAATCATGTCATTTTTGTCCCATGTCTGTAATTTGAAGGTAGTAACACAAAAACAATGGTTGTTTATAATGTAAGAAAATAAAAATAAGTATTTTTGGCAATCCAAAACAAGATATTTAATGAATACTTGGAATATGACATTATGAAATGAGTTGATTTCAAAAGATATGGCAAAGAAACACTCAGCCATACATGGAATATCATAGGAAATGAATGTGGGTCTTTTTAGACCCATGTTGTGCATTAGAGAGGTAGTGTTACAAACATTATTTGTATTCCATAAAGTGAGAAAGAAAAAATGAAAATAAGGACTTGTGATGACCAAAACAAGTTAATTGAGGAATACCTGGAAAACTGAAAGATTAAGACCCATATTGTTGTTTAAAAGGGTTAAAGTTCATTACTTCTGACACAGACAACTATAAATAGAGATAACACCTGCTTATCAGTCATACACTGATAGGTGTACAAAGTGTCATATGAGGTTAATTATGTTTACTGTGGCCTGCTTGGGTTTCCCATGGTTTGTTAAATATAACTTTTTATTCACATTGGTGATTTGTATTTATTATCTGTTATCTATTTACCTTAATTAGACATTAAACTGTTAAATACAGATGTCTGGTTCGAATAAATAGTACAACATTACGAGGCAAGATGCTTTCTGAACACACTTTAGGGATTTGGAGGTGTGGGAGCTCTCCTCTCATCCTGCAGGACTGACATCAATCAAGACATGACAGATGAAAGCTGAGGCCAAGTATCAAAATATCAACGTCAATGAATCATCAATACTTTGCGTGAAAGTTCCTCTAGAAAGTTCTGTTTAAAGACCAAACTAGACTAAAACTAGGAATGCCTTGGGACGAAAACATTTTCAGTCAACACTAATAACCAATAATGACCTACTTCTAAATTCCAGAAGTTGACCATCCAAAATGGTCAACTGCCCTTTGTGGGGTCATCACTCTCAGATATAGCTAATAAAGATATCCATCCAACCATCTGTCATAAAAATCCTCCAACAGTTCCTAAGATTTACAACCTCTCAACTCCTCGACCTCTCAACTTTCCCAACAAACTCAGCTTAATCATCTCCCCTTCCTGCAGACAACATAAGTTGTTCCTCCAGCATGTTTCTTATCAATGAACCACATTTAAAACACCTTCATTGTACATACATCCTAAAATTATATGACATACCCCTGGAAGGTGACATCTCTGCTAGGGATGTGAGGGATCAGTGTAGGGACGGTTCTGCCTGTCCTTTACCAAGACCTGACAACCTCCTATCACCTTGCTGATCTCCTCCTGAACCTGGTCTGGGGAAAGAAAAGAATGTGACAAAGGCCGGCTGTAAAACCAAATGTGCTCCTGAGCCTACAGGCTATCAGGATGCACCTGACCAGTCATACGTATCTGGTTCAACATTGATAGCTGTAAGTAAACTGTCCCCTTGTCTGTCTGTACACATTGCTTAATCTACCTAATTGTGGTTTTGTGTCACTGTGTGAAAGGCCTGTGGCTGTTTGTACAGAGTGAATTTCTTTCTTCAGAACACTTTCCAGAGATTTCTGATGCAGTATGTTTTCGTTGCTCTTGGCTTTAACAGTGTTTTATGGGTGAGGTCATTCAATTATTATGATTTTATCACTTTGATTTTGACTTCTATAACTGGATGTATTTATTAATGCAAACGATGCAATTCTCACCTCAAAATGTTGGATATAGAGCATTTACAAATTTCTAACGATTTCACGTGAACTAATCTGGATAACTTTCTATACAGTAATTCATAAATCTTACAGTTGGCCATGCCAGAAAGGACCCTTTCAGAATTTTACTGAAAGTTGAATTGTGTGTGGTTGTATTCTTTGAGTTTGCAGAACAGCGAGGTCAGAATGTTTCACGCAGGTTTGGTTTCTTGAACCAATCAGCAGACAAGACAGACTCCCATCTCTGGCTGAAGGGTTAAAGGGATGTCAGGTGGTTTCCGTGAGCCTTATGTCATAAGAGTCTTTAGTTTTAAAGTTTCAAATTATAAGGAATGCTTTCTTTATTAAAAAAAATGTGTACAAACGTACATGATGTACACTATATTTGAGTGTAGTAATTTCTGTTTATTAATCATTTGTATATATAGTTATAAAAAAGACAATACACGCCTAAATTAGCCACTATTAACAGATGTCGATTGGCTTGTTGGAATAAATGGTACAACATTACTAGGCAATATACTTTTAGAAAATGCTTGCTTTAGTAGTTCAAAGTTGATTATTACCTATTTCTCAACATTCCTGAGTTGGGTGTAACTAAGTAAAATAGGTGTTGCAATAGAAGGATGAAAGGTGTGTCTCTGAGACTGTCTCAGTCTCTCTCCTCAGACCCGGCTGACAGCACACAGCTGGTGGGGTGAGGGGTTCAGGGTGAAGCCCACAGCTGGAGTGAGGTCCAGATCATCCTCTGTTACCCCGGGTGGAGGAGAGAAACGAAAGTGTTGGAGGAGAGAGGTGAAGAAGAGGAAGAGCTCCATCCTGGCCAGACCCTCCCCCAGACACACCCTGCTACCTGAGAGAGAGAGCAAGCATTATCAGAATGGTCTCACTGATGACTCTTTTGAAGACAACAATTACATACCAGCAGAGAAAGGCATAAAGGCATCCCTCTTGACAAACTTCCCCTTGTCATCCAGGAAGTGGGCGGGGTTAAAGGTGTGGGGGCTCTCCCATTCGCTCTCATCCTGCAGGACTGACGTCAGTAGAGGAATCACAGTGGTCCCCTGTACAACAGAGAGAATGTTAAACTTATGACCGTCCTCAACATTTTAGAGAGGGAAGTTTATCACAATGACACGCATGTTATCTGACCTTCTTGATGAAGTATCCCTGGAAGGTGACATCTCTGCTGGTGATGTGAGGGAGGGACATTGGTGCAATGTTGGCCAGTCTCTGGATCTCATGGATGACAGCATCAGTGTAGGGAAGGTTCTTCCTGTCCTCTACCAAGACCTGTCGACTTCCTATCACCCTGTTGATCTCCTCCTGAACCTGGTCTAAAGAGACAAGAGTGGTTTGAAAGTTACTCTCAAACCTACAGTGATTGATTGAACAATAATTGGCTTAAAGCTTGTAAACCAGTGGAAAGCTTTCAGCCATGCATGTGTCCTTTGTCCATGCACATGTGTGTGCTTTGGTCCTAACCTTGTATCTGGGGGTACTTGGCCATGAGCATCAAACCCCATCTAAGTGTGGTGCCTGTTGTGTCGGTACCAGCAACAAACAGGTTGGCGACTGTGATTGTCAGATTCTCTTTGTGGTAGTGGGTGTCCTTCTTTCCTGATTCCTTCCACACAGAAGATAAAGGCAGGAGGATCAGGATTGATGAAATGCTAAACAAATCTGCCTACCACTACTTGTTGACTTGCTGTTAAAGAGAAATTTGACATGTAGATACTATCAGTAGTTGGCCATTCTTTCCAGTGTGGATCTACCTCAAGGTTCTGCTTCCTGCTGAGGAAGGAGTCCACAAATCCTCGACACATCTGAGGGTTCAGAGTCTCTTTCAAGCGACTGACCAAGTCCATGATCTGGTTTCTATTGGCATGAGTATTCTTCTTAATCTGACGTGTAGTACTCAGAAATTTGCCAAGCCGAGGGAACAAGTTGTAAAACTGTCTCAAAGAAAAGACATAGATACAAGCACACGCATACAGACACACACACACAGAGACACACATACAAAATTAGACTAAATTCAGATTGTGACTTTTTAACACATATCTAATCTAATCTCCAAAAGTGATACCTAGTCTTTAGAAGAATGTTTCTGGAGTATGCATGATTACCTGCATTGATGGAGAGCCTCCAAGTCTGATGTTCTCATTGGCTCGGTCCACCATTTTGGTGAACTCAGGATCAGTGTATTCAAACCTGTTGCCATACACAATGGCACAGATGATATTGGATACAGCGTAATTAACTGGCTGCGTTGTGTCAAATGCTTTACCTATAACAAATAATCCAGCCACCAAATGTATTAAATACACACTGAATGTTCAACTATGTATGTCATTACATCTTTTCTTAGAAAAACTGTAACGTTTGAATCTCTTACCCTCATATTTCTCAAACACTTCAATCAGATTGCCACACTCCTCTATGATCTTCTCCTCACTCATCTTCTTGCCCATCCCAAAGTCTCTGAGGGTAGTGAGAGCAAAGCGCCTCATCTCTTTCCAGGAGTCTCCATTGGAAAACAGGATCCCTGTGGATGGCAAAATATGATATCATTATCATTTAAACCTTCTGAAGACTTGTGGTATTAACCCAGATTATTCTTTAGAACGTTTTAAATATATCATAAGAAATAGCTATGGTATGTTGAAAAGAGACCAAAAATTATATGTTTTTAATCAAGAATGTAATAAGAGAAACAATAGATAGTTTAATCTTAATAATTACCATGTCCCTCATTGAAATCATTGAACATGGGAGTTAACTCTCTGTCACCAAACTCCTCAGCATGGTTGACCAGAGCCTGCTTGACTGTCTTGTACCCTGCCAGGACCACTACTTTCTTCGGTCCAAAATGAACTGTGAACACAGATCCATATTGCTTGGAGATCTGTCGAGATTGGTACAAGGGACCAGTATAAGTTAGTTGCAGGACTGATAATAAGCAGATTTCTTTTTAAACCAGGTGCGTAATACTTTTGAGCTGATACTCATTCTGGATTTTCCACTATGTACGGCGTCTTCAGAATCAGAATGGGTTTTTATATTCGGCAAGAAAGTTCACACAGACAAGGAATGTATTGTGGCAAGAAGGTGCATACATTAAACATATAAGCATCTTAAATAAGTAGTGTACAAGTCTAAGTAATACTAATACTAAGGCGCTAAAATATCTAAGGAATGTAGAATAAAATAAAATATAAAATAGCTATAATATACAAATACGATACAAATAGGGCAACATAGTGTAATATGGAACGGTGTCTTGTGCAGATAAAGTGATAAGTGT
This sequence comes from Mallotus villosus, assembly GCA_903064625.1. NCBI lineage: Eukaryota > Metazoa > Chordata > Actinopteri > Osmeriformes > Salangidae > Mallotus > Mallotus villosus. The sequence continues at coordinate 17,341 of CAEFZP010001129.1, forward strand.
CAGTAAGAGTCTTTGGCCTTGTTGAAGAGGCCAGCAGCAGATGGGAAGAAACTGTTTTTGTGGCGTGAGGTTTTGGTCCTGACAGACCACAGCCTTCTGCCGGAGGGGAGTGGCTGAAATAGAGAGTGTCCAGGTTGGGACGAGTCAGAGAGAATCTTTCCCGCTCGCCTCAGGGTCCTTGAGATGTGCAGGTCCTTGAGGGAAGGGAGATTGCAGCCGATCACCTTCTCAGCAGTGTGGAAGATACGCTGCAGTCTGCCCTCTAGTGTGGGAAGGGGGTGTCCAGGGCATTCCAATTGCTTTTCAAAACAACAGTAAAACTCATTCAGGTTGTTGGCATGCAGGCGAGAGTCGTTAACGGTGTAAAACGGTTTGCAGTTAATGCAAAATGATTCCAGATCAGGAGAACCGTGCTGCAGAATCACTGTCACATCTTCACATCAGCCACTGTTGAATTAGAAACAAATACCATCGCCTTTCGATTCCCGATCCGCTCTCACGAGTTTAAACCCTGCTAGTTGTAAGTGGGATATACAGAACAGACAATAGTCATATTCATACTAGTCCCCTCAGTGTACAGTAAGAATCATTTGATAATAGGATGTTGTCTGTTCTGTATATCCCAGCATCAAATGATTCTAACTGTTCACTGTGGGGACTAGTAATTGGAATTGTAGCAAAAAACCTACAGAAAGTTATCTCACCTCACAGAGTGTCTGGTACGGCCTCTTGAGATCCAGCAGCAGCAAGTTCCCCAGCAGAGGTAGTGGTCTGGGTCCTGGAGGTTCCTTCCCCTGTTCCTGGGAGCTGCAGGAGAGGAGGTAGAGGAGCAGCAGAAACACCACAGTCCCCAGCAGAGTCACCAAGCTGGGAGTCTGGAGAACAACACTATCCAACACAGACATGGTTCTAATGGTGTAGAGTGGAATCAAATATTTGAGTCAAGATATGGCTCTTCTTTGCTCCTTTAGATGTACATGAGGCAAAAAAACACCACCCTAAGCTCTGGAGCAGAAAGTTGTCTCAAACACAATAAAACTTAAATCTGAAACCTGCTAGTAAAGGCCAAACCCCTTAGAGTTCAGGGGCTGACAGGCAACACCATGGACATTGAACTAAGCCTGTGCATACAGAGCCACTTTCTAGTGAATTTAGGGCAATGTGGGTTCTCACTGGAAAAGATCAGAGACTTGGCACTGCCACATTTGTAGATGATTTATCTTCCTATCTAAGTAAAACATACAGTATATTATATATAAACTAGAAGAAAGCTTCAAATCAGTCCTGGTCTGTTTCTTATGCCCAAACAAACTGAATGAGATTATGACTTTCAGTCATTTGATTAATTATTTTGACTACGTTAAAGGGATGTACATTATATACTGTATATTGGCATTGCCAGTGACCTCCAGGTCTGCACATCCTCCTCCTAGCCAGCAGGGACCCCCATCTCCCCTCCCACATCAGCAGACAATGTTCTGTTACTGTTGGTGTAAGTTACACTTCAAATGTGTGCTTTAGTGGAGAATTGTTTGAGTTGAACCACATTGTATTTTTCTGTGTATATATTTTACAGTGTAAAGAACACAGCCATATTGTACATGATTTTTAAATACATTAACAGTTTATTCACAAATTCATTGTTACATTAACCCAACAAGAAAGCTGACAATATATCCAGAATAATACTTGCAAGTGTACAGAGGAAACATCATGAATGGTGCTCTTATTCTGGTTACAGTGTGGATTATGTCAAAGGTAACTGAGGTTATAATTCTCATTGTCCGCTACTCAGACCAATTTTTGTTTACATAACCTAATTTAACTAAATTGCTTACTTCCTTTATCCAATACAAACTTGTCTTATATACATTAAGTCCTCATGTGAATGTGTGGCATGGTGTTAGACCCGGCTGACAGCACACAGCTGGTGGGGTAAGGGGTTCAAGGTGAGGCCCACAGCTGGAGTGAGGTCCAGATCATCCTCTGTTACCCCGGGTGGAGGAGAGAAACGAAAGTGTTGGAGGAGAGAGGTGAAGAAGAGGAAGAGCTCCATCCTGGCCAGACCCTCCCCCAGACATATCCTGCGACCTGAGAGAGAGATCCCAAATCTATTAAAAAAACTGCAAGCATTATCAGAATGGTCTCACTGATGACTTGAAAACCACAATTACATACCAGCAGAAAAGGGCATGAAGGCATCCCTCTTGACAAACTTCCCCTTGTCATCCAGGAAGTGGGCGGGGTTAAAGGTGTGGGGGCTCATCCATTCGCTCTCATCCTGCAGGACTGATATCAGTAGAGGAAACACAACAGTCCCCTGTACAACAGAGAGAATGTTAAACTGATAACCGTCCTCAACATTTTGGAGAGGGAAGTTTATCACAATGACACACATGTTATCTGACCTTCTTGATGAAGTATCCCTGGAAGGTGACATCTCTGCTGGTGACGTGAGGGAGGGACATGGGTAAAATGTTGGCCAGTCTCTGGGTCTCATGGATGACAGCATCAGTGTAGGGTAGGTTCTTCCTGTCCTCTACCAAGACCTGACGACTTCCTATCACCCTGTTGATCTCCTCCTGAACCTGATCTAAAGAGACAAGAGTGGTTTGAAAGTTACTCTCAAACCTACAGTGATTGATTGAACAATAATCTTTGCACTGGATCAGTTAAAATTGGCTGAAAGCTTGTAAACCAGTGGAAAGCTTTCAGCCATGCATGTGTCCTTTGTCCATGCACATGTGTGTGCTTTGGTCCTAACCTTGTATCCGGGGGTACTTGGCCATGAGCATCAAACCCCATCTTAGTGTGGTCCCTGTTGTGTCGGTACCAGCAACAAACAGGTTGGCGACTGTATTTGTCAGATTCTCTTTGTGGTAGTGGCTGTCCTTCTTTCCTGATTCCTTCCACACAGACGATAAAGGCAGGAGGATCAGGATTGATGAAATGCTAAACAAATCTGCCTACCACTACTTGTATACTTGAAGAATTTTGACATGTAGATACTATCAATAGTTCCATTCTATCCAGTGTGGATCTACCTCCAGGTTCTGCTTCCTGGTGAGGAAGGAGTCCACAAATCCTCGACACATCTGAGGGTTCAGAGTCTCTTTCAAGCGACTGATCAAGTCCATGATCTGGTTTTTATTGGCATGAGCGTTCTTATTAATATGACGTTTTGTACTCAGAAACTTGCCAAGCCAAGGGAACAAGTTGTACAACTGTATCAAAGCAAAGACATACACACAAGCACACACACACACACACACACACAACAGAGATACAGAGATACAAAATTAAACTAAATTCAGATGATTGTGACTTTTTAACACATATCGAATCTCCAGTCTTTAGAAGAATGTTTCTGGAGTATGCATGATTACCTGCATTGATGGAGAGCCTCCAAGTCTGATGTTCTCATTGGCTCGGTCCACCATTTTGGTGAACTCAGGATCAGTGTATTCAAACCTGTTGCCATACACAATGGCACAGATGATATTGGATACAGCGTAATTAACCGGCTGTGTTGTGTCAAATGCTTTACCTATAAAAAAGAATCCAGCCACCAGATGTATTAAATACACACTGAACGTTCAACCATGTATGTCATTAAACACTTTCTTACAAAAACTGTAACGTTTGAATCTCTTACCCTCATATCTCTCAAACACTTCAATCAGATTGCCACACTCCTCTATGATCTTCTCCTCACTCATCTTCTTGCCCATCCCAAAGTCTCTGAGGGTAGTGAGAGCAAAGCGCCTCATCTCTTTCCAGGAGTCTCCATTAGCAAACAGAATCCCTATGGATGGCAAAATATGATACAATTATCATTTAAACCTTCTGAAGGCTTGTGGTATTAAGCCAGATTTTTCTTTAGAACTTTTTTCTTTAAAGATATCATAAGAGATACCGAAAAGAGACCAAGGTAAAATTATATGTTTTGATTAAGATCACTATCAAGAATATGACAAGAGTAACAATTGATGGTTTCAACGTATTAATTACCATGTCCTTTATTTAAATCATTGAACATGGGAGGTGACTCCCTGTCACCAAACTCCTCAGCATGGTTGACCAGAGCCTGCTTGACTGTCTTGTATCCTGCTAGAACCACCACTTTCTTCAATCCAAAATGAACTGTGAACACAGATCCATATTGCCTGGAGATCTGTCCAGATTGGTACAAGGGACCAGTATTAGTTAGTTGTAGCACTGATAATAAGCAGATTTTTTTTTAAATCAGGTGCCTAATACTTATGACTGATACTCATTCTGCATTTTCCACTATGTTCAGCCTCTTATAAATCCTATTCCTGGAGAGCTACCATCAAGTAGGTTCCAGTTCCCACTCTAAGCTAGCTGAATCAGGCAGTTGTAACTTGAATTGGAGCAAAAAACCTACAGAAAGGTATCTCACCTCACAGAGTGTCTGGTACGGCCTCTTGAGATCCAGCAGCAGCAAGTTCCCCAGCAGAGGTAGTGGTCTGGGTCCTGGAGGTTCCTTCCCCTGTTCCTGGGAGCTGCAGGAGAGGAGGTAGAGGAGCAGCAGAAACACCACAGTCCCCAGCAGAGTCACCAAGCTGGGAGTCTGGAGAACAACACTATCCAGCACAGACATGGTTCACCACGCACTAAACACTGAACCCTTACACCTGACACTCACTAATGCTTTCACAAACACGACTCAGATGCAGAGCATTGTGTTTACTGTTTGCACCAATGTGCTTTATGCACGAGAATTTATCCTTTTGTGGGCGGAGGTGGGCCGTACTGATTTACAATGGAAACGTTTTCACCAGCCACTTTACACATTGTCAAATCTGTAGATCATTTACTGGTTTATGATCTTAAAGTTCATTACTTCTGACACAGAAAACTATAAATGGAGATAACACCTGCTTATCAGTCATATACTGATAGGTGTACAAAGTGTCATATGCGGTTAATTATATTTACTTTGGCGTGCTTGGGTTCCCCATGGTTTGTTAAATATAACTTTTTATTCACATTGGTGATTTGTATTTATTATCTGATATCTATTTACCTTAATTAGACATTAAACTGTTAAATACAGATGTCTGGTTCGAATAAATAGTACAACATTACGAGGCAAGATGCTTTCTGAACACACTTTAGGGATTTGGAGGTGTGGGAGCTCTCCTCTCATCCTGCAGGACTGACATCAATCAAGACATGACAGATGAAAGCTGAGGCCAACAGGTCAAAATAACCACTCAACGAATCATCAATATTTTGCGTGAAAGTTCCTCTAGAAAGTTCTGTTTAAAGACCAGACTAGACTAAAACTAGGAATGCCTTGGGACAACACTTTTTTCAGCCAACACTGATAACCAATAATGACCTGCTTCTAAATTCCAGAAGTTGACCATCCAAAATGGTAAACTGTCCTTTGTGTGGTCATCACCCTCAGACATAACTAATACAGATAGCCATCCAGCCTTCTGTCATGTCATAAACATCCCCCAACAGTTCCTAAACTGAACCACATTTAAAACACCTTGATTGTACATACATCCTAAAATTATATTACATATCCCTGGAAGGTGACATCTCTGCTAGGGATGTGAGGGTTCAGTGTAGGGACGGTTCTGCCTGTCCTTTACCAAGACCTCCTGAACCTGGTCTGGGGAAAGAAAGGAAAGTGAAAAAAGCTGGCTGTAAAACCAAATGTGCTCCTTATCCTACAGGCTATCAGGATGCACCTGACCAGTCATACGTATCTGGTTTATCATTGATAGCTGCAAGTAAACTGTCCCCTTGTCTGTTTGTACACATTCATTAATCTACCTAATCGTGTCTGTGGTTTTATGTCACTGTCTGAAAGGCCTGTGGCTGTTTGTACAGAGTGAATTTCTTTCTTCAGGACACTTTCCAGAGATTGCTGATGCAGTATATTTTCGTTGCTCTTGGCTTTAACGGCAATTTAACCATGAAGGCAGGAATCTCTTTGTGTCTTTGTGTGTGTTTGTGACTCGATTATGGATGAGGTCATTAAATTATTATGACTTCATAACTTTGATTGTGACTTCTATAACTTGATGTATTTATGAATGCAAATTATGAAATTCTCACCTCAAAATGTTGTAGATAGAGCATTTACTAATTTCTAACAATTTCACGTGAACTAATCTTTAGAGAACTATCTATACAGTAATTCATAAATCTTACAGTTGGCCATGCCAGAAAGGACCCTTTCAGAATTTTACTAAAAGTTGGATTGTGTGTGGTTGTATTCTTTGAGTTTGCAGAACAGCGAGGTCTGAATTTTTCAGGCAGTTTTGTTTTTTTGAACCAATCAGCAGACAAGACAGACTCCCATCTCTGTCTAAAGGGTTAAAGGGATGTCAGGTGGTTTGCGGGAGCCTTTCACAACTTATGTCATAAGAGTCTTTAGTTTTAAAAGTTTCAAATTATAAGGAATGCTTTTTTTTATTTTTTAAATGTGTACAAACGTATAGTACATGATTGAAACAAAGGACCTATATTTTAGTATAGTAATTTATGTTAATTGATCATTTGTATATATAGTTATACAAAAGACAATATACACCTAAATTAGCCACTATTAACAGATGTCGATTGGCTTGTTGGAATAAATGGTACAACATTACTATGCTTTATGAAAATGCTTGCTTTAGCACAAACCATGAAGTTGATTATGACCTATTTCCCAACATTCCTGAAATGAATTTAAATAAGTAAAATAGGTGTTGCAGTAGAAGGATGAAAGGTGTGTCTCTGAGACTGTCTCAGTCTCTCTCCTCAGACCCGGCTGACAGCACACAGCTGGTGGGGTGAGGGGTTCAGGGTGAAGCCCACAGCTGGAGTGAGGTCCAGATCATCCTCTGTTACCCCGGGTGGAGGAGAGAAACGAAAGTGTTGGAGGAGAGAGGTGAAGAAGAGGAAGAGCTCCATCCTGGCCAGACCCTCCCCAGGACACGCCCTGCGACCTGAAAGAAAAAGGAGATTGAGAGAAAGAGAGAGGTGACCTGGCCCAAAATATATAAAAATACAGGAATGATCTAGTGACAACACAACCAGGACTTCCCACAAACAAATAAAACATTCAACTAAATAGGATGAATGTTGGTCTATAGTACCTGCAGAAAAGGGCATGAAAGCGTCCCTCTTGACAAATTGACCTTGCGCATCTAGGAAGTGGCCGGGTTTAAAGGTGTGAGGACTCTCCCATTCGCTCTCATCATGTAGGACTGACGTCAATAGTGGAAAGATAGTCGTCCCCTGTCACCAAACACAAGAAAATATGTTACAGATCAAACCTGGTGGAGGTTAAAATGTCAAATGTTGCCTGAAAGTCCCTCCGTACAAAGTTCAGGTTTGACGAAAACCTTTCAGAACATTGTGGCTTCCCTGTGGGAGAAAACAGACACTACATATATAATAATAATAAACAAACATGATAAAAATGTCCCATTATCTGCCAATTAATTTATCAGCCCGATATACAGTTTATTGTTCATCACTAACTAAAACCTTTTAGGACATTGGGATTTCTGGGTGTGAGATTTGTCTGTGTGGAGTAAAACATGGAACTAAAATCCCTTATCTGACCTTCTTGATGAAGTATCCCTGAAAGGTGACATCTCTGCTGGTGACGTGAGGGATGGACATGGGTACAATGTTGGCCAGTCTCTGGGTCTCATGGATGACAGCATCAGTGTAGGGAAGGTTCTTCCTGTCCTCTACCAAGACCTGACGACTTCCTATCACCCTGCTGATCTCCTCCTGAACCTGGTCTTCAAAACGGAAGCAAGTAATAAAGGCTAGTTGAAAATTTGTAAAAGTGTGCTCTTTAGCCTACAGGCTATCAGGACATATCTGACAAGTCCAACTTCTCTGGTTTATCAATGACAGCCTTTAAGTACAGTGTGCCCTTTGTTTGTGCGTACATATCGCTACAGTACAACTAGGTGCGTCTGTGTTTTGTGCCAGTGTGTGAAAGGTCTGTGGCTGTTTGTACAGAGTGACCGTTCCCTTCAGGAAAGTTATATAAAATGACTCTTGAACTGGTCCTTACCTTGTATATGAGGATACTTGGCCATGAACAGGAGTCCCCAACGTACTGTTGTTCCTGTCGTGTCGGTCCCAGCAGCAAACAGGTTGGTCACACAGAATATCAGGTTCTTGTCATGGTAGTGAGAGTTTTGCGTGCCAGATTCCTGACAGACAAATAACATTTGAAAATGGTGTATCTGTTTAAGCAGGCAGTAATGCATTTCTAATATCATCCCCTAGATTAGAACTCAGCCAACTGAAGCAAGTTTAGATTTGTAGTCTAAAAAAAACGATTTAAAAAACCCCAGTATAGACTAATGTAAGTCGATTCAAAATAACATTTCTGAAGTAGATCATTTTACACTATCACTGCTGCTGCACAATAATTATGATAGTATTAGAACATACAGTGAATTAAAATATACTATTCCATACCTCCAATGTCTCCTTCCTGGCAAGGAAGGAGTCAACAAAGCCTCTACACATCTGGGGGTTCAAAGTATCTTTCAGGCCTCTGACCAAGTCCATAACATCTTTAACATTGTGGTCCACCAGTTTCATCATACGACTTCTGCTCTTGATCCACTGGCCCAGCCAGGGAAACATATTGTACACCTGTCGACCCACATGCAAACATTTACTTTGAAAAGGTTGTTATAAAAATGCAATTGTCCCTGTAGGGGAAACATAAAAAAAGACCTTTCAGGTCTGTCAGAACCCTTTTGGATTCCAAGTTGCCCCTTTTAAAGGATTTAGCATGGGGTTTATTTTGGAACCCAAGCGGTTGCTAACTGACTTGAGTTCACGAATGGAAAATGTTACTGTTCTATCTAGATGTATTTTGGCTGCCAGGTTTCACAGAGGTTTACAGGTTAGAAGTACCTGCATTGGTGCAGATCCTGTAATGCGTATGCCCTCATTGGCTCGGTCCACCATGCCCTTGAACTGGGGGTCAGTGTAATGAAATCTGTCGCCATACACGATGGCTGAGATGATATTGGAGGCAGCATAATTCACTGGCTGGGTTGTGTCGAAAGGTTTACCTGAGATTTACAGTTGTCATAAAGAAGAACTATTTATAGGGTTCATGCATAGAAAGTGGAACATTACTATTTCAAATCTACCCATGACTTCCCTTGCCTAGACTTGCCTATAGTCTAGGGACAGCAACTACAGGGGACAGCAACTACTCAAGTAGTTTATAGTTTGTAATGTTTATAAATACATTGTCCACAATCACACATCTTCTAACTATAACTGCAGGTAACTCTCTTTCTGTGATTAAGTTGTTAGTGGCATGATTATCTTTATAATCAATTGTATGCAAAAACGTTGCTACTCAGAATATTTGTGTGTGTGTCTGTGTCTCCAAATCTAACATCTTACAGAAATCACCAGTTTCATGATGGGCATTGGGTATCACAGACACAGGCATGTATCATTATGAGTTTGCAAATGCTGATCATATACCATTTTCTTTGTCTGTGAATGTTGAGAAGCTACCCGCTTTGTCTACTGTGGCTAGTAGCATCAACACAGGGAGACTGGATTGGTCTAAGCTAACTGAAGAAGATGTCCAAAATTATTTAATTAATACTGATAGGTTGCTGGGAAACATTGCATTGCCTAAAGATGCCATACAATGTTGTGATATTAACTGTAAAAATTCACAACATATTAATGACTTATGTGTTTTATACGATTTAATTGTGAAATCACTTCATGCTGCCTGTAGGCCTTTTTATAAATTCCAGTGTGGGCTTCAGAACATCAAGCCCGGATGGAATGAGCATGTGGCAGGGCTTCATGCCGAAGCTAGGAGGGCTTTTAAAGCCTGGTTAGTGTCTGGTAGAGACAGACAGGGACCTTTATTTGAACAGAAGAAACGTGCAAATGCACATTTTAAATACGCACTTCGATACATCAAAAGGAATGTGAACTCGCTGAGGTCTCAGTCTCTGGCATGTAAGTTACAATATAAAAACTATAATGATTTCTGGAAAGAGATTAGAGCCATGAACAATAGTAAGTTGCCCTTGCCTACAGATATTGGGGGAGTCAGTGGATCAGATGCTATCTGTCAGATGTGGCGACAACATTATAATGAGTTATTTAACTGTAATGGGAGGAACAATTTTGAGGTTGGATATGTTTATAATAATGAAAATGTGGTTATTAATTCAGAAGAGATACAATCTGCAGTATTGGGTTTAGATGACAACAAAGCTTGTGGTGCTGATAAAATAACTGCTGAACATCTAAAATATGCAAGCAGGAAACTTATTACTCTGCTTGCTATATGTATGACAGGATTCTTAGGCCATGGGTCTCTGCCTGAAGCCATTTTACCAGTATTATTAGTGCCTGTTCTTAAGGACAAAGCTGGCAAAATAAACAGCATAGACAATTATAGGCCCATAGCTTTAGCCAGCATTGTTTCCAAAATCTTGGAGAAAATCCTCCTTAGCAGGTTGGAAAAGTACATTTTTACCACAGATAACCAATTCGGTTTTAAACGTAAACATGGTACTGATATGTGTATATTTGCCTTAAAGGAAATTTTAGACCGATATAATAGCTTGAACTCCACTATCTTTACGTGTTTTATAGATGCTTCCAAGGCATTTGATCGTGTGAATCATCAGAAACTGTTCCTTAAGTTGCATCATAGAGGAGTGCCTTTAAGTCATTATTAGAATCTTAGTCTATTGGTACGCTCATCAGTCTATGCAGGTGAAATGGGGGGATTCTGTGTCAGAACCTTTCTATGTTGGTAACGGTGTACGCCAAGGTGGAATCCTATCTCCTTTTCTTTTTAATGTGTATATGGACGAATTGTCACAGCAGTTGAATGCATGCAATACAGGATGTGTGATTGGCAATAGTCTCATTAATCACCTTATGTATGCAGATGATTTGGTTATATTTTGCCCATATAGTGCTGGCTTACAACAACTTTTGAAGGTTTGTTCCCAATACGGTGTGGATTTTGATATTCGATATAATGCAAATAAAAGTAATATTATGATTGTCAGAGGCAAAGAAGACAGGAAATTGGTATTTCCTGATTTCTTTTTATCTGGTACTGCTCTTAAAGTATGTGATGATGTGAAGTATTTAGGCCACCATTTTGTTAATGATTTGTCAGATGATAAAGACATCAAAAGACAGTGTCGTAAGATGTATGGTCAAGCCAATATGCTTGCACGTAAATTTAACATGTGTTCTACTGCTGTAAAGGTTGCGCTATTTCGAGCATTCTGTACCCCGCTATATACTGCCCATTTGTGGCGTGCTTACAGAAAAAGCAATATGAAAAAACTAACTGTGGCGTATAATGATGGAATGCGGATGCTTCTCAGAATACCGAGATGGTCTAGTGCCAGTCAAATGTTTGTAAATGTTGGTGTGCCTACCTGTCATGCTTTAATTAGGAATTTGATGTATCGTTTTATATGTAGAGTGACAGCATCACAAAACAGTATTATTCAGGCATTGGTCAAGCCTGGGTTTAGCTCTGTCAGGTTCTCATCCACACTCTGGAGACATTGGAGGGCATCTTTTAATCTGCATGCATTGGTGTGCTTTTTGTTGTTATTTATGTTATTTATGTATTGAGTCTATTTTTTATACATTGTACTATGGATCTTCATGTGTCCTGAATAAAATCATATATATATATATCTACAATTCCAGAAATAATATTTGTCAGTGTGTCACCGAATCAACTAAACAACATTGTAAACACCGGTTGTCTCACGGGCACAGCATTAGGACTCTCAGTTCCACTCAATTTCCTCTTGAGGACGCTGGAGGCCTTTATCAGCAATATTATAGTTGAACGCAGATCAAATTTATCATTGCAAAATATGAATGCATTACCTGCGTTGGTGTTTTTCTCTTACCTTCGTATTTTTCGAACACTGTCTTCAGATGGTGACACTCGTCTATGATCTTCTCCTCAGCACCTTGTTTGCCCATTCCAAAGTCCCTGAGATTAGTGAGAGCAAAGCGTCTCATCTCTTTCCAGGAGTCTCCATTAGCAAAAAGGATGCCTATTAAGAAGACTTTGTTATGGTTAAATTAAGAAAGTAAAATGTGTACAGTAAATAAATAGCCTTACCATGACCCTGGTTGATATCCTTTGTAATCTGGTTGAGGCCTCTGTCTCCAAACTCCTCAGCGTGGTTGACCAGAGCCTGCTTGACTGTCTTGTATCCTGCCAGGACCACTACTTTCTTGGGTCCAAAATGAACTGTGAACACTGATCCATATTCCCTGGAAAGCTAAGATGTTGGCAAAAACAAGTAATCGAAAACACACAAAATAGGTATAGAAAGGTTTTCAACACAAGCTTTGGTCGGTAGTTGTCGCACCTCACAGAGTGTACGGTAAGGCCTGCTAAGATCCAGCATCAGCAAGTTTCCCAGCAGAGGTAGTGGTCTGGGTCCTGGAGGTTCCTTCCTCTGTTCCTGGGAGCTGCAGAAGAGGAGGTAGAGGAGCAGCAGAAACACCACAGTCCCCAGCAGAGTCACCAAGCTGGGAGTCTGGAGAACAACACCCTCCATTGCTGTCTGCACAATGTGAAATAATGTGCCGAACTAAAAAAAAACATTTGTGCTTTGTCTTAACAGAACTCCCTGGAGCCACAGGTAATTATACCTCTGGGGACTCCAACGTGGAGAAATGTCTCAGAGGAGGGTTGTTCTCAGAAGCTCAATGGAAAACACGGCCATGATTTGGCCAGTTCAAACCAAAGCAAATCATACTGTTCAAACACAGAAGCAAAACACACTCCATTCTATAAAGACGGACATTTATTAGTGGCACAAAAAGCACAACATGATGAACGAGAATAACATTTCACAAATGTGATGGCCCTCCCCTCTGTTTGGGATGGTTTGTCAGGGCTGAACGGACACACCTGTGTCCGGTGTGTCCCAGGCCTTAAAGCTACCTTCTCTTTCTCTGTGTGTCTCCCTCAGTATGATACAAAGAAGGTCCTTTGAAACCTTTTAAATGACAGATTCCATTTGTCAAGACACATGACAGATGAGGGTCAGAAGGTTTGGGCTTGGGCTTGTTTGGCTCCTGTGGAATGACCATCTGCATCTCCATACTTGCTTTTCTAATCCTCTCACTTAAAGAGTGCGAGGCAAGGTCATAGATCATTATCGGGGATAGCCTCTCAGTAGGATATGTGATTAGACGCCATTTGAGCACAGTGTGGTCAAACCTGCTTTCCCTGCCCTGACATGTTAAACGGGCCACTTTGCATGTAGGATCTGTGGGAGGTGCCAAAAAAACGAGCTCATATTTGACAGATCCCTATTTGACAATGCCTGGACCAGGCATGTTCGTTTGTATGCTCTACTCTGACTACATATACAAATTATGAATATTATATGGACGCAAAATATATTAAGAAAAATGAACTTTATTAAAACATTTAAGATGCAGTTAGCAGGATGTACTTCTTGAGCTTGACCGTTAATAAAAACTATACTTTTCAAAACAACCACAGCAGCATTAAATCCAATGGATGTCTTATGTATTCCTACAGAAAATATTCCATTGCAGGCTAATGTATGATTCTTCTGTTTCCATCTGTTTTATCTATCCGTTTCTATAAACTTATTTCAGCAGTGATGTCTATCTATGCCGGTCCTAGTCTCTCTCTCCTCAGACCCGGCTGACAGCACACAGCTGGTGGGGTGAGGGAACAAGTGTGAAGCCCACAGCTGGAGTGAGGTCCAGATCATCCTCTGTTACCCCAGGTGGAGGAAAGAAACGAAAGCATTGGAGGAGAGAGGTGAAGAAGAGGAAGAGCTCCATCCTGGCCAGACCCTCCCCAGGCACACGCCCTGCGACCTGAGAGAAATGTAGAGAAAGAGACCAAAATATTTTCACACCAGAAATTAAAATACTTATGTTAATAACCATAATATTGCGATGATATACCTGCAGAGAAGGGCATGAAGGCATCCCTCTTGACAAACTTCCCCTTGTCATCCAGGAAGTGGGTGGGGTTAAAGGTGTATTTTTTATATAAAAGTTGTCTTTGTCAATATAGTTTTTATTCTTCTGATCTCACCTCAACATTTCATCCCATATATGCTAGAGATCAATAGTTAGCCTATAGGCTATAGCCACATCTAAAAGTTGCCTTAATTTAGGATGGCCCAAATAATGTGATTTCAGATAAAAACATTAGGCTAGACCGATCAGTACAACGAGAGCACTGTGAGCTGGACTGTTTGTGGTTTGACAATATCACTGAAGTCTTGTTTTGTGTTCAGTTGTACAGAGGGGTTGTGTTTGTCAAGCAAAATGTGTGTCGATTAAGCATTTTGAAGGCGTTGTCATGGAGTGCTTTGAGGGTTGGTAGGGGACCCTCAGGTGCCAGGTGTTGTGTCCTTGAGCCAAGAGTCAGCTGGGTGTCATGGCAACCACCATGTTCAATCCTGGTCTCATGCTGACCTGTGCAGCTGTGTGCCTTCCTCAGTGTGACAAAACCCCAGATGACTCAAACACACACACATACACACACAGACACACATACACACACAGACACACAGACACACATACACACACACACATACACACACACATAGAGCTTTGTAACTATCATTCTAGAACACATTCCATGTCATGTGATTCCATGGAAAGTTTATCTACTAGGTCAGTACACAGGCTTAAGGAACTATCATGAGGAAGGAAGAAGCAAGACCCTAAGTTGTGGGAAGCATCTTTTATTGAGTTATTCTGCATGCAAGAATGCTGATATGCATGATGCCATGTATGAAGGGTTAGGGTGTTCGGGTGATTAAGGATATGTGTGTGTGTGTGTGTTTGTGGTAGAAGAGGGTAGAGATGGTGGTGGTTTGTGGTAGAGAGTAGAGATTATGGAGGTTTGTGGTAGAGGGTAGAGATGGTGGTGGTTTGTGGTAGAGAGTAGAGATGGTGGTGGTTTGTGGTAGAGGGTAGAGATGGTGGTGGTTTGTGATAGAGGGTCGAGATGGTGTTGGTTTGTGATAGAGGGTAGAGATGGTGTTGGTTTGTGTGGTGAGATGGTGGTGGTTTGTGATAGAGGGTAGGATGGTGTTGGTTTGTGATAGAGGGTAGAGATGGTGGTGGTTTGTGATAGAGGGTAGAGATGGTGGTGGTTTGTGATAGAATGTAGAGATTGTGTTGGTTTGTGGTGGAGGAAGGTTGTAGGGAGGGAGGAGGCGAGGGCGGAGGATGAAGGTGTTCTTGCTACACATGCTGGGATTTCCTCCAGAACATCAGGCGGGCTAGGCAGCAACCCTTCTTTTTCTTCTTTTTGCCGATACATTTCTGAAAAACACAAAGTATATAACACATCTACCCCAGTACACAAGGGAGCATGCAGGGTTTACACTCCAATATGCGTTACAGGACATATTAGAAGGCTTGTTTCTATGCACACAAAGGATTAGTTTAGGCCCTGGACACGACTGGACTACCTCGGTTTGGGTCTCCTGCGACTGGCACCTAGCTTGCTTTCTGCTCAGACTCCGCAGGGCCTCTAGGTCGGCTGCTGACTGGTCGGCCGTCTTCCGCAGGGCCTCCAGGTCGGCTGCTGACTGGTCGGCCGTCATCCGCAGGGCCTCCAGGTCGGCTGCCGACTGGTCGGCGGTCTTCCGCAGGGCCTCCAGGTCGGCTGCCGACTGGTCGGCCGTCATCCGCAGGGCCTCCAGGTCGGCTGCCGACTGGTCGGCCGTCTTCCGCAGGGCCTCCAGGTCGGCTGCCGACTGGTCGGCCGTCATCCGCAGGGCCTCCAGGTCGGCTGCCGACTGGTCGGCCGTCTTCCGCAGGGCCTCCAGGTCGGCTGCCGACTGGTCGGCCGTCATCCGCAGGGCCTCCAGGTCGGCTGCCGACTGGTCGGCCGTCATCCGCAGGGCCTCCAGGTCGGCTGCCGACTGGTCGGCCGTCATCCGCAGGGCCTCCAGGTCGGCTGCCGACTGGTCGGCCGTCATCCGCAGGGCCTCCAGGTCGGCTGCCGACTGGTCGGCCGTCATCCGCAGGGCCTCCAGGTCGGCTGCCGACTGGTCGGCCGTCATCCGCAGGGCCTCCAGGTCGGCTGCCGACTGGTCGGCCGTCTTCCGCAGAGACAGCAGCTTCTCAGCTGTGTCTGCAGCCTGTTTCTCTGCAGACTCCATCTCTGCACATTTATCCATCAGCTCCTTTCGGATTTGACTGGATTGCATGTCCTTCTCCTTAGAGTGGATTTGGAATCTCGTCACGACACGGGCCATCTCCATCAGCTCGTGCTTGAAAGCCTGCAGCTCCTTCTGTGTCACCTGGAAGGTGTCCTTCTTCGCATTGGAAAGGACGATGATCTTTTCATCCTTCTCTGCAATTTCTAATCTGAGGTTTTTAACTTCAGTCAGGAGCTTCTGGTGACGCTCCTCTATCGCGTTCTCATATGCCCTCCTCTCCACCTTGATCTTCTGAATCTTGGCCAGATTCCTCTCTCTGATAGTGGGCCTCTTGGCCTCAGCTGTGGCCCTGAGGACTTCTCCACACTTCTCCTCCATCATCAGAGATACCGTGTCTTTCTTCTCATCCGGATTCATTGTTCCTTTGCTACATTCATAATAAATAGAAAATTCGATATTTCAGGAAAGATGCGTAACAATAAGTGCACGCTGTGCTAACTGATGTGTTGAGAAAATATCGGACGTCACTGCGTTCATCTAAACATTCTAACCATTATGACGTAGAACAATGGTCTGGATTGGAGGCCAAACTGGAAAAAGCCCGTTTGTAAATCTGCTATGTTTAGACTAAAAGGCTAACATTGTGAAAATGTTTTCAATATCCTAATTATTGTTTGGCTATCCCTCAGTAGACGTAAACATGAATTTGGCCATCTTTTGGCCGAGGTTTGCGAGGGTTCTTGCGCGGCCACGGCCACCCTCAAATATATTCAAAGTTGATTTGATTTACATCAGAGCTTACATGTCTAATTTTGGATCGAGATCTAACCTGATCTAACATATGATGTGTTTATGAGTGCCGATATGATTGTTTTTCAAATATATTCAAAGTACATTTTAAACAATTTTTTTAAAGTAGCTTACATGTTTAATTTTGGATCGAGATCTTACCTTTATATGATGTGTTTATGAGCGCAGATATGATGGCTTTTTACATATATTCAAAGTACATTTTAAACAAATGTTTTAAAGTAGCTTGCATGTATAATTTAGGATCGAGGTCTTACCTTCACGATGTCTTCATGGATCTGAGTATAAGTCAAATGTTTGTCATTTATAAACAGGGAATGCATTTATGACATATTCAATGTGTCATCATGTTACCATGGTGATTGAACGTTAACACAGTCTGATAGTTGCCTAAAGTAAATTACTACAACGTCATGACCCATGTCACCCTATAGTAGGCCTACATATAACTACATAATGTAAAATTACATATTGTTTCTGAAAGCTGAATACGTAACCATGTGAGAAGACTCAAGAAAAGCAGTTCAATATTAAAGAAAAACACTACTTAGTTTATCTTATTCTGTAATGTAGCTCATTCAAGTGGTGGTGGGGGGGGTGGTGGTGGGGGTATAGGGGGGGGTGGTGGGGGGTCGGGGTGAGTGATCGCACGTCTCCAGGTGTGGAATGTTTCCCTCTCTGTCTCGCTTGCAAATGGCGGCGGAAGGAGGTAGAGCTGCTGCTCGCGGTAGATCAAAACCTGATATATACACGACTTCGGATGGGAAAGTTATTGTGGAAGACGAACTCTTAAACTTTCTTGTTGTCAAAATGAAAACTATATGTCAAGATGAAATTGTTTTAATGGTTGTAAACCACTTCGGCACCGAGTGGATTGAGAACTCCAAGAGAGTGCTGTTTGAACTCTGCCCAAACAATCAGCGCAATGTGACACACAAAGGGGCGCAAAAAGACGCAAACAATGTCAAAAGCTGTCTGAAACTGCTTAACGAGGTGGGTGAAAATGTCCCTCGTTTTGTGTCTCATCACCTCGACGAGCTCCCGCCAGTGACTTTCAATAGCCTGGATGTTTCTTGCCTGCTTGGCAGAATTGAACATCTTAGCGCGGAGGTTGGAGTTATGAAGCAGGCTATGTTTACGCAGACAAGTGCCTGCGAGGATCTCCGTGCAGTAACAGCTGATATTAGACAACGCCTGTACGTGATCGAGAAGCCAGGTACGAGCAGAGGGACTGCGCCTACCCAGTCGGAGGTGAACCATGCCAGCGGAAGCGGGGAGACCACCAGCCGGGGCTCGGACAGTGCAACCCCGGCTCCTGACAGGACTATCAACGCAGCAACGGGAGCCACAAATGCGAATGGCGCGGCAGTGTCACCGACTTGGACTCGTGTGGTGAAGGAGGGTCGCCGGTTAAAACATGCCACTGGGAAGTCTCCTATGCCATCCAAACCCCGCCTGAACCCCTCTAGAGAGAAGAAGACAAGCGGGATTGTTGGAACAGGTGCTGGAGGAAGCATACAAGCCATAACAACAAAGTCGGTGAGTGTTTTTGCTACACGCTTCTCGCCTGAATTGGAGCCGCACTCACTGGCTAGTTACTTGAGAGAGAAACTAGGCCGTGACGTCACTTGTGAAAAGATAGACACTGTACAGACCCGATTCAGCTCATTCAAAATAACCGCCGTATGCAAAGAGGTGGGTGAAATGTATGAGCCGCAGCTGTGGCCTGAAGGGACTTTTGTGAGGCGCTTCTTTGAGGCGCGCAAACCCAGGGTTGCCGCATGTCCAGTGGGTGATCATGCAGGGAATGTGGTATCTGTGAACAAGACTGTAATGTAGATATGTCTGTGTCTCCTATGACCGGTATTAGAGTTGTGTCATACAACTCGCGTGGCCTGCGCCTCGGACATGGGGCAGGGGACAAAGCGCAGCGAATTGTAATTGACAAGCTCTTGGAGAACACAGACATCTTGTGCATACAAGAAACGTTTTTAGCGAAACAAGACCTAGATCAGCTGAACTCTGTCAATAATGACTTCCATGGGGTAGGGGAGTCTACAACAGATCTAAGCACTGGAATACTGCGGGGAAGAATTCCTGGGGGAGTGGCCACACTTTGGCATAAGAAATATGATCCACTGATCAGTGTGATTCGGCTTGAGGTTGACTGGGGTATTGCCATCAAAGTTGTTCATAATGACAAAGCTTTTGTTATTTTAAATGTTTATACTCCATATGAATGTTACAAAAATGAGGATGAATATATTAACCGGCTTGGTTTTATTAGCTCTTTTATTAAAGAAAACGAATGTACATGTATATTTATTGTGGGCGACATGAATGCTGATATCTCTGACAAGAAATCCCTGTTTGGCCAACACTTAGTGCAGTTTTGTGATGACAGCAAGCTGGTTCTCTCCAGCAAAGTACTTTTGCCTGTAGATAGCTACACATATACAAGTGAAGCATGGCATACAACATCCTGGCTGGATCACTGTGTATGTACAGATGATGCTCACGACTGTTTAGATAAAATTGAGATCATGTATGGGATGGCTACAACTGATCACATACCTGTATCATTGGTATTAAATGTTAAGAATGTACCTGAGTTGTCCAGCTATGAAAACCATGAACCAATAGGAAAACTAAATTGGGCAAGGATGACAGAAAAGGACCTCTGGCATTACAAGTCATTGACTGAAAATGTTTTTAGTAATGGTGATATCCCATCTGATGCTATCCTATGTGATGACATTAACTGTAAGAACCAGAATCATGGGAAAGATCTGTGTATGATATATGAGAAGATTGTGAACTGTCTTATTAGTAGTGGTAAGCTTTTCTGCAATAAAAGTGGTAAACAACATAATGTCAGACCAGGATGGAATGAATATGTCTATGAACTCCATGCAGAGGCCAAAGAAGCTTTTAAAACATGGGTGTTATCAGGGAGAGCTAGGCATGGTCCTGAGTGTGAGCGCAAGAAACGGGCAAATGCAAGATTCAAATATGCTGTGCGCTTTATTAAAAGAAACGAGCAGGCTATGAGGGCTAACTCCATGGCTAAAAAGCTTCAGCAGAATAATTCCAATGATTTCTGGAAAGAAGTAAAGGTTATTAATAACAGTAAGGTGCCCTTGCCGTCTAGTATTGCTGGAATCACTGGACCTGAAAATATTGCAGAGCTTTGGAGAAAACATTATAGTGACATTTTTAACTGTGTTAAGAGTGAGGAATTTAATGCTGGAAAGGTTCTTTTTAATGATGGGGTGATTATCAGACCTGATGAGGTGTGCTATGCCATTGAGAAGCTGTCTATGAACAAAGCATGTGGTCTTGACCAGATAACAGCAGAACATCTAAAACATGCTTGTGGTAGAATACCTGTCTTGCTTGCTATGTGTTTTACTGGTTTGTTGATGCATGGCATACTACCTGACTCTATGTTGTCCGTATTGTTAGTGCCAGTGATTAAAGTCAAAACTGGGAAAATCTCCAGCATAGATAACTACAGGCCAATTGCTCTGGCTAGCATACTATCTAAAGTTTTAGAAATAATTATTTTGGATAGGATTAGTGAGTATGTGGAAACCACTGACAACCAGTTTGGTTTTAAAAGTAAACTTGGAACAGATCATTGTATATATGCACTTAAAGAAGTCATAAGTAAATACAGACGACAGAACTCTACCATGTTTATGTGCTTCTTAGATGCATCAAAAGCCTTTGATAGGATTAACCATGGCAAGATGTTTGCCAAACTACAAGAGCGAGGAGTTCCACCTTACCTGATAAGGATTTTGCAGTTCTGGTACACACAACAAACCATGCAAATTAGATGGGGCAGTAGTTTATCTGCACCCTTTCAAGTCACCAATGGGGTGAGACAGGGTGGCATCTTGTCACCTGTCTTCTTCAATGTGTATATGGATGATCTTTCTAAGAAGCTTAATGGATGTAAGACTGGTTGTATGGTGGGAGACAGTCTTATCAACCACCTCATTTACGCTGATGATTTGGTCATCATGTCTCCATATAGTGCTGGGCTACAGCAACTGCTTAAAGTGTGCTCTTGCTACGGAGTTCAATATGACATCAAGTTCAATCCTAAGAAGAGCGTTATTATGATTGCTAAAACTAAGGAGGATCAAAAGCAAACGTTTCCTTCATTTTTGCTATCTGACCGTACTCTAGAGGTGGTTAAGAAGGTACGTTATTTAGGTCACATCATCACTGATGATCTATGTGATGATGATGATGTCCAGCGCCAGTGCTGTAAGCTTTATGCACAGGCCAATACGTTGGCACGCAAATTTCATATGTGCACGGATGATGTTAAAGTTAGTCTCTTCAGAGCCTACTGTACTCCATTTTAGACAGCTCACCTCTGGTGTAAATATAGAACAGCAAAACTGAAAAAGTTACAGGTAGCGTATAACGATGCGTTTAGGATTCTCCTTAAGCTTCCTAGATGGACAAGTGCTAGCTCTTTGTTTGTGACTAGTAATGTCCCCACCTTTCATGCTGTGTTGAGGAATTTAATGTATAAATGTATGTGTCGACTTCTAGAGTCAAAAAACAAACTAATAATTGCATTCACTGACACTAAACAGAGTGATACAAGGTTCTCCTCTGGGTTGTGGAAACATTGGAATCGATGCTTGTATGTATTTTAATTTTTAATTTGTGTTGTCATGTATTTGTATTGTCTTTTTATATGGAACTTTGAGTCCGGAATAAAGTATTCATTCATTCATAACAATATATTGTAGGCCTAATTGAAGCACCGATAAACAGTAGCCTATAGTGTAATAATATATTCTTGTTTGTAAATACAATTAGTTGTCCATTTTGACATGCTGCTTCTCTTCAAACTGTGATCTCTTTCCATCGCACTTGAACAGGTTGGTGTGCTATACCGATCCCACAAACTGAAAGCAAAAGACGGGAGGGTTATTTGCCCCATTCTGATGAGTTACATCTGCCCGATCTGTGACTCTACCGGTGATAAAGCACACACACGGCGCTACTGTCCAAGGCGCAAATGAGGGACAGACCCGATTCTGAGAGACTGTAAGTTAGGCAAATCAGAAGAAGAAAGGAAGAAAAAACACACAAGCCTAAATATTTACATAAGAATATGGCAATGTTGTAGCCTAGTTTGCTGTTTGGCCAAGTTTGCCATAAATGTTGAATAAGTTACGTTTGTTTTGTTACAATGAAAGTAAACATTTTTTATATAAAAGTTGTCTTTGTCAATATTGTTTTTATTCTTCTGATCTCACCTCAACATTTCATCCCATATATGCTAGAGATCAATAGTTAGCCTATAGGCTATAGGCACATCTAAAAGTTGCCTTAATTTAGGATGGCCCAAATAATGTGATTTCAGATAAAAACATTAGGCTAGACCGATCAGTACAACGAGAGCACTGTGAGCTGGACTGTTTGTGGTTTGACAATATCACTGAAGTCTTGTTTTGTGTTCAGTTGTACAGAGGGGTTGTGTTTGTCAAGCAAAATGTGTGTCGATTAAGCATTTTGAAGGCGTTGTCATGGAGTGCTTTGAGGGTTGGTAGGGGACCCTCAGGTGCCAGGTGTTGTGTCCTTGAGCCAAGAGTCAGCTGGGTGTCATGGCAACCACCATGTTCAATCCTGGTCTCATGCTGACCTGTGCAGCTGTGTGCCTTCCTCAGTGTGACAAAACCCCAGATGACTCAAACACACACACATACACACACAGACACACATACACACACAGACACACATACACACATACACACACACACACATACACACACACATAGAGCTTTGTAACTATCATTCTAGAACACATTCCATGTCATGTGATTCCATGGAAAGTTTATCTACTAGGTCAGTACACAGGCTTAAGGAACTATCATGAGGAAGGAAGAAGCAAGACCCTAAGTTGTGGGAAGCATCTTTTATTGAGTTATTCTGCATGCAAGAATGCTGATATGCATGATGCCATGTATGAAGGGTTAGGGTGTTCGGGTGATTAAGGATATGTGTGTGTGTGTGTGTTTGTGGTAGAAGAGGGTAGAGATGGTGGTGGTTTGTGGTAGAGAGTAGAGATTATGGAGGTTTGTGGTAGAGGGTAGAGATGGTGGTGGTTTGTGGTAGAGAGTAGAGATGGTGGTGGTTTGTGGTAGAGGGTAGAGATGGTGGTGGTTTGTGATAGAGGGTCGAGATGGTGTTGGTTTGTGATAGAGGGTAGAGATGGTGTTGGTTTGTGGTGGAGGATAGAGATGGTGGTTTGTGATAGAGAGTAGAGATGGTGTTGGTTTGTGATAGAGGGTAGAGATGGTGGTGGTTTGTGATAGATGTAGAGATTGTGTTGGTTTGTGTGAGGTAGGATGGTGGTGGTTTGTGATAGAGGTAGGATGGTGTGGTTTGTGATAGAGGGTAGAGATGGTGGTGGTTTGTGATAGAGGGTAGAGTTGTGTTTGGTAGATTGTGTTGGTTTGTGGTGGAGGAAGGTTGTAGGGAGGGAGGAGGCGAGGGCGGAGGATGAAGGTGTTCTTGCTACACATGCTGGGATTTCCTCCAGAACATCAGGCGGGCTAGGCAGCAACCCTTCTTTTTCTTCTTTTTGCCGATACATTTCTGAAAAACACAAAGTATATAACACATCTACCCCAGTACACAAGGGAGCATGCAGGGTTTACACTCCAATATGCGTTACAGGACATATTAGAAGGCTTGTTTCTATGCACACAAAGGATTAGTTTAGGCCCTGGACACGACTGGACTACCTCGGTTTGGGTCTCCTGCGACTGGCACCTAGCTTGCTTTCTGCTCAGACTCCGCAGGGCCTCTAGGTCGGCTGCTGACTGGTCGGCCGTCTTCCGCAGGGCCTCCAGGTCGGCTGCCGACTGGTCGGCCGTCATCCGCAGGGCCTCCAGGTCGGCTGCCGACTGGTCGGCGGTCTTCCGCAGGGCCTCCAGGTCGGCTGCCGACTGGTCGGCCGTCATCCGCAGGGCCTCCAGGTCGGCTGCCGACTGGTCGGCCGTCATCCGCAGGGCCTCCAGGTCGGCTGCCGACTGGTCGGCCGTCATCCGCAGGGCCTCCAGGTCGGCTGCCGACTGGTCGGCCGTCATCCGCAGGGCCTCCAGGTCGGCTGCCGACTGGTCGGCCGTCATCCGCAGGGCCTCCAGGTCGGCTGCCGACTGGTCGGCCGTCATCCGCAGGGCCTCCAGGTCGGCTGCCGACTGGTCGGCCGTCATCCGCAGGGCCTCCAGGTCGGCTGCCGACTGGTCGGCCGTCATCCGCAGGGCCTCCAGGTCGGCTGCCGACTGGTCGGCCGTCATCCGCAGGGCCTCCAGGTCGGCTGCCGACTGGTCGGCCGTCTTCCGCAGAGACAGCAGCTCCTCAGCTGTGTCTGCAGCCTGTTTCTCTGCAGACTCCATCTCTGCACATTTATCCATCAGCTCCTTTCGGATTTGACTGGATTGCATGTCCTTCTCCTTAGAGTGGATTTGGAATCTCGTCACGACACGGGCCATCTCCATCAGCTCGTGCTTGAAAGCCTGCAGCTCCTTCTGTGTCACCTGGAAGGTGTCCTTCTTCGCATTGGAAAGGACGATGATCTTTTCATCCTTCTCTGCAATTTCTAATCTGAGGTTTTTAACTTCAGTCAGGAGCTTCTGGTGACGCTCCTCTATCGCGTTCTCATATGCCCTCCTCTCCACCTTGATCTTCTGAATCTTGGCCAGATTCCTCTCTCTGATAGTGGGCCTCTTGGCCTCAGCTGTGGCCCTGAGGACTTCTCCACACTTCTCCTCCATCATCAGAGATACCGTGTCTTTCTTCTCATCCGGATTCATTGTTCCTTTGCTACATTCATAATAAATAGAAAATTCGATATTTCAGGAAAGATGCGTAACAATAAGTGCACGCTGTGCTAACTGATGTGTTGAGAAAATATCGGACGTCACTGCGTTCATCTAAACATTCTAACCATTATGACGTAGAACAATGGTCTGGATTGGAGGCCAAACTGGAAAAAGCCCGTTTGTAAATCTGCTATGTTTAGACTAAAAGGCTAACATTGTGAAAATGTTTTCAATATCCTAATTATTGTTTGGCTATCCCTCAGTAGACGTAAACATGAATTTGGCCATCTTTTGGCCGAGGTTTGCGAGGTTCTTGCGCGGCCACGGCCACCCTCAAATATATTCAAAGTTGATTTGATTTACATCAGAGCTTACATGTCTAATTTTGGATCGAGATCTAACCTGATCTAACATATGATGTGTTTATGAGTGCCGATATGATTGTTTTTCAAATATATTCAAAGTACATTTTAAACAATTTTTTTAAAGTAGCTTACATGTTTAATTTTGGATCGAGATCTTACCTTTATATGATGTGTTTATGAGCGCAGATATGATGGTTTTTTACATATATTCAAAGTACATTTTAAACAAATGTTTTAAAGTAGCTTGCATGTATAATTTAGGATCGAGGTCTTACCTTCACGATGTCTTCATGGATCTGAGTATAAGTCAAATGTTTGTCATTTATAAACAGGGAATGCATTTATGACATATTCAATGTGTCATCATGTTACCATGGTGATTGAACGTTAACACAGTCTGATAGTTGCCTAAAGTAAATTACTACAACGTCATGACCCATGTCACCCCTATAGTAGGCCTACATATAACTACATAATGTAAAATTACATATTGTTTCTGAAAGCTGAATACGTAACCATGTGAGAAGACTCAAGAAAAGCAGTTCAATATTAAAGAAAAACACTACTTAGTTTATCTTATTCTGTAATGTAGCTCATTCAAGTGGTGGTGGGGGGGGTGGTGGGTGGTGGGGGTATAGGGGGGGTGGTGGGGGGTCGGGGTGAGTGATCGCACGTCTCCAGGTGTGGAATGTTTCCCTCTCTGTCTCATAACAATATATTGTAGGCCTAATTGAAGCACCGATAAACAGTAGCCTATAGTGTAATAATATATTCTTGTTTGTAAATACAATTAGTTGTCCATTTTGACATGCTGCTTCTCTTCAAACTGTGATCTCTTTCCATCGCACTTGAACAGGTTGGTGTGCTATACCGATCCCACAAACTGAAAGCAAAAGACGGGAGGGTTATTTGCCCCATTCTGAGGAGTTACATCTGCCCGATCTGTGACTCTACCGGTGATAAAGCACACACACGGCGCTACTGTCCAAGGCGCAAATGAGGGACAGACCCGATTCTGAGAGACTGTAAGTTAGGCAAATCAGAAGAAGAAAGGAAGAAAAAACACACAAGCCTAAATATTTACATAAGAATATGGCAATGTTGTAGCCTAGTTTGCTGTTTGGCCAAGTTTGCCATAAATGTTGAATAAGTTACGTTTGTTTTGTTACAATGAAAGTAAACATTTTTTATATAAAAGTTGTCTTTGTCAATATTGTTTTTATTCTTCTGATCTCACCTCAACATTTCATCCCATATATGCTAGAGATCAATAGTTAGCCTATAGGCTATAGGCACATCTAAAAGTTGCCTTAATTTAGGATGGCCCAAATAATGTGATTTCAGATAAAAACATTAGGCTAGACCGATCAGTACAACGAGAGCACTGTGAGCTGGACTGTTTGTGGTTTGACAATATCACTGAAGTCTTGTTTTGTGTTCAGTTGTACAGAGGGGTTGTGTTTGTCAAGCAAAATGTGTGTCGATTAAGCATTTTGAAGGCGTTGTCATGGAGTGCTTTGAGGGTTGGTAGGGGACCCTCAGGTGCCAGGTGTTGTGTCCTTGAGCCAAGAGTCAGCTGGGTGTCATGGCAACCACCATGTTCAATCCTGGTCTCATGCTGACCTGTGCAGCTGTGTGCCTTCCTCAGTGTGACAAAACCCCAGATGACTCAAACACACACACATACACACACAGACACACAGACACACATACACACATACACACACACACACATACACACACACATAGAGCTTTGTAACTATCATTCTAGAACACATTCCATGTCATGTGATTCCATGGAAAGTTTATCTACTAGGTCAGTACACAGGCTTAAGGAACTATCATGAGGAAGGAAGAAGCAAGACCCTAAGTTGTGGGAAGCATCTTTTATTGAGTTATTCTGCATGCAAGAATGCTGATATGCATGATGCCATGTATGAAGGGTTAGGGTGTTCGGGTGATTAAGGATATGTGTGTGTGTGTGTGTTTGTGGTAGAAGAGGGTAGAGATGGTGGTGGTTTGTGGTAGAGAGTAGAGATTATGGAGGTTTGTGGTAGAGGGTAGAGATGGTGGTGGTTTGTGATAGAGGGTAGAGATTGTGTTGGTTTGTGGTGGAGGAAGGTTGTAGGGAGGGAGGAGGCGAGGGCGGAGGATGAAGGTGTTCTTGCTACACATGCTGGGATTTCCTCCAGAACATCAGGCGGGCTAGGCAGCAACCCTTCTTTTTCTTCTTTTTGCCGATACATTTCTGAAAAACACAAAGTATATAACACATCTACCCCAGTACACAAGGGAGCATGCAGGGTTTACACTCCAATATGCGTTACAGGACATATTAGAAGGCTTGTTTCTATGCACACAAAGGATTAGTTTAGGCCCTGGACACGACTGGACTACCTCGGTTTGGGTCTCCTGCGACTGGCACCTAGCTTGCTTTCTGCTCAGACTCCGCAGGGCCTCTAGGTCGGCTGCTGACTGGTCGGCGGTCTTCCGCAGGGCCTCCAGGTCGGCTGCCGACTGGTCGGCCGTCATCCGCAGGGCCTCCAGGTCGGCTGCCGACTGGTCGGCGGTCTTCCGCAGGGCCTCCAGGTCGGCTGCCGACTGGTCGGCCGTCATCCGCAGGGCCTCCAGGTCGGCTGCCGACTGGTCGGCCGTCATCCGCAGGGCCTCCAGGTCGGCTGCCGACTGGTCGGCCGTCATCCGCAGGGCCTCCAGGTCGGCTGCCGACTGGTCGGCCGTCATCCGCAGGGCCTCCAGGTCGGCTGCCGACTGGTCGGCCGTCATCCGCAGGGCCTCCAGGTCGGCTGCCGACTGGTCGGCCGTCTTCCGCAGAGACAGCAGCTCCTCAGCTGTGTCTACAGCCTGTTTCTCTGCAGACTCCATCTCTGCACATTTATCCATCAGCTCCTTTCGGATTTGACTGGATTGCATGTCCTTCTCCTTAGAGTGGATTTGGAATCTCGTCACGACACGGGCCATCTCCATCAGCTCGTGCTTGAAAGCCTGCAGCTCCTTCTGTGTCACCTGGAAGGTGTCCTTCTTCGCATTGGAAAGGACGATGATCTTTTCATCCTTCTCTGCAATTTCTAATCTGAGGTTTTTAACTTCAGTCAGGAGCTTCTGGTGACGCTCCTCTATCGCGTTCTCATATGCCCTCCTCTCCACCTTGATCTTCTGAATCTTGGCCAGATTCCTCTCTCTGATAGTGGGCCTCTTGGCCTCAGCTGTGGCCCTGAGGACTTCTCCACACTTCTCCTCCATCATCAGAGATACCGTGTCTTTCTTCTCATCCGGATTCATTGTTCCTTTGCTACATTCATAATAAATAGAAAATTCGATATTTCAGGAAAGATGCGTAACAATAAGTGCACGCTGTGCTAACTGATGTGTTGAGAAAATATCGGACGTCACTGCGTTCATCTAAACATTCTAACCATTATGACGTAGAACAATGGTCTGGATTGGAGGCCAAACTGGAAAAAGCCCGTTTGTAAATCTGCTATGTTTAGACTAAAAGGCTAACATTGTGAAAATGTTTTCAATATCCTAATTATTGTTTGGCTATCCCTCAGTAGACGTAAACATGAATTTGGCCATTTTTTGGCCGAGGTTTGCGAGGTTCTTGCGCGGCCACGGCCACCCTCAAATATATTCAAAGTTGATTTGATTTACATCAGAGCTTACATGTCTAATTTTGGATCGAGATCTAACCTGATCTAACATATGATGTGTTTATGAGTGCCGATATGATTGTTTTTCAAATATATTCAAAGTACATTTTAAACAATTTTTTTAAAGTAGCTTACATGTTTAATTTTGGATCGAGATCTTACCTTTATATGATGTGTTTATGAGCGCAGATATGATGGTTTTTTACATATATTCAAAGTACATTTTAAACAAATGTTTTAAAGTAGCTTGCATGTATAATTTAGGATCGAGGTCTTACCTTCACGATGTCTTCATGGATCTGAGTATAAGTCAAATGTTTGTCATTTATAAACAGGGAATGCATTTATGACATATTCAATGTGTCATCATGTTACCATGGTGATTGAACGTTAACACAGTCTGATAGTTGCCTAAAGTAAATTACTACAACGTAATGACCCATGTCACCCCCCCCCCTATAGTAGGCCTACATATAACTACATAATGTAAAATTACATATTGTTTCTGAAAGCTGAATACGTAACCATGTGAGAAGACTCAAGAAAAGCAGTTCAATATTAAAGAAAAACACTACTTAGTTTATCTTATTCTGTAATGTAGCTCATTGGAAGGTGACATCTCTGCTGGTGACGTGAGGGATGGACATGGGTACAATGTTGGCTAGTCTCTGGGTCTCATGGATGACAGCATCAGTGTAGGGAAGGTTCTTCCTGTCCTCTACCAAGACCTGACGACTTCCTATCACCCTGTTGATTTCCTCCTGAACCTGGTCTGAGGATAAAGAGTGGGGGAAACAAACCATCCTCTAATGTTTCATGTTCATTCAAATACAGTCAGCCATCATACTGAAGTGTGTTTGTATGTCCCTTACCTTGTATGTGAGGATACTTGGCCATTAGCAGGAGTGTCCAACGTAGCGTGGTTCCTGTGGTGTCGGTCCCAGCAGCAAACAGGTTGGCCACAGAATATACCATGTTATCATCATGGTACAAAAAAGCCATGCTCCCGGATTCCTAACACAAAATATAAAATGATTAAGAAATTGAGTTATGATAAATGGACTGCATTTTATACAGCGCTTTCGTACCTACGTGGCACTCAAGCGCTTTATTACCCTCTCCAACCCCTGAGCCAGCCGCAAAAAATATATTTTGTATATATATATATATATATAAATGTTATACAATAATACAGGCCTTGAGTATGATTTAAAGCCTATTACTGAAAAGGTTACCTCCAGGATTTTTCGTCTGGTCAGGAAAAAGTCCACAAAGCCTCGGCACATCTGGGGGTTCAGAGTCTCCTTCAGACCTCTGATAAACTCTTTAATATCTTCTACATCGAAGTTACAAAGCTTCATTATACGTCTTTGGTTCCAGATACAAGGACCCATCCAGGGAAATGTGTTGTACAACTGAAACCCCATTTAAAAAAAGGTGTAAACATTCTGGACTATACTGTGTTGATTTGTAAACACAAACATCACTTTTGGAAAAATAAAGTCTGCAAACAATACCTGGATTGTTGGAGATCCTAATAGACATACAAGTTCAGTAGTTCTGTCCACCAGTGCTCTGAACTTTGGGTCACTGTAGTCAAACCTGTTCCCATATACGATGGCGGAGATTATATTGGAGACAGCATAATTCACAGGCAGGGTTGTGTCAAATGCTTTGCCTGTTACAGCCAACACAAGATGCATTACAGTCATGTCAAGAGCTACACCAAAGGTACTTTCATTTGAGCACAATTGTCATTTGACACAAAAGCCCTACCCTCATGTTTCTCAAACACTTCAATCAGGTTGCCACACTCCTCTATGATCTTCTCCTCACTCATCTTCTTGCCCATCCCAACGTCTCTGAGGGTAGTGAGAGCAAAGCGCCTCATTTCTTTCCAAGAGTCTCCATTTGCAAACACAATCCCTGTCGAGATTTTAGACATTTAGTAACTTGTATGGAGAATAATGTAATGTATGTACAGAGAGTTCTGTTTTCTTCAGTTACCATGTCCTTTGTTGACGTCCTGAAATATAGGAATGATGTCTCTGTCTCCAAACTCCTCAGCATGGTTGACCAAAGCCTCCTTGACTGTCTTGTATCCGGCCAGGACCAGAACCTTCTTGGGTCCAAAATAAACCTTGAATACTGATCCATATTTCTTGGAGAGCTAGAGAAGTCAAGAAAGTGTATTTAACAGTTTATGAAGGGTCTAAATGACTGCTGTTCACACGATTATGCACTCCTTCCAGGATACTGATCAGTAATCATTGAACAAACAATCTCTTCATTTCAGTGAATTATAATGATGTTATTGAACTGTGATTGAGCATAACACATTCCAATCGGTTTGCAGGAACTTCTTTACATAACCATACATCTTCAAACTGTACTTGGAATTGTTAACTTGTTTCTATCCTTCATTTAAAAATGTTAGTCTACAAGCTCTCCCTCTGAACTGTTTGATTGTAGACATGCTCTGTGTGTCTTGAATGTCAGGAATAAGTAGGCCTCTGGCAATATTAACTGAAGTAATGGCAGGAGATAACAGCATTAGGAAATTGGGCAATACAAAAATGATTGTTACATTAACTACCATGCTACTAACTGCCATGTAGTTATTTTATTATGGGTTTAGCGGTACAAGTTATTTAATGACTGAAACTTGGTGTGGGAGAGTTGGGGCTTTCCAGGATTCTGTAGATCTTTGGTAACGAAACCTTCAACTAACCCCTTTACAACACCAATTTAACCCTAGCATCTCTACCCCAAACAATATATTTGTATACTTGTCATAACCTATCTATACCACTAACACATTTATAATCACATAGCTGACTATGTACCTACAATGATTTTACTATAAGTATGGCTATTGGTATTGTTGTATTAACCTACTGCTCGTTCATGTACCATTTAGGTACATGGTAGTTACCCTCAACTTTAATGGTGAAAATGTAATCAACCTTAATGTGAAGTGGTGCTAAATGTTTTTCCTGTTACAGGAAAAATATTTTGTTCAACCTTACCTACAAAATATTTTACATTAACACAATGCACTCTTCTCACTGCAGTATGCATCTAATTGAAAAATTGAAATGTTACAACGTGTATGAGCCAAATAGTTAGTATTACCTCACAGAGTGTCTGGTGTGGCCTCTTGAGATCCAGCATCAGCAAGTTCCCCAGCAGAGGTAGTGGTCTGGGTCCTGGAGGATCCTTCCCCTGTTCCTGGGAGCTGCAGGAGAGGAGGTAGAGGAGCAGCAGAAACACCACAGTCCCCAGCAGAGTCACCAAGCTGGGAGTCTGGAGAACAACACTATCCAGTACAGACATGGTCCACCACAAACCAAACACTGAACCCCTTAAACCTGACACTCACTAATGCTTTCACAAACCTGAGCAGCCAGAGCCATTTATAGCCAGTAGCACCAGTTAAAGGAGTTGGTGCTGTATGTGCTGGATTCATCAACAAATTGACACACCTGTAGATAATAAACTGGTTTTACAACATGTTTTAAAAGTGCCTAGAAGTGCTTGGAATTTCATTTGACCCTTATTCTCCAGAGCACATCTTCAGTGTCTCAATTAAAGGAAAACCTGCTTTTCAATCCTATACTGATATGTGTTTAGACGTGTTATATTGTGATGAGAATGAGCCGTGGGACTCATCATCAATCAAATGGGATGAGCATGGACCCACCCAATTGACTAAATTGAATGCAGGTGGCCTTGATTGTAGGGGTGGTGTGGGGACAGTCAACATTTATCCTACAAATGTATTTTGGACTATTGTCATCTCATCTGTCTGTGTCTCATGCTGGAGAGCTGGGAAGAGTCCTTTGTCTTTCCATTATGATGTCAATATGGTACTTCTTGAAGTACAATACTGTCCAAATAATGTTTAAGAGTGTAGTAATCTATTCCAGCACAGCTCATTTTTGTGGACAGAGAGTTTGTAAGTAATCAACACATTGTGGGACACCTGTAGGAGTTGCAAACAAACTTTAATTATAGTATTTAATATTTCAAATAAAGACTGCTTTATTAAAAGTATATAAACATACTTAATAAAACAAATGATGTATATTTCAGTGTAGTCATTTATTCATAGTAATAATTTGTATAAAGCTGTCTGACAATATACCTAAACCAGCCACTGTTAAAAGTTGAATGCCATGCTGATTGTCTTGTTGAAATAAATAGTACAACATTACTAGGCAAAATGTTTTATGAACAAACTTGCTTTTGTAGTCAACAAACCATAATGTTGAGTATTACCCATTTCTCAACATTCCTGAAATGGGTGTAACTAAGTAAAATAGGTGTTGCAGTAGAAGGATGAAAGGTGTGTCTCTGAGATTGTCTCAGTCTCTCTCCTCAGACCCGGCTGACAGCACACAGCTGGTGGGGTGAGGGGTTCAGGGTGAAGCCCACAGCTGGAGTGAGGTCCAGATCATCCTCTGTTACCCCGGGTGGAGGAGAGAAACGAAAGCGCTGGAGGAGAGAGGTGATGAAGAGGAAGAGCTCCATCCTGGCCAGACCTTCCCCAGGACACGCCCTGCTACCTGAGAGAGGAATAGAGAAATAGACCAAAATATTTCAATCAAACCAGACATGATCAAAATAGTTATGTTGATAACCTTGTTGAAGATGACAATGACATACCCGCAGAAAAGGGAAGGAAGGCATTCCTTTTGAGACATTTTCCCTTGTCATCCAGGAAGTGGGCGGGATTAAAGGTGTGGGGGCTCTCCCATTCGCTCTCATCCTGCAGGACTGACGTCAGTAGAGGAATGACAGAGGTCCCCTGTACACCAGAGTGAGAAAGGGGCAATGATCAATATCTTATTCACATTAGAGCTGAGGTTCATACAAGCAGTTTTATTATCAGATTCTTGTTGAGGAGTCACTTCAAACCAGCCAGTTATCTGACCTTCTTGATGAAGTACCCCTGGAAGGTGACATCTCTGCTGGTGACGTGAGGGATGGACATGGGTACAATGTTGGCCAGTCTCTGGGTCTCATGGATGACAGCATCAGTGTAGGGAAGGTTCTTCCTGTCCTCTACCAAGACCTGACGACTTCCTATCACCCTGCTGATCTCCTCCTGAACCTGGTCTGAGGAGAAAGAGTGGGGGAACAAACCATCCTCTAATGTTTCATGTTCATTCAAATCCAGTCAGCCATCATACTGAAGTGTGTTTGTATGTCCCTTACCTTGTATGTGAGGATACTTGGCCATGAGCAGGAGTGTCCAACGTAGCGTGGTTCCTGTGGTGTCGGTCCCAGCAGCAAACAGGTTGGCCACAGAATATACCATGTTATCATCATGGTACAAAGAAGCCATGCTCCCGGATTCCTAACACAAAATGCACAAAAGGATTTTGGAGAAACACTTAAGAAATCCAGTTATGGTGATCGAGCCCTTGACTGTGATTTCTGGCCTATTACTTAACAGATTGTACCTACCTCCAGGTTCTGCTGTCTGGTCAGGAAACAGTCCACAAAGCCTCGGCACATATGAGGGTTCAGAGTCTCCTTCAGACCACTGATTAACTCTTGAATATCTTCTACGGTGATGTCAATAAGCTTCTTTATGCGTCTCCAATTCCAGAGCAAAGGACCCATCCAGGGAAATGTGTTGTATAACTGCATCCCCATACAAAAAAAGGTGTTTGTTTTGTGTTGAATTGCCCACACCTTTCAATACAACCATTTAAAATCAAGTCTGCAAAAAATACCTGGATTGATGGAGATCCTGTCAGATATGTAACCTCATTAGCAACTTCCACCATTTTTTTGAACTTTGGGTCACTGTAGTCAAACCTGTTCCCATATACAATGGCGGAGATGATATTGGAGGCAGCATAATTCAGCGGCTTGGTTGTGTCAAAGGCTTTGCCTGTTACAGCCAACACAAGATGAATTACAGTCATGTCAAGAGCTACACCAAAGGTACTTTTATTTGAGCTGTTGTCATCTGACACACAACTATCCTACCCTCATATTTCTCCAACACTTCAATCAGGTTGCCACACTCCTCTATGATCTTCTCCTCACTCATCTTCTTGCCCATCCCAAAGTCTCTGAGGGTAGTGAGAGCAAAACGCCTCATCTCTTTCCAGGAGTCTCCATTAGCAAACACAATCGCTGTGGAGATTTGAGAAGACATTTAGTAACTTGTATGGAGAATAATGTAATGAATGTACAGAGTTCTGTTTTCTTCAGTTACCATGTCCATTGCTGAAGTCCTGAAATATAGGGGTGATGTCTCTGTCTCCAAACTCCACAGCATAGTTGACCAAAGCCTCCTTGACTGTCTTGTATCCGGCCAGGACCACAACCTTCTTGGGTCCAAAATAAACCTTGAATACTGATCCATATTTCTTGGAGAGCTAGAGAAGGCCACACAGTGTATTTTACAGCATATGAAGGGTCTAAATAACTGCATGTCACATGATTATGCACTTCTTCCAAAGACTGATTAGTCATTATCCCTCCGAGATCAGTACCATCTACGCCACCCGCTGTCTGAGGAGAGTGCACAACATCCTGCGGGGCAGTCACCACCCAGCTCACCATCTGTTCCACCTGCTGCCCTCAGGTAGAAGGTACAGGTCCATACAGGCCAGCACATCCAGACTGACCAACAGTCGGTATCCTCAGGCTGTGAGGCTTCTGAACAGTTCCCCCCCAGCTCTCCCCCTCCCCCCTTTCTGCCTCCCTCTCATGGACAGTAACCACACCCACCAATACAATAACAATGAACTGGACTTTGCATTGTTGCACAAATGACAAAATGCTCCACATATCTTGACTGTACCGCCCTTTTTAATGTTCTTGTTAGGTCATCTATGCTGTTAAAGCCCTTCACGATGCTGCTTATGACTGAAGATTGTTACTGTTTAGAACACGTGTCTTGATTGTGCTAAGGTTTACACAGGGGTCATTTATGAAAAGTTTATTGGAGGGATATTGCACCTTTGTATTGCACTTTCTATGTCAAAACTATGCAGTGTTTGAATGCTCTAAACATCATTTTGTTGTTTTTCTATGACAATGACAAATAAATATTGAATTTAATTGAGGTAGGCTAAGAAAACATTACAAAACTAAAGAATGCTTCTAAATGATATGCCTACCGATCATCTTATTTTGACTAAAACATAAAAACAATATTACATGAAGCTCAAAAAACAGTATTTGATGAACAATCACTGCCTGCTTGTTCGTAGGAATTAAACTGAAGTGAACGCGTCACTTTTTAACCTATTCCTCTCAACCTGCAAACTCACTGAGGGCCCAGAATTTTCATTGGACGATTACGAAACCATTGACTCTTCTTCAAGCTGACCAAAGTAACTGCGATTTGCTATATTTCTTACTTGTGAACATTGGCATATTGTGGTTGAATTTGTTACGTTTGATTTTAGTTTGCGAATGATTTAACCTAACTCTCATTAGGATTATCCTACCATCGCATAGACTGTCAATTGTCTCTCAAATAAGAGGTGGTGCCCCCAAGAACTAGATACTTTATTATAAATTAAGTATTGCTAATATTAACCGTGCAAACCCCATTACAACATGTATAAGCCAAATAGTTAGTATAACCTCACAGAGTGACTGGTGTGGCCTCTTGAGATCCAGCAGCAGCAAGTTCCCCAGCAGAGGTAGTGGTCTGGGTCCTGGAGGTTCCTTCCCCTGTTCCTGGGAGCTGCAGAAGAGGAGGTAGAGGAGCAGCAGAAACACCACAGTCCCCAGCAGAGTCACCAAGCTTGGAGTCTGGAGAACAACACTATCCAACACAGACATGGTCCACCACACACCAAACACTGAACCCTTACACCTGACACTCACTAATAGTTTAACAAACTCAACTATAAATCTGGGCAACCAGATCCATTTATAACCTTTAACAACAGAAGGGGTGGAGCTGTATTTGTTAGTTTCATCAACAACTTGGCACACTGCCACACCTGTTGATAATGAATTGGTTCACAGTTCATGTGAAAGTCAAATGTGCTTTTCAGTCCTATACTGAGATGTGTAAAGAGTGTTCTATTTAGGTTCATGGCTGGGGTTTGCTTGGGTTACTTCTGAATGTCTAAATAATCCCATTTTATTATCAAGTTTGATCATAATCTGTCATTATGTAGGTATGGCCATTTGTGTTTCTTTTAGATGTGTGAATTTTCGACTGTTTTATTTTAATATAAAAAATCAAAAATCAAATAAGAAATGCTTTATTAAAAAAGTGTATAAGCATACATAATGGAAACAAATGACGTATATTTCAGTGTAGTCATTAATTTTGTTAATAATTTGTATATAAAGCTGTCTGACAATATACCTAAACCAGCCACTGTTAAATGCCATGCTGATTGTCTTGTTGAAATAAATAAATAGTATAACATTACTAGGCAAGATGCTTTATGAACACTTGCTTTTGTAGTCAACAAACCATAATGTTGAGTATTACCCATTTCACAATATTCCTGAATTGGGTGCAACTAAGTAAAATAGGTGTTGCAGTAGAAGGATGAAAGGTGTGTCTCTGAGACTGTCTCAGTCTCTCTCCTCAGACCCGGCTGACAGCACACAGCTGGTGGGGTGAGGGGTTCAGGGTGAAGCCCACAGCTGGAGTGAGGTCCAGATCATTCTCTGTTACCCCGGGTGGAGGAGAGAAACGAAAGTGTTGGAGGAGAGAGGTGATGAAGAGGAAGAGCTCCATCCTGGCCAGACCCTCCCCAGGACACGCCCTGCTACCTGAGAGAGGAATAGAGAAACAGACCAAAAATATTTCAATTACACCAGACATGATCAAAATAGTTATGTTGATAACCTTGTTGAAGATGACAATGATATACCCGCAGAGAAGGGAAGAAAGGCATTCCTTTTGACACATTTTCCCTTGTCATCCAGGAAGTGGGCGGGATTAAATGTGTGGGGGCTCTCCCATTCGCTCTCATCCTGCAGGACTGACGTCAGTAGAGGAATCACAGAGGTCCCCTGTACACCAGATTGAGAAAGGAGCAGTGATCAATATCTTATTCACATTAGAGCTGAGGTTCATACAAGCAGTTTAATTTTAAGATTCTATTTTTGTTGAGGAGTCACTTCAAACCAGCCAGTTATCTGACCTTCTTGATGAAGTATCCCTGAAAGGTGACATCTCTGCTGGTGATGTGAGGGATGGACATGGGTACAATGTTGGCCAGTCTCTGGGTCTCATGGATGACAGCATCAGTGTAGGGAAGGTTCTTCCTGTCCTCTACCAAGACCTGACGACTTCCTATCACCCTGCTGATCTCTTCCTGAACCTGGTCTGAGGAGAAAGAGTGGGGGAACAAACCATCCTTTAATGTTTCATGTTCATTCAAATACAGTCAGCCATCATACTGAAGTGTGTTTGTATGTCCCTTACCTTGTATGTGAGGATACTTGGCCATGAGCAGGAGTGTCCAACGTAGCGTGGTTCCTGTGGTGTCGGTCCCAGCAGCAAACAGGTTGGCCACAGAATATAGCAGGTTATCATCATGGTACAAAGAAGCCATAATCCCAGATTCCTAACACAAAATGTACAAAAGGATTTTGGAGAAACACTTAAGAAATCCAGTTATGGTGATCGAGCCCTTGACTGTGATTTCAAAAGTTTGATTTCTGGCCTATTACTTAACAGATTGTACCTACCTCCAGGTTCTTCTGTCTGGTCAGGAAACAGTCCACAAAGCCTCGGCACATATGAGGGTTCAGAGTCACCTTCAGACCTTTGATTAACTCTGTAATATCTTCAAGGGTGATGTCAACAAGATGCCTTATGCGTCTCCAATTCCAGAGCCAAGGACCCATCCAGGGAAATGTGTTGTATAACTGAACCCGTATTCACAAAAGGGTGTTTGTTTTGCACTGTGTTGATCTGTCCACACTTTTCAATACAACCATTTAAAAGTCAAGTCTGCAAACAATACCTGGATTGATGGAGATCCTGTCAGGCATGTAGCCTCATTAGCTCTGTCCACCATTGCTTTGAACTTTGGGTCACTGTAGTCAAACCTGTTCCCATATACAATGGCGGAGATAATATTGGAGGCAGCATAATTCAGCGGCTTGGTTGTGTCAAAGGCTTTGCCTGTTACAGCCAACACAAGCTGAATTACAATCATGTAAAGAGCTACACCAAAGATCATTTCATTTGAGCTGTTGTCATCTGACACACAACAGCCCTACCCTCATATTTCTCCAACACTTCAATCAGATTGCCACACTCCTCTATGATCTTCTCCTCACTCATCTTCTTGCCCATCCCAAAGTCTCTGAGGGTAGTGAGAGCAAAGCGCCTCATCTCTTTCCAAGAGTCTCCATTAGCAAACACAATCCCTGTCGAGATTTTAGACATTTAGTAACTTGCATGGAGAATAATGTAATGAATGTACAGAGCGTTCTGTTTTCTTCAGTTACCATGTCCTTTGTTGAAGTCCTGAAATATAGGAATGATGTCTCTGTCTCCAAACTCCTCAGTATGGTTGACCAAAGCCTCCTTGACTGTCTTGTATCCAGCCAGGACCACAACCTTCTTGGGTCCAAAATGAACCTTGAATACTGATCCATATTTCTTGGAGAGCTAGAGAAGGCCACACAGTGTATTTTACAGCATATTAAGGGTCTAAATAACCACATGTCACATGATTATGCACAGCTAACCGTGTGGGTAGTGGCCCAAAAAAATGTGCCAAAGCCCAAGCTGTTCCCACTTGAAGCTCAAAACGATAGTGAATACCAACAGAAGAATATCGCAGGGGATTTTTTGAGGAGTTTATATGATGTGTTTACTCTGGGTATTAAAATAATGTTAGCCTAATTGGACAATGATCACGCATATCAAATTCCTACTGGTTGTAGGAACTTCTTTACATAATCATATCTTCATACTGGACTGGAATTGTAAACTTTATTTTCCTATCCTTTATTTAAAAGTGTTACACTACAACTATCTGTATAAATCTCCTTATTGTACTGGTTAATCTAGTCAGGGTTATGGACTTGTTTTGGCCACTAGAGGTCCACAATTGTTAGTTTTTTCATGCTATGTTAGATGTCATGTTACTGAATTCAAACACTCACACCCTAGCCATAGCCTCTGATTCTTGACAAATTTAGGCCATATTCTGTGTGTCAGGAGTTAGTATGCCCCGGGCAATTTTAACTTAATAGTGACAGACAGCAGTAGGGAAGTTGGCCAACACTTCACATTAATGTTGCATGTTTAACCTTACCTACAAAATATTTAACCTTAACACAATGCACTATTTTCACTGCAGTATGTATCAAATTGAACACTTAAATGTTACAAGGTGTATAAGCCAAATAGTTAGTATTACCTCACAGAGTGTCTGGTGTGGCCTCTTGAGATCCAGCAGCAGCAAGTTCCCCAGCAGAGGTAGTGGTCTGGGTCCTGGAGGTTCCTTCCCCTGTTCCCGGGAGCTGCAGGAGAGGAGGTAGAGGAGCAGCAGAAACACCACAGTCCCCAGCAGAGTCACCAAGCTGGGAGTCTGGAGAACAACACTATCCAGTACAGACATGGTCCACCACAAACCAAACACTGAACCCCTTAAACCTGACACTCACTAATGCTTTCACAAAGCTGAGCAGCCAGATCCATTTCTGACCAATAGCAACAGTCGTGGGTGGAGCTGTATGTGTTCCTTTCTTCAACAACTTGGCACACTGCCACGCTTGTAGATAATTGATTCAGAATGTGTTTTTAAACCTTTGACACAGTGACTCAGGAGAGCTAAGAAAGTTACTTGACTTTTATTCTCCATAGCACAACTCAGTAGCTATTTTAGACCTTTTTAGGGGTGCTCAATATATAATTGTATATAACTATACAATTATATCTCTTGTACCATTTGTATTTTTTTTTATACTTGTATTTGTTGTAAATTACGGTAATCTTGTATTTTATTTTATACTTTATTGTATAGTTTATTTAAATTATAAATCCACTTAGTATTGCTAGTTTATGTACCCTTAGTATAGTTAGACCTCATCTTAAAATGTTTAAGATTCCTACATGTTTAATGTATGCACTTTCCTGCCAAAGCAAATTCCTTGTCTGTGAAAACGTTAATGGCGATTTAAACACAATTTGATTCTGATTATAAATGTCATTTTAGCACCCCTAAAAATAATTATAATTAAAAAATTAAAAAAGTGAAAATTATTATTGTTTATTATAATTTGATGCTGGTAGTTCATGAAGAAATGGACATCCTTAGTTTTTTCATTCATTTTTTAGATGTGTGAATTTTGGCAGTTTTAATTTGATATAAAATGTTTAAAAAATCTAGTAAGGAATGCTGTATAACAAAAAGTGTATAAACATACATAATGGAAACAAATGACGTATATTTCAATGCAGTAATTTATTTGTATTAATCATTTGTAGATATAAAGCTGT
The DNA here is from genome assembly GCA_903064625.1 of Mallotus villosus. Classification (NCBI taxonomy): domain Eukaryota; kingdom Metazoa; phylum Chordata; class Actinopteri; order Osmeriformes; family Salangidae; genus Mallotus; species Mallotus villosus. Next base: position 58,738 of record CAEFZP010001129.1, read on the forward strand.
CTGACAATATAACTAAACCAGCCACTGTTAAAAGTTGGATGCCATGCTGATTGTCTTGTTGAAATAAATAGTATAACATTACTAGGTAAGATGCTTTATGAACAAACTTGCTTTTGTAGTGCACAAACCATAATGTTGAGTATAACCTATTTCTCAATATTCCTGAAATTGGTGTAACTATGTATAATAGGTGTTGCAGTAGAAGGATGAAAGGTGTGTCTCTGAGATTGTCTCAGTCTCTCTCCTCAGACCCGGCTGACAGCACACAGCTGGTGGGGTGAGGGGTTCAGGGTGAAGCCCACAGCTGGAGTGAGGTCCAGATCATTCTCTGTTACCCCGGGTGGAGGAGAGAAACGAAAGTGTTGGAGGAGAGAGGTGATGAAGAGGAAGAGCTCCATCCTGGCCAGACCTTCCCCAGGACAGGCCCTGCTACCTGAGAGAGGAATAGAGAAACAGACCAAAAATATTTAAATCACACCAGACATGATCAAAATAGTTATGTTGATAACCATGTTGAAGATGACAATGACATACCCGCAGAAAAGGGAAGGAAGGCATTCCTTTTGAGACATTTTCCCTTGTCATCCAGGAAGTGGGCGGGGTTAAAGGTTTGGGGGCTCTCCCATTCGCTCTCATCCTGCAGGACTGATGTCAGTAGAGGAATCACAGTGGTCCCCTGTACACCAAAGTGAGAAAGGGGAAATGATCAATAGCTTGTTCACATTAGAGCTGAGGTTCATACAAGCTGTTTTATTTTAAGATTCTATTTTTGTTGAGGATTCACTTCAAACCAGCCAGTTATCTGACCTTCTTGATGAAGTACCCCTGGAAGGTGACATCTCTGCTGGTGACGTGAGGGATGGACATGGGTACAATGTTGGCTAGTCTCTGGGTCTCATGGATGACAGCATCAGTGTAGGGAAGGTTTTTCCTGTCCTCTACCAAGACCTGACGACTTCCTATCACCCTGCTGATCTCCTCCTGAACCTGGTCTGAGGAGAAAGAGTGGGGGAACAAACCATCCTCTAATGTTTCATGTTCATTCAAATCCAGTCAGCCATCATACTGAAGTGTGTTTGTATGTCCCTTACCTTGTATGTGAGGATACTTGGCCATGAGCAGGAGTGTCCAACGTAGCGTGGTTCCTGTGGTGTCGGTCCCAGCAGCAAACAGGTTGGCCACAGAATATAGCAGGTTATCATCATGGTACAGAGAAGCCATGCTCCCAGATTCCTAACACAAAATGTACAAAAGGATTTTGGAGAAACACTTAAGAAATCCAGTTATGGTGATCAAGCCCTTGACTGTGATTTCAAAAGTTTGATTTCTGGCCTATTACTTAACAGATTGTACCTACCTCCAGGTTCTTCTGTCTGGTCAGGAAACAGTCCACAAAGCCTCGGCACATCTGGGGGTTCAGAGTCACCTTCAGACCTTTGATTAACTCTGTAATATCTTCAAGGGCGATGTCAACAAGATGCCTTATGCGTCTCCAATTCCAGAGCCAAGGACCCATCCAGGGAAATGTGTTGTATAACTGAAACCCCATTCACAAAAGGGTGTTTTGCACTGTATTGATTTGTCCACACTTTTCAATACAACCATTTAAAATCAAGTCTGCAAACAATACCTGGATTGATGGAGATCCTGTCAGATATGTAACCTCATTAGCTCTGTCCACCATTACTTTGAACCATGGGTCACTGTAGTCAAACCTGTTCCCATATACAATGGCGGAGATGATATTGGAGACAGCATAATTCAGCGGCTTGTTTGTGTCAAAGGCTTTGCCTGTTACAGCCAACACAAGATGAATTACAGTCATGTCAAGAGCTACACCAAAGGTACTTTTATTTGAGCTGTTGTCATCTGACACACAACTATCCTACCCTCATATTTCTCCAACACTTCAATCAGGTTGCCACACTCCTCTATGATCTTCTCTTCACTCATCTTCTTGCCCATCCCAAAGTCTCTGAGGGTAGTGAGAGCAAAGCGCCTCATCTCTTTCCAGGAGTCTCCATTGGAAAACAGAATCCCTGTGGAGATTCCACATTTTATTAACTTGTATGGAGAAGAATGTAATGAATGTACAAAGCATTCTGTTTCCTTCATTTTACCATGTCCATTGCTGAAGTCCTGAAATATAGGGGTGATGTCTCTGTCTCCAAACTCCTCAGCATGGTTGACCAATGCCTCCTTGACTGTCTTGTATCCGGCCAGGACCACAACCTTCTTGGGTCCAAAATGAACCTTGAATACTGATCCATATGTCTTGGAGAGCTAGAGAAGGCCACACAGTGTATTTTACAGCATATGAAGGGTCTAAATAACCACATGTCACATAAGTATGCACTTCTTCCAAAGACTGATCAGTCATTATAAATAATGTCTTTACTCTGTGAATTAAAATAATGTTAGCCTAATTGGACAATGATCCCACATATTAAATTCCTACTGGTTGTAGGAACTTCTTTACATAATCATATCTTCATACTTGACTGGAATTGTAATTCCTATCCTTTATTTAAAAGTGTTACACTACAACTATCTGTATAAATCTCCTTATTGTACTGGTTAATCTAGTCAGGGTTATGGACTTGTTTTGGCCACTAGAGGTCCTCAAGTGTTAGTTTTTTCTTGTTATGTTAGATGTCACGTAACTGAATTCAAACACTCACACCCTAGCCATAGCCTTTGATTCCTGACAAATGTAAGCCATGTTCTGTCTGTCAGGAGTTAGTATGCCTCGGACACTATTAACTTAACAGTGACAGACAGCAGTATGGAAGTTGGCCAACACTTCACATTAATGTTGCATGTTAACCTTACCTAAAAAATATTTAACCTTAACACAATGCACTCTTTTCACTGCAGTATGTATCAAATTGAACACTTAAATGTTACAATGTGTATAAGCCAAATAGTTAGTATTACCTCACAGAGTGACTGGTGTGGCCTCTTGAGATCCAGAATCAGCAAGTTCCCCAGCAGAGGTAGTGGTCTGGGTCCTGGAGGTTCCTTCCCCTGTTCCTGGGAGCTGCAGGAGAGGAGGTAGAGGAGCAGCAGAAACACCACAGTCCCCAGCAGAGTCACCAAGCTGGGCGTCTGGAGAACAACACTATCCAGCACAGACATGGTCCACCACACACTAAACACTGAACCCCTTAAACCTGACACTCACTAATGCTTTCACAAACCTGAGCAGCCAGATCCATTTCTGACCAATAGCAACAGTCGGGGTGGAGCTGTATTTGGTCCTTTCATCGACAACTTGGCACACTGCTACGCTTGTAGATAAATGATTCAGGATGTGTTTGAACATTGAACCTCTGACACAGTGACAAAGTCTAAATTGTCAAACTTTATTATCACAGTTGATCATGATCAGTCAGTATGTAGATATGGCCATTTGTGTTTCTTTTAGATATGTGAATTTCTGATTTTTTTTGTCTTGACTTAAAAAATCCAGAATAGATATAATATAAAAGAAATACAAAAAACAGAAATGTATGTAATTTTTTCAGATCTATGTATCCCAATGTTTTATCTTAGTGTGAATTCAATGACAATGAATGTGGTGATGTAAATTAATTCTGGATTGCACAGCCCCACTGCTGAAATGCTATGTCACCATTATATTACATTTCCTAATTCTGGACTGTTGGCTGTTTACATTGACGTTTAGTCGTTTAGCAGACGCTCTTGTCCAGAGCGACTTACAGTAAGTACAGGAACATTACCCAGAGGCAAGTAGGTTGAAGTGCCTTGCCCAAGGACAGAGAGAATACTTTCCTCACCTACACTTGGTACGACCTCTCCCTCATACTTGCCCAAACAACCCCACTAAGATTACCTGCATGCAATGCAATGTTCCACATGCCCAGATGTGTTGTGGTGCTCACCCCTTTCAATGATGAAAGAAAAGTCTGACAGACAAAGCCCAGACAAAAACACTACTGCCAGGGATGGGCAAAGCCACCTCTCCCCACCTCTGAGCTTATGTTCAATGAACACTCCATCCATACCCACACTATCATATAGGTCAGAAAAGCCTCCAAACGCACATCAAACAGACGGGTTCCAGCGGGTCTCTGGTGGATATGTGCTGTTGTCCTTGAACAAGCAAAGTATTTTTTCTTTCAGTACTGCAGAATTCCTGTAGAGGGCAGCAGAAGGAGCCCCAGTGGGACCTGGCAGCGTGTGGACAAAGTCCTCAAATGAACCTTGAAAGAAAAGTGACTGTGACTCTAACCCCCTAACTCAATTGATCGCAATTGATCTCCAGTGTGACCCGGGAGAAGTAGGTCCCACTGAGCGAAACAGTTCACAGCTGCCGCAGAGTAGCTTGGTGTGCTGCTTGGCTCTACTTCCGTGTGAGCAAACCTGGTGTGACCTGGTGTCTCTAGTCCCATTCTCTCAAGATTATACAGGTGTAAACAAGCTTTGGCAATTGGCATAATGATACAAGCTACATAATTTATAAACCCAATGATAAGAAGGCCTACAAAATGTTTCTCCCTTACATGAAGTCTAGTAATACAAGGACAAGGTGGTCTGCCTGAAAACTGCCAAAGGGACACTTGTGGTTTCCTATATTTCTGCTTTTGGGACTTAAGAGTTATGTTCCCAAGATCTGCAGTTCTGTTTTTTAGATTAGGACATGTACTAGTCACGTCCACAAAAACTGTTGCAGGAGGATAGATATAAAATACTCTTAGTACATTTTAGAATGAATCAAAACAAAATAATAAGAGTAATATAGTTTTCATTGGTTAGAAAATGTTATCATTGTTAATTGATCAGGGGTTAATGACAGAGGTCTTCATATTCAAGGACAAACATGGCCCTGTGATGGCTGATATATTCCTGTTAGTCCATGTCATTAGTATCATTTCTATATGTTTAAATTAGTGCTCTGAGGACAAATCAATGTTGTCACCATTTTGTACTTCTACAAACTGTCTACACATGACTGACCATTGTTGTCACTGATGAGATTATTTGATTGCACCAAGGAAAGAACGGTGACTTTGGTACATCTTTTTGAGATGACATGTAAGATGCAATTAAAATAACGTGCTGTGACTAAGTTGCCAGAACTTCCCCCTAAGCCAAAAATCACATTTCAGAAATACAAATTGCCATCAATGTAGGACTGATTATGATCAAATGTGTTAGAGTAGACAATATGACTAAAAAGCAGGTTTTCCTTTCAGTGAGACACACAATGCTCTGGAAAATTAAGGTAAAGGAAATATGAACTGCATGCTTCCCTGTGTCCTTGTGTCAGAGGTATAAAATATGTAACGAATCAGCTTGTTTTCGAAAGGCGTGGCAAAATCTTGTTACTGATAAACTTCCAGCCATAGCTCCACCCCGGCTGTTGCTACTGGCTATAAATGGCTCTGGCTGCTCAGGTTTGTGAAAGCATTAGTGAGAGTCAGGTTTAAGGGGTTCAGTGTTTGGTGTGTGGTGGACCATGTCTGTGCTGGATAGTGTTGTTCTCCAGACTCCCAGCTTGGTGACTCTGCTGGGGACTGTGGTGTTTCTGCTGCTCCTCTACCTCCTCTCCTGCAGCTCCCAGGAACAGGAGAAGGAACCTCCAGGACCCAGACCACTACCTCTGCTGGGGAACTTGCTGATGCTGGATCTCAAGAGGCCATACCATGGACTCTTTGAGGTCATTTGACATTTAATTCTATTGTATGTAAAATATTGTATTCATTTGGAACATGATACAATGTCAGGAAACCAAGGTGTCAGTCATATACACTCACCGGACACTTTATTAGGTACACCTGTTCAATGCTTGTTAACACAAACGGCTAATCTGTGGCAATCACATGGCAGCAACTCAATACATTTAGGCATGTAGACTTGTCAAGACAACTTGCTTGAGTTCAAACCGAGCATCAGAAAGGGGATTTAAGTGACTTTGAACGTAGCATGGTTGTTGGTACCAGATGGACTGGTCTGAGTATTTCAGAAACTACTGATCTACTGGGATTTTCACAAACAACCATCTCTAGGGTTTTTTGTGAAAATAAGTGCCAATGGGTAGATCCAGAAGAGCATAGTAGTAGTTGAACAAATTAAAACTCAACTTTCAATTTCAACTTTATTTATCCTTCAAAAGGAAATTAGTGTGCAGCTGGGGTCGGAAACACATACACAGATACAGAACAGCATCGCCAAATGCCAACAACATTACACAACACAGAACACACAATAGAGACACCCCTTCCCCCAAAACCAATGTCAGGGTCCAATTGGGACCATAGCCTACGGCATGAATCCATTATAATGGCCATTGGCAGCAAAAATTAATGAATGAGTGAATTTGGTTCCTAATAGCCACATAGGAATGAAGGAATCTCTGGCACGACCAGTTCAGACCAGTTCTTGACCTCGGTAGCCTAAAGCGGCGACCTGAAGGGAGCAAATTAACCTCTCCGAAAAGTGACAACAACATTATCCTCGAAAGTGCTAGAGTGTACCTGGAGGAAAGCAAGCAACAATAATATAATTCACAGCGAGTACAAGTAGTTAAATCAGTTGCAACTAATCAACAAGTGCAATAGGTGCAGTCCCATTCACCGCTCGGAAGGTCAGTACCAGGGTCTTGAATTGGAATGCCAAATTTTATCAGGAGACCTGGTAGGATCTCCCCGAATGGTGGGATGAGATCCACTGAAGTGCAGTGCCAGAGATGCCCATCTCAGAAAGTCTTGCGAGCAGGATCTGGTGGTTGACTGTGTTGACTGTGTAGCCAATGAGGTTTCATATCCCTCTCAGACTATTGCAAACCCCCCAAAATGTGACTGCTTCTGTATTTAAATAAATGGTGCCAGAGACCTATCCAACTCAAACAATTCAGACACACTAAACATGGCTTCAGACAGATGATGTAGTGGTAGTGTAATAGTAATGTAAAGGATATAAAAAACCCACTGTAAACATAAACTAATTGAGCTGAGCTGAACATGATAACATGGTCTGATCTTTTGTAGCTCTCCAAGAAATATGGATCCGTGTTCACGGTCCATTTAGGACCCAAGAAGGTAGTGGTCCTGGCAGGATATAAGACGGTCAAGCAGGCTCTGGTCAACCATGCTGAGGAGTTTGGAGACAGAGACATCATTCCTATACTCCAAGACTTAACCAAAGGACATGGTAAACCAAAAACCACATGATATGTTGATTTATAATGATTCACAAAAGTGACTAAATCTGAATTGATGTCACCACAGGAATCATGTTTGCTAACGGAGACTCCTGGAAAGAGATGAGAGGCTTTGCTCTCACTACCCTCAGAGACTTTGGGATGGGCAAGAAGATGAGTGAGGAGAAGATCATAGAGGAGTGTGGCAACCTGATTGAAGTGTTTGATAAATATGAGGGTAGGGAGGAGAACAATGGCCTTTCATTGGACATGGCAATATGTTAAAAGAGAACATTTGAAGGCTGAAATCTATTCGTTACAGGTAAAGCATTTGACACAACCTGGCCCTTGCACCATGCTGTCTCCAATATTATTGCAGCCATCTTGAGTGGCAACAGGTTTGAATACACTGACCCCCAGTTCAAGGGGTTGGTGGACAGAACCTATGAGACCTACAATCTACTGGGCACTGCATCAATCCAGGTAATGTCTGCAGACCAGTATTCTTTTAGGGTTATAAAGTATAAACACCATCAATGGATGGTCAGAATACTTGGATCCTAATTTGTATGGGGATTCAGGTATACAACACATTTCCCTGGACGGGTCCCTGGCTGGGAAACTGGAGACGAATAATGAAGCTTGCTGGCATCAACAAGGAAGTGATTCAAGAGTTAATCAGTGGTCTGAAGGAGACTCTGAACCCTCATATGTGCCGAGGCTTTGTGGACTCTTTCCTGACCAGACAGCAGAACCTGAAGGTAGGTTAACATGATGCCCACCACGTTTTGATAGTATTGATGTTGTTTATGTCCAACAAAATGAACGGTGGCTTCAGAGCATCATCATAATTGGACTTCTTTCAAAGTGTTTCTGAAAAAAATCCTTTGTGTATTTTGTGCGTTAGGAATCTGGGAGCCTGGCTTCTTTCTACCACGATGATAACATGGTGAGTTCTGTGGCCAACCTGTTTGCTGCTGGAACAATCAACACAGGAACTATGTTACGCTGGGGACTCTTGCTCATGGCCAAGTATCCTCACATACAAGGTAAGGGACATACAAACACACTTCAGTATGATGGCTGACCTGGATTTTAATGAACATGAAACATTGGAGATTGCATGGTTTGTTCCCCCACTCTTTCTCCTCAGACCAGGTTCAGGAGGAGATCAGCAGGGTGATAGGAAGTCGTCAGGTCTTGGTAGAGGACAGGAAGAACCTTCCCTACACTGATGCTGTCATACATGAGACCCAGAGACTGGCCAACATTGTACCCATGTCCCTCCCTCACGTCACAAGCAAAGATGTCACCTTCCAGGGGTACTTCATCAAGAAGGTCAGACAACTGGCTGTCTTGAAGTGTACTCCTCTACAAGAAGAGTCTGAAAATAAAACTGCTTGTATGAACCACAGCTCTAATGTGAACAAGCTACTGATCATAATCCCTTTTTCACTCTGGTGCACAGGGGACCTCTGTGATTCCTCTACTGACGTCAGTCCTACATGACGAGAGCGAATGGGAGAGCCCCCACACCTTTAACCCTGCCCACTTCCTGGATGACAAGGGGAAGTTTGTCAAGAGGGATGCTTTCATTCCATTCTCTGCAGGTATATATTTGTCATCTTCAACATGGTTATCAGTGTAACCATTTTTATAATGTCTGATGTGATGGATGTTTTGGTCCATTTCTCTATTCCTCTCTCAGGTCGCAGGGCGTGTCCTGGGGAAGGGTCTGGCCAGGATGGAGCTCTTCCTCTTCTTCATCTCTCTCCTCCAACACTTTCGTTTCTCTCCTCCACCCGGGGTAACAGAGGATGATCTGGACCTCACTCCAGCTGTGGGCTTAATCCTCAACCCCTCACCCCACCAGCTGTGTGCTGTCAGACAACTCTAAATATTGAGACGAACATGTAGACAACATGTGAAAACCTCAGTAAACATGGCCTGTCTGTAATGCTGCAATACCTGAAGGTGCATCCATAGTCTTTTTTACTTTCAACAATGCTGTCATTGCTGCTTAACATCAACTTCATGCGAATTGTGTCATTAATAAGGAATAAAAATGTATTTTGCAGACCGCAATTTTTATTTTCTATTGTTGGAATCCGGGGGGCGGGAGGGTAGGCAGGCAGAGATTGAGATCCTATGTAGAGCCAGTGATCCTGGAGACACGGTGAGTACAAACACGATGAACGAGAGACCACCACTGTAGATAAAACAACGATCTGGCGAGGAGTGGCTGGAAAACCAGGGTTGAAACACTGCCAGGTGATGAGCTAATGGTTGGGAGATTGGAGACAAGCAGGAGTGTACGTGGGGGCCAGGGAAGAAAGGGAGAGAGACAAAGATGCCCACAACACAATCATAGGGACACACTGGGGCACGGCTTTGGCAGTGACACACATAAGGAAAGTATAAGTCTGGAATAATGATATCATATGAAATCATTGTTCCATAACGGTAACCTCTTGCAAATGTGTTAGTATTCGTCCCGCCCCCTCTCCGCTGTAATTAGACGACTGGATGAAAGTGAGAATGACGAGCGCGGCGTTTCACCTGAAGTGAACTCCCAGCGACTATACGCCCAGGGCTCAACTCAAATTAGAAGCGCTTGCCCGGCGCCTTGATACGCTGCTGGTATTTCTTGTACAGAACGCGACGCTCCCATTGCAAACAATACAAATAAGTGCTAGCCTCCGGATATTTTTTTTTATTGTTGGACACAAGCCTGGATGAAAGCAGTTGCATGGCTCAGTCTTTTCACAAGGGCGTCATGTTTTATTGGTGAATAAGAGGCAGACACGAAACCTCTATACGTTTAGAAACTCTGCTTTCTAAAAAAATGCTTAGACAACCACACGGTATGAGCGTAGTCAGAGTAGAATCTCTACCCAGTCAGCATACAAACATACATAGCTGGTATCATAGACATATATATGTCTATGGCTGGTATTGTATAGAATTGCCAGGCATTCTGCAAAATATGAGCTTTTTTGGCACCTCCCAGAGATGTAAGCAAACTAGTGTGCAACTACACCAAATAAGGAGTGGTTCAGTTTAGCCTGAGGAAGTGTCCTGATCTATAGCACCTGATTCTAATCATTTGTTTGCTGATTTGCCTAATTGGGTTATTTACACTGGTATTGTATATCCTATACTGGGTGTATTTATGAAGTAGGCTACATTATCGATAAAGATGTTGACTTCGAATAAGACCCCATACTTTTGCAGATATAAAGTTGTATGTAGATACTGGTTAAAAGCTTGATTCACATGTAAACGAACAATTGACTGAATAAGACAGTTGTGGTAAGACTACTAGTGAATTTGTCTGATTGACTGATTTGTCTGAGTGTGAAACTGCAAGTTGGTTTACTGGACATTCTAAAGACAGTCACCAACAACTGCCAAATTTTGAATGTTGGGATTTGTTGGAGTTTGTTGGGGCAGTGTGCAAGCTGCTTTAGGCCTATTCTGTGTGAACATGTTGGTTCATGATTCCGCCGGCTGTGATTGCAGTATAAATGGAGTCAGGCCTGGACTGGTAATCTGGCATACCGGGAAAATGCCCGGTGGGCCGACGCACTAGGGTCCGATATATGATATTTCTTACTTAAAATTGGCCAACGACCAGCCCATAAAGCAGGGACAGCGGCCCATTGGTTCATTTTCCATACTGACACTGGGCTGGCCCAAACATCTTTTAACAGGCTCCACCCCTCCCCCTCCGTTTCTTGTGTCAGAAGCAGTGGCTCAGATATTTGCAGGGACCGCAAGGATGGTGTGGTGGCGTCCGACCGATTGTGGTGGGCCGGTCTGAGCAAACATGCCAGGGCAATTTTTTTGTCCCAGTCCAGCCCTGAATGGAGGAGTAAACCTGCATCTCACACCAAATACAAGAGACATTGCTTTTGCTTCCACTTGCATAGAGCAAATTTAATAATTAAAAAAAAGAATAGCAATACATATATAGTTGACAATGTTAATTCCATAGTACAGTACATACAATTACATATTCCCTTTTTAAATATGATAGATTAGGAGAAAGGGTTAGGCTTAATCATATTCAGAATCTTCACACATTTCAAGTTTCACATCAACTGAACTCAAAATGCCATGTGTCCGTTCTATCTTGAGGAGTAGCTCCACAGACTAATGTCTAAAAATGTACTGTGCATATACATTCAGGAATGTAACCCACCTGTCCAGCCCTATATCACCTATGTCACCACAAAGAATTTGCCCCATCACGACCTCATTGTCTCCTAGGAATGTCTTTTCTTAAAGGACCATTTCCCCTCTCCCACCGGTTGGTCCAGTCAGCAGCTGAACCACAGGTCTCACCAGTCCAACTGCCACTTTTGTAGTAGTGCCAACACACAGTGTCATATGCTTTGCTCGAAAACAACAACAAAAATACATTCAACTCACTTGCAGCATGGATTGACTGAGCGTTGACAGTAGAAATGCCCTTAGTCATGACAGAAAGGTGTACGTCGACCACAGGTCCTGAGGAGATTGTGAAGGGCCGTAATTGGCCCGTTCAAGTTATGCAGGATAACCTGACCACAGGAAGTGAAGGCCAAGGAACTATAGGACGGTTATTCTGGGGCCCAGGCGCTTCTCTGGCCAGTTGCATTGATAAATGAAGCATCACAATCTTAATCAACATTCAAAATGCATCTACACAAGTATTTTGAAAGCTCAGATGATGTGCTACCCCAACCATCGTTATATAGCCAGAGAGAGTGAAAACTATAATTGATGTTAACCCTCTTTTAAAGAACTGGGAACCCAGGGACATACTGTCACAGGAGACAACAAGAGGAGTAGGTTCAAATACTAAACTACGGCAGATCTTTTGGGGCTACGGTCCGGAATTCTCTTACATAAAAGTGCAAATGAATCTTTACATGACATACAGTGGATGCAAACAAACAAACAAATCAATCCCCTGTGGTCAAAAAGAAAGCGACTTCCATGACACTGCTTGCATGCTGCTTTCCTGGAGGTGAACCTTCCAGTAGAGAGGGGGCTCTCCTCCTTGCATTGGTCCGTAGCAGTGCATGTTACATGAATCAACAGGTAAACTTCTCATACGTAATCATTTGACATGAAATAACATTGGCTTGTAGTAGTGTGACTCAGAGGAAGGCAGGGGACACACATTAATGGATGGTGAAATGCTAGGCTGCAGCGGAACAGACTTAACAACACACGCAAACACACAAGGAGCTCACTTCACTGAATGTCCAGACAGGATCTCCCTGTACAGTCACATGCTGTGAGGATGACCGTTAACACAGCCCGATGCTCTGCTGACAACAAAGAACCCACAGGTCAGATGGACACACAGGCAACTCCTCTGTGTTAAGTCGAGAAACACAGTTTCCACTGGCTGTTAAAGGCGAGTCATTCAGTTTCACAGTAGCAGCTAGAGGTGAGTATGATGTCATTGATACAGGGTCATCCGATGCCTAGTTGCACAATTGTCTTTGGGGACATCTGAGCTCCAAAACCTTTGATGTAACCTAGCAGGCTAACAGGTCTGGTAACTATCTATGACATCGCCTGGAGAAGACAAGAATAGCGAGTATGGAGATGCAGATGGTCATTCCACAGGAGCCAAACAAGCCCAAGCCTTTTGACCCTCATCTGTCATATGTCCAGATGGAATCTGTCATTTAAAAAGGACCTTCTTTTTATTTACTTTTCTTGGTTAAATGTCATGCAAGGCATGCTTTTGCGTATGCCCCCTAAAATTATTATTTGATCTGGATTGCTAGAAGGCTTCAGTACCATGAATACATTGCATTATTATTTACATTCTGCTTAAAGACTGAGCTACCGTAGGGCACATGATCAGGTGTTCAGGCATTTGACCAAACAAGGGAAAAATACCCATTAGCCCATAAGGCAAAGGGTGGAGCGACTAGGCGTAGAACGGTCACTACTGAGTCACACAGACTGGTTTTCCTTCTTCAGCTCTGTCCACTCAGCACAGTCATTTAGAAAACAAACAGAAATGATGTCCACAAAACAAACAGAAATGATAAATAACACAACCAGTGGCATACAGGTGCACACATATCCACCAGTCTGTAGCACGCACATGAACAAGCACACACAATGACCAGGTAGACCATGAACATGGTAGACTTATTTTCAGATGCAGTGAAACGTGTAGGTTCCAACTTAACCCAAAAGACATAATGGAGCAACATTTAAGAACTCACTTGACCAAGCCCCTGCTCAAGCCCTGCACTGTGGTCTAGGCCTGTGTGTGTATATAGACGCATACTAATACACACACACGTGTTGATGTGTGTCGCAAATGCGTGTGTGCGTATACTGAGCACAGCCCAGTAGAGCGTCACAAAGGCTCCACAAATCCATGTACACAGGCCTAGCCATTCCAAGTGCAGACACGCTCAGACAGATGAACACAACAGGGGGGGAAACAGGAACGCTACCCCCTCCTTCTCTTCCTGTTTCGGGGTGTGGGGTTGAGGGGGTCTATTTCCTCCTGTCCTCGGTGCAGTGCTGGAACTGGGCAAAGCTGAGGAACACCTGCTCCAGGGAGATCTGGCTCACACAGTAGTCGTCGATACTGTACTTCTCTTTGGCTGCCTCCAGAGTGCCAAACACCTGAGCAGCAGGAGCGAAACACACACACACACACCCCATCAGTGTTGAGCCTCGTGAAAGCAGAGAAACAATATCCTCTGCCGTGTGTGTATGAGGAAAAATCTGACGTTGTGGAGTGCAAGATTTAAAACATCTCATCTCTTAGTCAAGTACCGTAAATCCTCAAATAAAGACCGGGATTCAATTAGAGGCCGGGCTTCAGATAGTAGCCGGGGGCGTGGTCGATACGGACAAATAAAGGCCGGGCCCCAAATACAGGCCGGGGGTAAAAAAGCCTACTGTAATTATGCCCATTATTTTATTTAAAGTTCCAGGTATGGAACACCATACGCTGCGCGTCGGGCCTAACAACACCCTTGAACACGTACTTTATTGACTATAAAGTACTGCCTCTCGTACCTTATTGCTTAAGTAAGCAATGAGAGTGGCTACACCAGACGCGGAAACTAAATTTCCGCGCAAACAATTTCCCCGTAATAAAACAATGAAAATGATCATATATGTTGCTGTAAATAATGAAGGAAGCAACAAATCCGATTATTTCCCAAACCTCGAGAGCTGTTTCCATAGAGATTTAACGTTCCTAACGATTTGAACGTTGCTTTTCTATTTGAAGATACGACAGTGATGGTAGATATATTCAAGTGTTAAATAGTAAGTAAGATAGTTGACAGTGTTTATAAAACAAATAGACAGACAGCAAAACGGATTCATCTTCAACGCGTCCAGTGTAGCCGGCTAAATAAAAGATCCGCTCCGTGAACGTTCTATTTCCACGAGTCAACATTTCCGCGCTTGGTGTAGCCGTAGCGTAAGTAAGAAATAAAGCCCTGCCCCTAATACAAGCCTGCCCAAAATACAGGCCGGTGCGCTGTGCAGCCTAAGTAAATAAAAGCCCCGGCCTCTATTTGAGGATTTACGGTAATTACACAGAGACTTACAAAAAGGGAGTTTGTAAACATCCACCTTTCAGCTATTGTCTCTAAACCCCACAATATGCAACATCCACTAGGAGGTGCACTGATACAATACACATTTGTGACACTGGCTAAGATCTCTCTGGTGAGGTCATATAGCCACCGAATAGAACCAATTACCTGTGCCCAGGTGAGTTTCTTGTCCGTCAAGTGATAGTGCACCATCCCCTGGTGCTCATCTTTCAGCTGACTTCCTGTGACGACAAGGAAGTGACAAGACATTACACCTACATCTTGCATGATTAGTAGCCACGTTGGACCCTTCTTGAACCTGCATTACCCTCTTGAACCAGAGACCCTTTTTCAAATCTACCAAAATGACATCCTGTCTTTCGGTTTCTTAGAGCCAGTCTCTCAACTCTGACTTCACGTGGATCAAAGTGTGCTGCTTCTCTACTCAAATTAAACCCGTATCATCACGCGATGTTCACCGGGAGGTAAGAACATTGAAAGTATGGGAAAAGGGCCGAAAGGGTAGGCATGTCTGACCTGGGAAGGTTCCCTCGATGAAGTCCTTGAAGAGTTGCAGGTCGCTGTCCTCCAGCTCTGCCTCCACACGCACTTTGGCCAGCAGGGTGTAGCCACTGCCAAACTTGCTCTTAAGGTGCTGGGGGCTGCCTAGACACTTAAACTGACCACTCACCATCACTGCCAGCCTGGTGCACAAGGCTTCACACTCCTCCATACTGAGGGGGGAAAGAGAGAGAGAGAGAGAGAGAGAGAGAGACAGACGAGAGAGAGAGAGAGAGAGAGAGAGAGAGAGAGAGAAATAAAATAGGTAGTCAAAGTGAGCACTTCAGCCATCCATTCTAGACGCTGAACTGTGGAGGGAACAACAAACGGTATGAGTATGTATGCGACGCTCACCTGTGTGAGGTAATTATAATGGCCTTGCCAGACTCCCTTGTGCGGGTCACGGCGTCCCAGAGCAGTCTCCTAGCGACAGGGTCCATCCCAGTGGACGGCTCATCTAGGAAGATGACTGGAGGTCCACCAATCAGAGCCATGCCTGCACTCAGCTTCCTCTTGTTGCCCCCACTGTCGACCGAAGAGGCAGGGGAGAGAGGGAGGCAGAGAGAGAGAAAGAGAGTGAAAAGAAAAGATGGAAAGGAAGGAGGGGAGCCAGAGAAAGGTGAGAATGGTGGGAGAAAAAACGGACGAATGGAGGAATGGATGAAAGGCCGGGATTGTTTGTGCATTCCTCAATACTCTTGAAATTGAAAATTCAACAGATGAACACGTTAAATTGACCACGTCAGCTAAATGGCCCGCACACACACAGCTTACCTGTAGCTGCGGACCAGTTTGTCTGCGTGGGGCTCCAGTAGTAAGGACCTCAGGACGTTCTCCACGCACCCCGACACGTACTTCTCTGGGATCCCCCTCAGCCTGGCATACATGCTCAGAGTCTCTCTTCCTGTCATGTGATCCAGCAACGCATCAAACTGAGGGCAGTAGCCAATCCTTTGCTGCACCTGCAACACAAAACGAGGGGGGTCGGGGCGGGGCTTATCGACGACCGTGACTTCCGTATCCCTGTCCCCTTCTCTCCTGTGTCCTCCCTGTTTCCCCTCCTACCTTCTTAATGTCTCTCAGGACGCTGTATCCGTCTATGTAGGCGTCCCCGGAGGTGACCGTCTCGTCCCCGGTCAGCATCTTGAAGGTGGTGGTCTTGCCGGCTCCGTTGAAGCCCAGCAGGCCGAAACACTCCCCTTTCCCCACCGCCAGGGAGAGACGGTCCACCGCCAGCAGGGGCTGTCCTCCGCTGTACACCTGAGACACGGAGGAGAGACCACCATGAAAACCACACGCACACACACATGCCTTCACACAATCACACACACGCACACACAGTGTACCTTGCTGAGCTCGTGCAGTACGAGTGGACTCCCCACCATCGACTCCACCATGGGGTGACACTCCTGAACCCTCTTCCTCTCCTCGGCCACGTCCCTGTCCTCAGGCTGTACAGCCGCATCCTCGATCAGAGACAGCTGTCCGACACACACACACACACACACACACATTACAAAAGCCATTCAAACACATCTGATCTAGTGATCGTTACCACAGACCACTCCCAGCAGAGGAAAGCGACGTCCTCACGTAGCTCCACCCTCTCACCTTGCTGCGGCGAGGGCAGCGAGGGCAGCACAGGGACCAGAGGGAGCAGAGGGCTCGCCAGACGGCCCGGGCGCACTGCAGCTCGATGGCGAAGACCAGGAGGATGAAGACCAGGCCCTGCAGGGACAGGGCCACCAGGAACCGGCCCACTCCAGGCTCAGACATGGAGAAGTAGTTCTCCTGGTAGGTGATGTCTGGGAAGGGTCAACCAAGGGTTAACTTCCGACCGCTTAGAGAAAATACTTTATCATGTATCATGGCAACAGTGGTAATAATCGCAATCTCTCACCACTGACTAACTAACCCTAACAAGTAAGCCTACAATGAATAGCCTGGTTACAACTACAATCCCCAGTGCCCCTCCAAGGGTCCCTTACTGTAGATCTTGCAGATGGTCTCAGTTAAAGGGTTGGAGGTGCAGAAGGTGAGCAGCTCATAGTTCTGGTAGAACTGGCTGATGGACATGCCCAGGCAGTAGTTGGGGAAGACCAGGAACACCTTGTCCAGGAGATGAGACATGTCCAGCAGGTTCAGCTCTGGTATGGATGGATGGATGGATGGATGGAAGAAGAGAAAGGTAAGAGGCAGGGGAAAAAGACATGGATGGTTGAGTCACTAAATGATTCATTATCTAGAAACAATTAAGTCTTGCAACCATCTTTTCAAGCAGCATCCAACATATCGACAACACCGGTGACAGGCTAAAAAAGGTTTATAATTAAAAACAACTCTTGAATTAATAAATGATCAAATGGGTCCATTACTTGAGAATCATAGGTTTTCCCCTCCCAGTGGGGGACTAGTTGAATTGGAGCGGGCAGGAGAAACCAAGGGCACAGGGGTGTTCCTTCCTTATCACCTCACCTGGGATGGTCATGATGGTGACACTGAGGAAGGTGGCCGTGCCGCTGATGATGTTGAAGATGGTGAGGCGCGTGTAGGCAGAGGCGGCGGTGGAAAACAGGAAGCTGAGCAGGTACATGAGGGGGATGACGGCCCAGCCGTACAGCAGGAGCAGCAGCAGGATGTCCACCAGGTGGTTGTGCTCCACAAAGGCCTTCACCCCGAACGCCTGGAACACCACCTGAAGGAGGGGGGGGGACAGCAGAGACCTATTCACACGCAGTATTTGAAATAATGCTATTAAACCAACTATTAACTAAACTACAGCAGCCTGTGTGTGTGTGTGAGAGAGTAGAGAGAGAGAGAGAGAGAGAGAGAGAGAGAGAGAGAGACACTGACCAGCATCAGGACGCAGGGCAGCAGGAAGTTGACCATGTCCCAGAGCAGGGCGGAGAACCAGAAGTTGGAGGCGTACACCCCGCTGACCTGCTGCACGTGCTTGGACTTGACGGAGCGCTCGGTGACCAGCAGCAGGGCGAAGGTGCTGGAGAGGGACGCCATGCCGTACATCAGGTTTATGGCGATGCCAAAGCCCCTGGGGACGGAGGGAGGATGCATGGGTTAGAGTGAGGTCAGCTGAGAGAGAGGGAGAAGCCAAACATGAGAGAACACATGGAAATTTCACTCTCCCCGCGAACCTGTATGTGCATGCTATTTCTGTGGACTGTGGCCAATCCCTCTCCAAAGTTACAACGACCCAATCCTCTGCGGACCTCCCTCCTTTTATTCCCACTCCTCTCCTCCCGATCGATGATGCTAGACTGGGGTCAATACTTCTTTATACCGCAACCACTTCCCTATTATCAGCCTCCCTCGTCCTTATCGAACCAGTCTCGCGTCTGCGTTCTTCTTATTCCCCCTCTCCTCCATACCCCCTTCCCTCCGCCCTTCTCCACTCACTCGGTGATCTGGCCCTGGGCACTCTCAGACAGGTTGCGGGGCATGGGGTAGTTGCCCGTCTGGATGGACGCGTTGGGTCCCGCCAGCGCTTTGAACAGGGCGTTGTCCGCCATCATCAGGGCCGTGGAGACCGTGTGGTAGCCCTGGTTGTTGAAGTAGGCGGTGATCTCCGTCACCGCGGCGCCACGGAAGGCGGCGCCCACCACGCAGCGCTCGTTGAAGGCCCCGCCCTCCCGCTCGGCCTGGGTCAGCACGTAATTTGTGAAGTCTGGAGGGAGAGGGGGGATGTATAGGAGAGGAGGAGGGGATAGGGGGATGAGGATGAATTCACTGGCTTTCATCTAAACCAGCCACTCAAATTGTGAGAGATACTTAAGGACTGGCTTACATGAGCATTTCCCCCTTCAAAATAAATAAATACAAAATAAAAGAGCCTGAATAATCTAAATTGTGCATAATTTGTTCATTACACACACACACCTGTGATGTTCTTGAGCTGGGCCTGCTGTGCAGAGAGCTGGAGGCTGTAGGCGTCAGCCAGGGCAGCGGTCTGCTGTCCAGCCCCGGGCTCCAGGGCCACAGGCACCGTGGTGGGGCCGTAGCGGCCCAGCGCCAGCCGCAGCAGGGGGGCGCTGTGGTGCCCGGGGAAGGAGCGCGCCACGGCCAGAGCCAGCACGGTAAACACCAGGGGCACCAGGAACTGAGCCACCATCACCTTCCAGTTCCTCCAGCTGTACAGCGCCCTCTTCAGGAACATGGCATAGAACTGCTGCATGTAGAGTCTGGCCTGGGGGGCGAGGGGGAAAAGAAAGGGTTTGACATAGGAGGCCTCCACGTTGCAGTAATGGTTTGACCCGGCCGGTCCCGGTGCCTCACCCCCGTGTTGAGCTTGATGTTGGAGCAGTCCTCGGAGATGAGCGTGCCGCTGTCGGTGAAATCGGTGACGTCGGTCATGCCGCTGATGCTGCTGGCGTCGTCCGTGGTCCAGTCATGGGAGCGCCGCTCGTGCTGGTACTGGAGAGCGGGCAGCTGGATGGCCTGGATGTCCAGACTGGAGTCCACCAGCTTACCCACCCTGGAAACACACACACGCGCAAAATAATAAAAGGACAATAAGAAGTACAGCAAAACATCACGCGTGAGAAATAGTACAGTTAATGAAAGGGAAAGAAGCAGCTCTCATTCATTTACTCTTCTAGAGAAGCCATATACAATATAGTTCATTAGAGAGGCCCCATTGGTACTTCTACTTCCTGGTGTGTCTGTCTTTAAGAAGACAATGACGACTGAATGAGATCGGGGGGGATTGGTGGCAACTGCTTCTTTTCTGGGAAATAACAAGGGAGCATTGGCAGCTGCAGTGGCCGTTTCTGGCTAGCACAGAGGAACACACCAACAACCTAACTGACACACAGGCACAGGCACAGGCACACACACACACAGCCCACCAAGCAGGGATGATTAAGCAGCAGTGGAAGGCAGCTGGTTGTGTGAAATGTATTAATTGGGTGAAAGATGAACATGAGTTTAGACAAGACAGAACTACCAAGTAGAGCTCCACACAGTGACAGGAAATAACTACTAACTAGACATCCACAAGTGACATTAATTAGAACTAACTGCACTTACTAAAAGGCTTAATTAATTCTGTAAGGGTTATTGTATAAGAGTATTACTGTCCAAAACCTAGGAGCCTAGGGAGTAGTGAAGTCACAGACTCATGCCAAGTTGGGAGGGATGCCTGTGTGTGTCTATCGGTGTACACACGTGTGTGTGTGTGTACATGTGTGTACATGTGTGTACCTGAGGAAGACTTCCTCCATGGTGGTGACGGATGCCCCATAGCTAGCGATGCCCAGCTCCTCTCTGTTCATCTCCAGCTCTGCGAACAACAGCTCAAACCTGGACACAGAAGGAGGGAGGAGGGGATCATTACAAGGGCCTGGCAAAAAAGTAGGTCATAATAAGTGAACTAATCCAATCATGAGCGTGTCAGCATCACTCCCTAATTATTTAAAATGTTGAATTATTTGTATTATTCTATGTTTAAGTTTGAAATAAACAGAGAACATACGTCCATCGTTTGGTAATAGTATTAGTCACAATTTCAACCTGTAGCTAACGTATTTGGGGCGATATAATATTCATAAACTGGTTTCCACAAATAACCCATTTGAGCCACAAGCTTCTGAAATGTTATGTCAATGTTAAGAGTAAAAAAAACACAATTGTTCCCTTTTTAGACATGTTACTTTTGTGATTAAGGGGTGTGTGTATAAAACGTGTCAAGTAGTAGAGATCCGTTTTAATACTGTGTATTATGATCCAAGTGGAAAAAACACATTCCACGTTAACTCCCATCATGTTTAGTATTCCTTATCCTTATCTACCTTAGCTCTGTGTTTCACAGTGTGTGTGTGTGTGTGCGTGTGTGTGTGTGTGTGTGTCTTACCGGCTGGTGCTCTCCTTGGGGAGGATGTAAGACAGTTCAGCGCCCGCGCTGCTCTCTAGCGTGGCGTTGGGAACGTACATGTGCACCAGGCGTGTGATCTCCGACACGTTGCACAGCGCGTCCTTCACGATCACCATGTGGTAACCAGCACCTGGAGGGACGGACAGACGGGGGGCATTCATGAGTAAAGCCGTTCATAAACGCACGCGAGTGCTGTAGCTCTCTTCCCTGTCGTCCCGCCGTCCCCTCCGTGGCGTCCTCACCGTATTTGTTCTTGAGGAAGAGCGGCGAGCCGCAGCACTGCAGCTCCCCGCCGGCCATGATGGCGATGCGGTCCCCCAGCAGGTCGGCCTCGTCCATGAAGTGCGTGGTGAGCAGGATGGTGCGCCCGCGCTTCTCCCCCTGCAGCAGGTCCCAGGTGGCACGCCGTGCCGACGGGTCCATGCCCGACGTGGGCTCGTCCAGCATCACCACCTGGGGCGGGAGGGGGTGGGGGGGGGAGGCGTGAGAGTTTGAGGGCGAGTGTGAGGGAGGGAGAGAGTGCATGTGAGAGGGTTTTTGGGTGTGAGAATGTTTGGGAGTGAGACAGGGTGTGTGAGTGATAAAGAGACAGACAGACAGACAGGGCCTCTGACCTGGGAGTCTCCGATGAGGCCGATGCCGATGGACAGTTTTCTCTTCATGCCCCCAGACAGGGTCTTGGAGCGGGCCTGCCGCTTGTCCTCCAGGTTGAGGATATGGAGGATCCGGTCCACCTCCGCAGGGATCTTCTGCCGGGGGTAACCCTTCAACTAGATACCACGGAAGAGGAGGGTGAAACGCTAGAAAACTTAGCGGAGGCATCGGTCTCTGAGGGCCGGGGCGTGGCGAGGAGGAGGAGGAGGAGGAGGGTGTACCTGGGCGTAGAACAGCAGGTGTTCCCTGACGGTGAGGTTGTCAAACAGAACGTCATGCTGGGGGCACAGACCCAGACTGCGGCGAATCAGAGCCATGTCTTGGCAAATGTCATAGCCATTGATGTAGGCCCTCCCACTGGTAGGTGGGTACAGACCTGGATGAAACACAATTAAAGAAATTGTGAAAAAAAACTACAAAACATTGCATGGTCATAGTGAAGAAGTGTGTGAGTGTGTGTGTGCTCCCCACCTGTCAGCATGGACAGGGTGGTGGTCTTCCCGGCTCCGTTGTGTCCCAGCAGCACGGTGATCTGGCCCTCGAACATGTTCACCGTCAGGTCCTTGACAGCCTTCCTGGTCTTGTTGCCCAAAGTGAACTCCTGCCAAGAGGAGGCGCCACCACAACACAGAGACACGTCAGTCAGTTTCATCATGCAAGTCTACGATCTCCTGTCGTGATGGAGACCTGTGCCCACCTTGGCCAGGTGTTTGATCTTCACCCCAGACACCAGTCCTGATGGCTCCTCCTCTATGAACTCCCCCCTTCATAGCCTTCTCCGCATCCTCCTCTTCCTCCTTCTCATTCAGCAAGGCCATGCGAGGGCTGCTGCACCAATACGACGGCTGGCCAAGGAAGGAAGGATGAGTGGATATTTAGGATATTTCTTTCAAGAAATAAAACGAGGACATTTAAGCTGAATGTCGTCCTTTAGTCTTTATGAGCGATAACAACACAACGTGTGTGTGTGTGTGTGTCTCGGTGTTGCTGCATGTGTGTGTGTGTGAGGCCAGGGTTGTGGCGGTCGTACCAGCAGGAAGAAGTACCAGGGCAGAGGGACTCCGTACTCCCCGGGGAACACGGCCTCCACGTACCAGGCCACCAGGCCGTACAGCAGGGCATCCATCAGGAGCAGCCCCAGCACCTGGGCCATGGAGAAGTCATCGTCCACCGTCACCGAGTCAAACAGGGTCGCCCACTGGATCCCCGTGCCTGGAGAGAGATGGAGGGGTGCAGGTGGAACGGAGAGGGCGGTACGTTCGAACGTTACAAACTTCGTTTTTTAGGATTTGTCTTAGTCAGTGGCAGAAAAAGTTTGAAATGAAGAACCCCCCCCAAAAAGACAGATTATTTTGCCGGTTCTCCAAAACGGACCTTTGCCCTCGAACATGCCAATGAGCTGGGCGCCCATGGCCATGGCCACGTTGGAGATGAGGCAGGCGGAGACCTTCTGGGCGTGGCTGAGCAGGTCGTAGCGCGGCCACAGGAACAAGTACGGCAGGTAGCTCAGGAAGTACACAAACCCCCCGGCGGCCGCCGCCACGTTGGCTGGAGAGGAGCGTCGGGGGGAAATGAAACGTGGGGGGAGGGACATGCTGTTAAGGTCGGACTTTGAACAGGAAAAATAACATTTCAAACGGTTCCAAGTGAGGAAAACACACACACACACGCAGCTCATATAGCCTTGCCTTGTTTGTAAAGCACTTCATTCAACATTTTGGGGCACAATTTATTTAAAATCGTTTGAAACAAATAATCCAGTACATCATTTACTAGTAGGATCTGGTTTTGCTATCTGATATTAGAAATGTTAAAATAAAGTAAAGTAAGACATAGAGACAGGGAGATATGGATGCTATTCAGTCTTTGTGAAGGAATGTTGTGTTAGGCTGAACCAACATTTGACTTTTAGTTTTACAGCCAGGCATAATGATAAATCCTGGCACCGCCATTGGTCTGCACCAAGACGGAACAGGCAGGGTAATAAAGAGATTGAACTAACATAGGCTAAGCATTGATAGAAGACACAGACACACGTGAACAAACACACACAGATAGTGTCTCTCAGATACACACCCCAAAGGTCAAAAGAGGACAGTCAATAGAAACAACCAGATCGACCATGAGTGGCATGGAAGCGGAATACCCCAGAGCATTTCAGACGTAAACAAGCGAGACATTTCACAATCACCTCTTGAGAAGAAGACACTGATCATGAAGCTGAAGTTGATGGTCGCCACAGCAAAGACCAGCAGGAAGACAAAGACCAGTGTGGGGTCACTGTAGGTCAACACTGCGCCGTTAGGGTGCACCTAGACAAGGCACACACACACACACACACACTTTGTTAATCCTGAACAAACTTTAGATTCCTTCAGACATGCAACATTTTAGAAAAGGCATCGTTCATTCCTCCCCCTGTTCCTATCCCTCCCACCTTGGATATAAACGCTGATGCTATAGGTCAGTCGTATGTGCTTCTTCTACACAGCTGTGTCCATCACAGGGAGGGGAGTATTTCTATTATGAAGTGTATCCCAATGACAGCATTGTCTCTGTTTGGCTGGAATGCCCCCTGCACCTTGGAAGGACTCACCGTGACACACAGGAGCACAGTGACGAAGAGGATGGAAACGGAGATGAAGAGGAAGAACATGAGGAACCAGGCGCTCCAGTGGAGCCAGTTACTCAGGCCCATCATCCGCATGTACTCCTGGAAACACACACACAGTTAGCTCGGCACGCTCGACACCGACACACACGGTCTTTCGACACCGAGCACAATCCGTCTCCGCCTCGGACTCCCTTTATCCCATGCACACGAACACGCGCGCTACGCAGTCTCTCAGCTCCTTCTCTTTGTCCTCTTTGTATCTCCAAAACACACACACACACACACACCTTGAGCTTCCTCTCCTTCTCCTGCACCACGGCGCGGACTATGTTGAGGGAGGTGTACGTGAAGCTGAGCACCAGCAGCAGAGGGCAGCTGGTTCTGGATGGCCAGGATGAAGACGTCGTAGATGTAGGCGGGGTAGGGGAAGCGGGACAGCACCACCCGGGTCTGGCCGAGCAGGGCGGCCGCGCCGCCGCTGCTGAAGGCGCGCATGATGGCCCGGTCCACGGCGTGCTGCACCGACAGGAAGCCCTCGCGGTAGTAGCCTGGGGAGGAGGAGGAGGAGGGGGGGGAGGGAGGGGGGGGGAGGGGGGGGGAGGGGGGGTTACTTCTTCTAACGGTCCTTTCCACGAGGGACTTTCCTTCACCTCAAAACGAACAGTTCACACTGACAGTAATTGTGCAATCACATAAAAAGGACAGTCTGGGAGGAAACTGGAAAGAACGTGACTGAAAGCAGAGGCCTCTTAAAGGTCCCATGACATTTTGTTTTTGGAGGCTTTTATATAGGCCTTAGTGGTCCCCTAATACTGTATCTGAAGTCTCTTTCCCGAAATTCAGCCTTGGTGCAGAATTACAGCCACTAAGGGCAGTCCCACAATGAGCTTTCCTTAGGAGGTGCCATTTTTGTGTCTGTAGCTTTAAATGCCATGAGGAGGAGAGAGGCGGGGCTAACTGCCATGCTTCGGTCGTTTGCAAGCCATGATGTCTCTCGAGGAAAAGGAGGAGCATGAAGGAGTGGAGGGCTGACGAGGTCCAGTTCCTACAAACACCAAGCCCACCAGTCTGTAACAACCCTGGCTCTGCCACCTCAAGATAAGGCCACTTCGTTGAACGCCAAGCCCCCTGATAGCCAGCGTGTGTCAGAAGAGAGATCCTATTGAACTCTGAGTACAGTATACATATTTAGAACTACTGGCTCTTGCCATTCCCTCAGCAAAATTACAGTTTTTTAACAGTAGGGAACTAATAAGTGCCTTCAGACTGCTACATGCTTCTGAAACCTCTCAGCTCCTGGACGATAAAACAGAGGTCATACATCCTGATTGCTGTTAGGCGTGACTCTACCTTTCACTGTGTGTGTGTGTGTGTGTGTGTGTGTGTGTGTGTGTGTGTGTGTGTGTGTGTGTGTGTGTGTGTGTGTGTGTGTGCGTGTGTCCATGCTCACCCGGTGTGCCCCCCTGCCGGTCGTACTGCTCCCTGGGCCCGGGCATCTGGAACAGGGGGAAGAGGCTGAGGGTGTGCCAGTCCAGGTCATTGTTGGGGTTGAGCTCCGACTTCTCCTTGGGTGGGGCGTTGAGAGGGGTGTAGGTGAAACGCAGGTGGTAGCTCACCTACACACCGACAGGAGTGGGAGAAGAGGTGTGATCACGGAGAAGGGGTTGAAGAGAGAGAAACTGTACTGAGAAATGATCTTCCGCAAATAAAGGTAAACAGTGAGCTCCTTTAACAGGCTTCAGACGTTCAAAGGTTAGGTGCAGTAAAGTGTGTGTTACCAGTCACACAGGAAGAACCACTGTCTGTGTGTGTGCAGTTAAATGAGTCCTTCGTCACTGTGTCACTTCCTGCTTAACGAAACCACCAGCTCTAGATATCTTTTTTTAAAGATCTGTTTTTACAATATATGGATGTATTCAAATGCTCAAACCTCTCCTAGACATTTCGTAACATTTTATTGAAATCACCTCGGGGCCATAAATAGGTGCAACGCCATTTCCAAAGGTTTCCATTCCACCTCACATCTCTCACCTCTAAATGTACCTTTCCCTTCCCCGAAACTTGTCCCTGAAGGGTCTTAAACACCAGTAAGAAATGGCCTCCACAATCCTCTACTGTTCAGTGGGTAATTAGCTGGTTCGACTCAAATCTGGTTAAATCCTCTTTAGTTAGCTGTCCAGTCTAGAACCACTAGGGTCGTGCTGACCTGTAGAGGGAGGGGCTCATCGTCGTGGGTGAAGGGGTGTTCAAACACCACGGCTGCCAGCACCTTCCCTGCCAGGGGGGTCGTTCCTCACAAACTCCTCAAACTGCTCCTCTGTCTCAAAGCCGCGCACTGTTGGCCACAGGGACACACACACACAGACGCACATGGACCACACACAACACACACACACACAAAGACATTGGTTGAAGTGTGAATACAAATTCTCTAACAGCAGCTTTTCACACCAGGCCTGTAGACTCAATCTCTTCTTTTCCTGATTCTAAATCACAAAAGAGCTCTGCAATGTAATCGTTAAACAAACCCATTCTCATGCGTTTCTTAGTTAAAAACACACGACATCATAGACAGCAAGCATACCTCAAAAGTTAATCAATACGAGTCAAAAGGTAGGGTGGTGAGGCTCTTGACTGAGTCTTATTGACTGACCATACTTACCTCACTAGATTTGGAAATCAGTGGTAATCTTGTCACAAGTGAAGGTATTTTGAGGTCTAGACAAAGCATGTAGACTGGAGTGAAGGGCAGTGTCTCACACACCACACACAGGTCATTCTAGCGTCAGCAAATGCTATGTCGAAACATGCAACACGCACACATGAGGGGTCGTGGGGGCTATAATTCAAACTGGGCTTTCATACACACCATTGAAGACCAAGATAAGCAAGCACTAAGCAAGATAAGAGCATTTATGGATATGCTTCATACTTTGTGTGCACATAAGTTTACTGTACAAAATACAGTAGATGCAAACAGTGATAACAATGTTACTACTGATCATTTTGTCTGATGATCCCTTAAAATAAGTTATGTTGCCAACCTTGGCAACCTTTCCACTTCTATATGTGAGAAGTCTCACTCTCAGTGGGGGCTGTGAGAGGTTACATGATCAGTGTGTGCGTGTGAAACGTGTTCACTGTGGTATAACAGAGGTTCTCACTCATGAGTATGAGAGGTTTTCACTTGTCATTGTGTGAGTAGTGAATGTGAGTGCATATCAGTAGTGTTTGTGAAAGGCAAAAGGTCTTCGATGGTGTGTATGAGAAGTGAGTTTGAATGATGGCCTACACGGCCCCTCATACACACACGCGCGCGCACACACACAACCTGCCTACAAGCCAAACCACTTTCAAAGTGCCATCCACTAAAGTAGGTACGATAAATTCACAAGTTTTCCTGACCACCAGACAACCTGATGACTCAGGAGATCTTCGTCCATACAGTAAATGTCCAAAGTAGGGTCTATGTGAGACAGTATTTCAATTATTAAGTATTGAATGCACATACAGGGCTCCTACAAGTGGGACATTTGCAGTAAGCACAAGTAGAGATTCATTGGAATTATCAGTTCTGCTCCTCTGGTCTGTTTCCTTGACAGACCAACCAGTTGAAGGTTGTGGTTTTAAATCTTAATTTTAAAGTGTGACATTATATTGTAAGTGTGACATTGTGAGCCTTGCTTGTGCCCCTCCTCTTCTTAATCCTCCCTTCTCCAAAGAAACCATCTGAATTATTGAGTGTGTGCTGGGATCTTAGAGGACGGGTTCACCAAGGGTGTAGTTAGAATCTGGCCTACTTGCTGTCTGCCTCTATCACTAACAGAATACCTGTCTGCCTGCATACCTATCTGGTCTTCATACCAACCAGACCATGCCTAGTTCATACCATACCATACCTTCTCCTGCTGGTGTGTGTGAGGGCTCTGTGGGACCAGACTAACAGGCTATGGAAGGATGGGTGAGAGAGCAAGATAAACAAACAGCCACCATGTCTCCTTTGCAAAGGAGCAAACGAGTTCATCCCATCCCAGTTCAACCGAACCTGCGCTTCTTTGAGGAAGCTACCAATGGAAAGTCAAAAATAGAAAGTGTGCCGCTTCCAAGATGTGACCTCTGACCCTCTGCTGCCCACCCACCTGAGCTGATGGCGTTGAGGCTGCGCTGCACATCCTGTGCCACCTGTCGCACCACACTGGCGTTGCCTGGAACGTAGGCCAGCTGGAAGGGTCCACTGGGGATTTGGGGAAGACTGTCCACAGAGAAGCTTTCGTACAGGGTGGCGTTGGGGTAGTTCTTGAAGGGGATGCGCTGGCGGAGCACGATGAGGATGGCGGAGAAGAGGAGCGGCAGGGCGATCTCCACCAGAGTCACCAGGATCTGACGCTTCTGGAGAGGGAGGAGAGAGGGGGAGAGGGTTGAATGATGACATGTAAACAGGAAGAGGAGGAGCTGGGTCATAAAATCATCTCTGTCCTCACAGGAAGTGATCTCGCACTGTGCAGTATTGTGTTGTTGTCACTGTGTCCTATATTCTGTTTTTCATATATTATGATGGATTGATTGATTTGATTTTTTTATACCTGGCTGCAACCACATTTCCTCTATTGGAAATATACAATTTTACATGAAATAAATGTTTAAAAGGGAGAGGAGACAGAGTGGCAGGCAATGAGAACATCAATGACTGGGACACTGTTTCAGCTACAGGTGAGTGTGGATATCAAACCTTCTTATCACAGTTGCAACAAAAGCCACGAGTGTCTGCCAAGTTTACTCCAGTGTGTCCAATAACCTCAGGAATCTGCCCTTACCAAACAAGCATTACCTTGTTTGATTAACGGGTGACTAACACATAAAGGATCACAGTTCACTTGTTCTCCATCTTGCCACCTCTAAGTGGTTACACTTGACGGTGTATTTGAAAAGATCCTTTACACACAGTTTCTGTGTGTGCCTTCCAAGGATCAGTGATTGGATTACAGGCATCCTAGGTCTATGCCCTATCACAATCCATGTAGTTGCACAAAAACAGAGGCGTCTGGGGTACTGTCAATTATATATACATCACAGCTTAGCTGAGCCTGTGAGAGATAGGGGGGAAGTTAGTGTGTGTGCGCGTGCGTGTGTGTGTGTATGTGTGGGGGGGTTGACACAGAGACAGTGAGGCCTGGCCACTTCCCAGATGTCTCTAGGACCCAGGGCAGACTTAGATTCAGGTCCACAGGGAAAACTACACAGGCAGGACAACATGACACTAGATACCCAGCCTAGAGTCACGTGATACGGTGTGGTCTACGATCCTGGTCCCGGAGAGCTACATTCCTTGTAGGTTGTTGCTCAAACAAAACTAGCACACTAAACAGCAATAAATAACTAGTTGATGTGTTAAAATCAGATCACTTTCTGCACAACTGGTGTTCAAGCAAATATCTACAGAAGGTAGCCCTCTATGAACAAGTTAGCACACATTACAGAGAGAACAAGCATTAAAGATGAAACTACCACTTATAGAAGTATTAGATGGGTATTTATAGAGCATGAAATTAAGACACACCACCAGACAATAACAGCAATATATGTACCACATACAGATTAGCACCAGTGACGTCAGCCATTCAGCCTTCACTGCTTTTATAAATGGGACTATACAACCTATTTAGCACAATAGTCTTATTCTAGGGAAAACACAAATCCTATTGGTTGTACCAGTGAAAGTGCAGCGTTACATGGTTGCATTGGTGAAATGTTTATTACACACTTACATCATAGCCTCTTAGCTCAAGTAGGCCTACAGAAGTTTTGACCTCTTTTCAACATTCCTCCCACTCTGCATGTGCTCTCACAAGTATTTTTGGCATTCTATTTCCATTGGTCATTTCCACGTCTGACCTCGATTAACTCTCTAAAAAACAAAACCACCCTTCCTTTGGAAAATGAAACCATGGATGTGATATGACAGGACTGGTATTTTTTGTGCAGAGTGCTCACTCTTTAACCCATCCAGCCATGTTAGACGTTAGATTGTGATCAATGAGAACGACATGGGGAAAAATAGGTAACCTTTTAGACTCAAACCTTTTATTAGGTCATACCGTGGCTACGGTACCTTACATGACCCTCCGGTGCCCGCATCTCTGCCAAGACACACAGCCCCCACTTCCTTCCTGCCTGCTCTCACAGGAGTTTCCTAGCAACAACCACAACTGGAGCAGTGGGAGTGGGTAAAGGGTGATGGAGCAACAACATTCTCCAGGACAGGCTAGCCAATCAGATCGGCAGGCTCCTCAGTTTGTGTTAGTCTGTAGTGAGCTTCCATTGTGCAACCACCAGCCCAGATAAGTCGTATGAGTGCATGCTGTATGAGCCTACAGCATTGATACAGAGTAGCTACGCTAAACCACAAAGATACCAGTTAGCTTATATGCAAGTTGAGAGCAAATATTGAATGACTTGTGAAACAAATATTCATGTTTTATCTTTATAGGGGTAAATATCCCAACCTGATGCGTTTCAGCATCCCTTCAATGGAAGGCTTAACCATTTCAAGTGGAGCAGATGAGGCAAAGAACATCAGTTATTAGTTCTATTCATTCTATTATAAGTAACACTGACAAACAAGTTATAACTGAGTAAGTAACACAACAAGTTAACTGAAAACATGCAGACCCCACAAGGAGTCTAACCTTTGAACTTGTCATATGATGCAACAACACAACGTGAAGACACGACACAGCATGTCATGTGAAATACTTCATACTGCAAAAATGCAATGTTGTGGAAGATTGCCAAATGACAGGATCTCCTTATGAGCCGGTAAGAGCCGGCAAGAGCCTTAGACACAAACGGTTAAACATACCTTGCCCAGCCCATGTCATTACAAAAGACAGAATAACAGCTGCATTATCTCAATCATAAAATGTGCAAATATTCACAACTACCAATACAATGGGAACAGTGTCACTGTACTGCACATTAGAATACTGCTACACAGGCTAGTTGGTCATACCCCGTAGAAAAGATGACTGAAATCCAATACACTAGGACAAGTTTCACATAAGATCACAGAGATGGAAATACAGTCTCATGTCCCGTTTTTCTAAACCCCTTCCCATAGAAACCCACCTGCTGAATGTAGTTCTTCCACAGCAGTAGTCCAAACTGCCGGATGATTGCCATGTTGAGAGGAGAGTAGCCCAGAACTACAGTACCTAGCCAGGGAATAGAGAGCAAGATGTTGAGATAGGCCATGTTCCAAAATCAACAAACGACAAAGGTTTGAGAAAGGTCTTACAGAGTCCACACAGAGCAATCCTCCTACTTCTGAAGAGCGGAACACCCTGCTGACCCTGCACTAACTTTCATTTGACAATAACAGCAACATAGACACTGAACCCTGAGCTAAACACAGGGAACTGGAAGTTAGCCTAGGACAGCTTCCCAGTTGGTTCAAGTTATTGTGAATCTAAACACTGTGCCAAGAAAGGTTTCGTGTGTGTCAAATAGGGTCAGTGCCAATGAAACAGGTTGATCACCAGGCCTGTCGGACAGGGTCGGGCAAAGTGGTGACAAAGTCACTGAGCTGAGGAAGTCAGGGATGGAGCAGAACAGGAGAAGGAGTTGCACTAGAAAGGCAACCAAGGGAAAACAACAAGGGCCAAAGGGAGTCAAACCAGTTGGACAGGATACTTGACAGATCAGACTTACAATAACTTTGAGTAGTAACATTGTCTTGCTGCTTCCTGCACAGGGAACGCCAAGACTCAAGACCCAACTCTTCCAAAAACAATAACACCTGGCTTCCTGCTCCACTAACCTCTTAATCATTGAACTTTACCCAGCTGTGGATTTATGGATGGATAAGAGTGTAGGTGTACGTCCAATAAATTCACTCTTCTAACTGATGAACTTTGCATAAAAGTGTTTTGGTTAAAATAATCTACTAAATGATGAACATATCAAATGAAAATGTAAACGGAGGCGCATCCTCCTGCGATACACAGCCCACAGAGCTTCCCTATCCAGTCAAGAACACAAATATTGTTTTCCTTTGCTTGCAGCTGGGTTTTCCTGCAGCCATGAAAGCTATAAATTCCCCCAAATTGATGACAAAACACTTATGTAGGCTGGCTGGATGGCAGTGTGTTATATATCCTTACTCTGTCATGAAGAGCTTTTATTGAGAGCCCATGGGATTACACTAAATGTATTTCAGGTATAAATCAGTTGATTGCATTTTCTCCAGACAAAGACTGCTTGTTGGGATAGAAATAGTGTTCTTTTGTGAATGGCTGTTTTAGAAACATAAAAAGGTGAGTCTAAAAAAAACTTTGTGCCGATGGTCTTATGCCAATAATAATAGGTCACATTTTAGATAGATAGATATATACTTTATTAATCCCGTGGGGGAAATTCAGGATGGTACAGAATTTAAGACCATGTGGCATCATCTGTCTAATTAGAGAGAATGTGTTCAATGTGTCATTGTTCATAAGTGATCTAATAAAGCCAATAAACAACCCACTGACCATCAATGAGAAAAACTAGTGCCATTCATTTGCAGGATGAATACATTCATTCATGGTCATTCAAAGTTTAAGGCCCAGTTCTATTTCAGAAGAACATTTTCAGTGTGATGACAAATCTTTATTTTTAAACAAAATATATTACACTTTTTTTTTAAATAGGAGACGAACAGTGGAATATATAAACAAAGAATTGCCTCCTTAAGCAATACTCATAATAATCCAGTGTTGATATTGTAACTGAGAGTTTTCTTATATTAGCTAAACTTAGGTTTGGACTTTAAAAGAAGACCCATGGTGAGAGGATGCTCATGAAATATGATGAAACTGTAATATAATTTATATTTACGCCATGGAATAATATACCCATTTCGTTTTTTCGAAACTACGCCCGCCAATCTTGTCTGTGCAACATAATATCCTTGGCCTAACTGATTGGACAAAAGACACGCCTGTCAATTCCGAGGATTATGGCGATGCAAGGGACCTAAACAAAGATTTTTCCATAAATTAACCTCGTTGCAGTTTCTTGATTAGTCTAAAAACATTATACTATATTATAAGAGTTATTCATTTCCATAAACAGCACTACATTACCTTAAGAGAGCAGTATCGGCACATGAATCCGATGATTCATGTGCATGAGCTTCATGAGGTGTCCTTACTGTCGGCGGATTCTGTAGCCTATTTTCTCCTTTTTTACACCGATAACATTGATTTATCTCTGATTCTTCCTTCGCTGGAACCCTCGCGGTTGCATTACTGAATGTAAAGCGGTTGAAGTGGGAATTACGTTTAACTTTTGTTCCCTAAACGGCAGCTAGGAAGGCGATGACATTGCACCAGGCGCTAGGGAAAGCCTTCATTGTACAAATGCAGCCACAATCGTCAACAAACGCAATCACGTGACCAGACGTTTGACGACAGTCACGTGATTTCACAGCTGTTTGCGATTTTTGGGATTCTTCATGTGATTGTGCTTCAAGTATGGGATGGAAGACATAAATGTTCTGGTTTAACACTCACAATGAGCAGCGCTTGAAAAAATATATATTATACGTTCCTTTTAAAAACGTATTCATTAGCATGTATTCGTTTTTACTTTATGTTCTGTGTAAAAAGTAAATTAGAGGGCTGAGAAATTCGAAGTCCTTTGTCTTGTTTTAATAGAAAATAAAAAATACATTCAGACATTTAAAATAGACATGTAAAAAGTACATTTAAACATTGTGTAGACAGTTTACTGGACTATTTGGAATTCAGCAATAACAATTTCAAGTAAAGGCAGCTTGTCACAGTCTTTTTTTTCCAACACCTGAAACATTTACTGTACATATTTACATATTACCACAGTAGGTGTGTCAGAACATTTTAAAAAGTATTTACAGTCAGTCTCAAAACAGCCATGTCTAGAGTTGCTGTAAATCTACAGTACTTTTAAACTCTTATCAAGCAACATTTCACCTTTAGTGTCTCAACCTCCATTTCTCCAACAGAAGCCAAAGCAACTCCACTTGATAATACATATAATAGTAGTTGATTGTTCAAGCGTAAGCAAATGTTGCCATTAAACATTTGAAATTCAGTAGAGTTTGCTCTGCTTCGATGACAACAAAAGTGCTGGACTAATTTTAAGACGGACCCAAGGGAGAAAGGGTGAGCAACTCGTTGCTTCATATCGTGACTACTTGTTTCACAGACTACACAATAAACTCTTAACATCTCAGGCTTCACATCTCTAAAACATTCAGCTGACAATGCTTATTAGTGGTCTATAAAAGCTGTTTAGTGTCGAACAAGAGTCCAACTAAAATGACCATGATGTATCTGTAAGGGCACTTTGTATACTTACCAAACTGTAAGTAATACATATACATCAATACATGTCATACATTCTACCACAGCTCAATGTATTTAGTCTTTTACTCCACTGACACAAATCTGACCCATGGTTGTTCCATGGAGTACCTTTGGCTTGTGTACAGTTCGATGAAATGGGAAAATGGCAGTTTACAGAAACGAAAAATCACACTTTTAGCCAAAGAAAAAAACCTTAACCTGAACTGCAGAGTAGTCTTTTTCTTTGGACAAAAAGGTGAAGAGAACCCTGAAGAACAGTGCATATCAAGAACGTTCCCTTATTGAGGAATAGTGATGTGGTTCTTATAACATAGCCATGTTACTAATACACTTAGAACATGTCCCGAGGTTTCCGTTTCAGAGGTCACTGAATTATCATGAGATACAAAATAGCTGCTTGTTTCAAAAGTTAGCGTACAGCAAGATGACCTGCAATGTAACAGTGTCAAGTCCAGTGGTTTCAATACTGCGAAATCCAATGAAAGTTATTGAACTATGGGGAGACACACACACACACACACATAAGAGGCTGTCAACATGTTTCACGTAAAACTAAAATAACAAATAACAATAAGGCTGGGGTCTGGTTCATATGACCGGCTTTGTTCTATTTTTCCTTTCCCTTTCGTTAAAGCTTACAGGCTCATGGTGGTCCGGAGGATGAGAGGCCAGGTCAGCTGACATCAGTGCAGGACACTGAATGGCTGACGTCCGGGAGACATCCAGTCTGTTCTTCACTCCATGGCAGTCAGTCAGTCAGCCAGTCAGCCAGCCAGCCAGCACTTATAGGCTTAGAAACCCAACGCTGGCAGCATACACCTCCACATCTTCATCGTCCTCCTCCTCCATCTCTCCTCCACTATGGGCAGCCGCATTCTTCCTCTTCACCTGCCGGCGGGCGGCGCACCTGGGCCTCTGCATCGGCACCAGCAGACGGAAGCCCGGCACGGCGTGGGCGGAGGCCGAGTGGGAGGCGGGGTCCGGGGGCACGGCCGTGAAGGTGCAGGGCATCAGCGTGGAGGTGGTGGAGGAGGAGGGGCTGGTGCTCTGGACGGACGAGTATCCAGAGCTGGGCTCGTTGGAGAAGACGAGGGGCTCCCGGGGTCTCCTCCTGGCGCTACACGGGCCCTCCGCCGCCTTTTGTTTGCCGTCCTGGCAGGAGCTGTCCTCGTCGCTGGAGAGGGCGCGGCAGCGGTGCTCCCTCTCCGCTGCCTCCGTCTCCAGCAGGTGGAGGGCCACGGCTGAAGCTGAGAGGGGGGAGGGAACAGACAGTTCACAGTTAACAAAAGAGTTCCGACCAATCAAATCCTGTTACTTTTTATCTGCTGTGCTTTCTATTTGTACTATTTGTATGTCGCTTCGAATAAAGACTTTGTTGGTTCTGTGCATCATCGCTGAATGTATTTACATGATATCCATTTAGCGGACGCTCCTTTTTTCTTTATTGCTTAGGAAGAGGCTATTGATTGATATTTTGCAAGGCCCTGACGCATCGGCCCGGGTTTGATTTTGGCTTGGGCCTTTACTGCATGTCTTCCCCTCTCTCGCCCCTACATTTCCTGTCTATCTCTTAACTGTCACAGTCCAATACAAATGTATCATACACCAAAATGATATCTTTAAGTCAGATCTACTACTTAACTTATCACAGTGGCTCAGAACAGGACTAAAAGGCATCTAGTCGATGACATGAAACAGAGGCTCTCCTCTCTACCCCTCCACTTACTCTCTGCGTCTTTCTCTCCCTCGCTCTCCTCCTGGTCGCCCTCGTAGCCCGAACAGGAAGTATCCAGGCTCCAGTCCAGGATGTCGCCGACCAGCGTCTCCTCCTGATTGGACAGCTCGGCTGTGGGCGTGGCCACAAAGCTGCCTCGGTGGGCCTGCAGGCAGTCCTCTCGTCTCCTAGGGAAACAAAACGTCAAACTGGTGAGGGCGGCGTTCACAGAGCTGGTGCGGCTGTCGTGGTGAAAACCCAGAGACTGTGTACATGTGTGTGTGTGTGTTTGCACTCGTGCAGGTGTGAGCCACCAGCCCCACCTCTTGCTGTGGCTGGCTGGTGAGGAGAGGAAGGTGTAGGCTTCAGCCAGCTGGGCCGTGGGGCTGGGGGGGAGCAGCTGAGGCTCCCCCTCCGGGACCTCCAGGATCTGACACAGCTCCTTGAAGTCGATGACCTGGAGGGGACCACAGGGGGCGGAGATGAGGCGCTAACCCAGCTGAACATGGTGGGAAACCCCTTACTTTTGTTATGGTAACCACAAGCAGTCGCCAGGGATAGGCCTCATCATGTAGCGTGTGTGTGTGTCTCACCTTCTCTTTGCTGATGTGCTGGTAGGCCTCATCCTCAAAGCGCTGCTTCACCCCTGTGAGAGACACGTGTCGGTAGTCCTTAGGGATATCCTCACTGAAGCTGAAACGTAGAGATGGACAGAGGAAGGGTGGGGGAGAATAAGAAAGAAAGAGTTGAGATTTAAATCCACCCTGACATTTTAGCTATTGTCAATCTTAAAGGTAAATCTTGTGGCTTGTCTATTTGGGAATGGGACTAGGCCCATAGATGCGGTCGTCAATCTGGTCTGACTCACCCTGCGGCATGCTTCTGACTCACTCACCCCCTCCAACACACACACCAGCCCCACCTCCACATCACACACCACACACACACACACCCCTCTGCCTCCCACAGTACTGTTTAGAGCCTCTAGTTAACTACACGCATGTGTGTGCCGGAGGCCTCTTTCTATCTATCCTCTTATTGGTGTTAACCACACAAACCGTGTTTACCATTTGACGTAGAGCATCACAGTCCACAGCACCAGGTGCTGCTTGGAGAAGCCCGTGTAGTCAGACAACTGGCTGGGCCAGAGGGGAGCTGTGGAGAGAGAGATGGAGGGAGAGGGATGGAGGGAGAAACGTCAGGCTAGGGTCAAATATGCTCAGTTGCATCTTCCTTGTGGACTTCTATGGTGTGTGTGTGTGTGTGTATCAGCATACGAGCGTGTTGTCGGCGCGTACCGTAGTGGTGCATGGCCCGCGTGAGGAGCAGCACGGCGCAGGCCAGCGTGGCGTGCCGCGCCGTGCCCAGGGAGGAGTAGAGTAGCGACAGCTCACAGATGTAGCTGAACAGGTGGAGGCTGCGGCGCTCCATGGGCAGCAGGGACATCAGCACCTCCCCGTAGTCCAGCAGGGTGGGGGTCTGAGGGGGGCACATCACCGCAGTTCAGACATGACACACTGACACGTGTTGGAGCGTATGGCCGTGATGACTGCACGAAAGGACGTTTTGGATCGATTGCGAAACGTGTGCACATGTAGATGGCTAAATGGGCTCGGTACCAGTATATTAAAGTGTTGAAACGCATGCGTGTCTGTCTGTCTGCTCACCCTGATCTTGCCCTCCAGGACAGACACCACCTCCCCCATCATACGGACCAGGTCCTCGTACTTGTAGGTGTTGTCTGTGAGCCACACGGCCTCGCGGATGGTCAGGATGTCCTTGCTGACGTAGCTGGAGGCGCGACAAAACACAAGGTTCAGAAAGAGGCTGATGGGTGGATCATGAAGATGACGAAATACCAAATCCATGTCTGTAGCCTCACCGTGTGCACACCACCATGCAGGCGATGCCCAGCAGCTGGAGGCGGGCCTTGGGCACCGAGCGCAGCGCCAGGTAGCGGTCCACGCAGCTCACAGTCACGTGCAGCGTGAGGCTGGAGAAGTCCTTCATGGTGGTCACCTCCACCAGCCAGTCCACCAGGATGTACCTGGACACGCACAGAGAGAGAGACAGATGTCACACGCTGTCCCACGGAGAGAGAAACGAGACAATGGAGAGGGTATGCTTGCGTGTTCCCCTCTGAGGTGTAGCGCAAACTTAGTGGTGAAAGACTATCTATTTCTTGCTGGGCCATTAGGAAACAGCCTTCCAAAAGGGAGTGTAATGCTCATCTCTCTCAAAAATAAAGTAACTCTAGCAGTCTGCCACAACAAAAAAACATCCGTAATGGATGACAGTGTAACAAGTCCAGTTCGTCAAGGGAATGCTCAAAGCCCAACGCTAAACCACTGAGAGTTGTGTGACGCCGGGCGGCCTACCTCATGGTGTCCTTGATGCCCGGCCGGAGGGTCTCGTCGCTGCCGTGGCGAGGGGTTTGGGGGCTGGTGTGGAAGAGCTGGGCCACCAGGTCAGCACACGCCCGGGGCTCCAGGCCCAGGGGGTTCCCACTGCTGCACACCTTGGCCAGAGACAGCTGCCAGAGAGGGGAGAGGACGGGCAAGGAAGAAGGGGTTGAAAGAAAGGGAGATGGATAGATGAGATGGGAAGTGACAGAAAGGTGTGGAGAGATCACGGTCATGTCAATGACAGCCAGCTAAGACAGGCCAAGTTCGATACCCCTGTGTACCAGCTGTGCCAACATACACAAATCTGTCCATCGAATCTAGAAGGATTAACTCTCTCCCTGGCGATAACATCTCCACGGGGAAATATTGCAGAAAGGATATTGTCAAGACGAAACAATAACTCCTAATAATAGCCTTTTCGAAGGCAGCGGTTATGGCCCACAGACAACCACTCCCCTCTACCCTGTGCACAAGCAATGAAGACTGACAAGGATGCCATTATAAAAAGGCCATAAATAACCAAGGGGACAAAACACTGTGGAGCGAGTGGCATTGTCTGAGTGTGTGAGTCAGAGGGGAAGAGGAGACCAAGTCCCTTCATGTCATGCTTTTAGAGAAGGCAACCTTAGATCATTGGCAAGGAGTAGCTGAGGGTTTGTATATACACACACACACACACCTGTGCTTCCCAGCATCCTTTGGCTGCGTAGTCCCTGAGGGTTCGGACACACTGGAGGTACCTGCCTGGGTCTGATGACTGAACAGTCAGTGACAGAGAGACAGAGAGAGGAATGGTGGTTAATGGTGGATTTCATATCAAAACACACACATGAAGTGTCTTGCAACCAAAGTGAATGGTTTTATAATCCAACATGAGCAATGCCTTTCTTTAAGGGCCTAAAGGTGTCTAAAGTAATAACATGTCATTTTTTATTTTGGGGGGGTTATACATCTAGGGTGTATAACCTCTGCCCAGGCTGTACTCACTGCAGACTTGCGGTTGTGCTCCCACAGCATGTAGGAGCTCTGCAGACAGCCTGCTTGGGAAGACTCCTCCAGCATGGGCAGGGCCTCTGCCTGCCTGTCAGTCTCCTGGAACACACACAGACACACACATTAGAAAAACTAATCACAGTGTAGTTGAGCAGTTGGTCCACTATCATGACCGGAGGGTTATCCAACATTAATCCAGCCTGCTAATACAGATGACTAATCAAAACTGCTTAGGGTAACAATCGTATCACAAGCTAATTGAAACTAGTGTTTCAACTAAACACAAAAGGGGGAAAAGGGAGGTACTTGAGTGTGAAACTGTGTCCCCTCTCTCGCTGTGTGTTAATCTCGGTCTCCCATACTCACGTCAAAGAGCTGCAGAACTCTGGCCAGACAATGCAGCAAAGGCCCCTTCTTCTCCTACACAGAAAAAAGACAAGACACATGAATGAAATAAAGCCTTAATTTAGCCTTATTGTGACTTTGGCAGCTAATAACACACATGTAAATGAGAATCCCCCAAATTAAGAGTGGGCAAAGTAAGGACAATGAAAAGCCGTCAGCGTTCCTTTCCCGCCCCTGAGCTCTGTCCACTACTCACCACGTTGGTTTCACATTCGGCCTTGAGCCGGTCAAACACCACGGCCTTACAGCAGCTACCGGTGGGGGACCAGGGAGGCCGGATGAAGAGCCAGACGAAGGGGTCCGCCGTGGGCGGGCGCAGACTCTCTGCCAGGCTGAAGAAGCGGGACGCCTTCCTCCCACAGCGGTCAGCCCGGCCCTCGTCACACAGCAGCGCTAGGAGGAGAGGAAGAGGAGGTGAAGGAGGGGTACACGCATCGCCGAGGAGGTCGTTGGTGATCTTGTGGATCACTGATCGAGCAGATCAATCTACTCCTCTTCTGTCCACCCCCAGAGCATGGGAGTCCTCGGAAAGTGCGAGTGCAGTACTCAGAAAGAGTGTGAAGTGTGACTTACGTCCTTCGTTGTACAGATAGGCGATCCCCAGCTTCACAGCGGCTTCAAAGTTCCCTTTCTCGGCAGCCCTGAAAGGAAGAGAAGGGAGAGATCGTGGCCTTTAGTTGTCAGAGTGGCAGGGATACAGATACGGACAGTTGGGGGGGTGGGGAGGTGTGTTCACACGAGTGGGGGATTGTGTAGCTATATGGAACACCGACCTTTCAAAGAGCCAGACAGTTGTGGGGGAGGGCCAGGTATCCCTGAAACTGACCCGGGCCCAAACACTGGAGTGGCTATCGATGATGTCACGGAGCTGAGAGTGCACCTGCGAGAAAACAGATGTCACTTAGTATTGGCAGTTTTAATCATGTCATGTTCCCGTGTCTGAATTTGCAGGACTTAAGGCATGCTGTGTGTACTTAAATGTCTGCCAATCAGTTTGTTTGGTGACAAGATGTGCGGCACACCTTCATGGAGATGATGTTGCATGTGTACTGACAAGGAAATGCAAGTGTGTGTAACACTGCGAGCGCTGGGGTGCGAATTTGAGACCGGGAGTGTTTGTGTTTACTTACAGCTCTGACAGCCAACAGGTCTTCAGCAGAGAGACACTGGAGCACACATAGGAGAACCTCTTCAGGGAGGGATAGCAGGGTCAGAACAGGGGTGCGCTTACGGACCCGCTTCCGCACAGGAACGGAGAAGCATTTGGAACAATGACAGTGTAGTGCTGCGAAGAAGAAAAGAAGATAGTTAAATAAGTTATAGAATACAAGCAGGGCAGTAGTATGTCCAAGAGGGAAATACACTTTCTCCTTTGACACACTTTGAAAGTCGTCTCCATAGGAGCCTTTGTATACTGACTTGTTTATTCAAGAGTGGTTGTATACTTCTCGTCTTGGTGTAGAACTGTGGTTGTAATTGTCACGTAAATGTTAGCTGACTACTTGGTGCCCAGTATGAAGGCTCAACAAAATGACAAGTAGGCTAGCTTGGTAGCTAAGTAATTACAATCCATTTGAATAGTAAGCTTGTGTTGGAACATACAAAAAGTAAAATCACGTATTAATAATAAAACGTTACCACATTACATATTGTACATATAATAAAGAAAATGTTAAGTCATATCGCTAGCTAGCTACATTACATTAGAGGGGGTAGGACATGATCTAGCTTGGACTGACCGCCCAATTTTCCCTCCTCAGAAACCAAGGCACTTTTTTTTAAAGAAATTTGAATGGAACAAAATAAAAATTACATGCATTCACAAATACACGGAGTATAACAAACTGGGTGAATCTAAAGCAAGGTTGGTGAACATTTGAACTAAATGCTCCTACTTCTTGTTAACTCGATAGAACAGTTAGCTCTAGCTCGCTTGCGTACAGTCAAGACATCAAGCTGTGAGGACTAGCTAGCACTAGTAGTAGAAAAAAGTTATATCAGATAAATGTTTTCAGATTCAGTACTAACATTTTAATGCCACTGTATAAATATAACACTAGTTAACCTTATATATACAAATACATTTGATAATTTAAAAATAAACTTACCACCGCCCGTTTTCATTTCCAGTGGCAAATCACTCCAAGTACAGGCTAAGCTAAGACGCTAACTAATTTAATGCAAAGGTAGCTTTCGTCTCTCAGAATACCAGCATGAACAGATATTATTTAAATGATGCTAATACTGTTGTCCTGTATTTTACCAACAATTGTCCTTTTATATTGATACCGCCGTGCCAATATTGCTGACTAGCTTCCTGAGATGTTGTGAAGTTGTGTATCAGGCTACAATTCAAATCCATGCATGCATCTGTACTAGAGATCCTCCCCAAATTCATTTAGCACCGCCCGCGCGCTGAGTTTAAACATCAACTTCAATATAATTGGTCGTGAAGGGATACGCCCAACCAGTTGAGGATTGGACGAGACGGATCTACGGCGTTTTAATTGGTTTAGTTTCATCAAATATAATACATATTTCTGATAGGACTAGAAAAAGCCTTTTCGAACTACGCGCTCCCAAATAGATGTATACCATTGGTTCAAATGGTTACAAAAAACAGAAAAGATAAAATGGTCGCGCCTCTTAGGTTGTTTTCTGGGATGTGTATTCGTCGATCTTCCATACTTCTTTTTAAATGCACCTCGTTAAAGAGACATTAACCAGAAAAATAAGAAATCTTTGACAGAGGCAGATCTCACATAATAAATGTACACATATAGGCTATACATGGCGGCATTAAGACGCGCCATTGACCTGTGTCCTTGTCATACAACATTGCTCTATCGACAAATAATGTTCTCATATCGTTATTACTGTAGCTAGGCTACTATACCTAAATTAATACGCATTTAGACCATGCGATGTAGGCCAATGTTGCCTTTTGTCGGAAAGTAGCCTACGTGACACAGCTGTCTAATAAGATTAGTGTTTGGCTTCTAAATATGTTATTTTATTGTACCAGATAGACTACCTCGTTAGCCTTTAAACTTGGAAACGATTACGGACAACAGGCAGGGACACATACTGTGTGCGTATGCGGAACCTTAAATCGGGAAGAAGTTCTAGGGGGACAGATTACACAGCAGTTGCAAAGTAAAGATGTCGGACGTACCAAATGATGCTCCTCAACGTGAGTGTCTAAAGAGGGCTATCGCCCTCCAGCTATTTATTTTAGACATATTTAAATGAGTAGTACCCACATTTCGTATACTTGCTGTGCGGGGAAAATCAAGAAGGAACTCTTATAATGAACAACGACCGACCTACGAAGTTTGCAAGCTATGCTAGCAAGGCTACGGGGAGACGTTAAGATAAGAAAAAGTTGCAACACAGGTCATAGTGCTTGTCTTCTAGTAAACAAAACTAGTTTCACATGTAGCTATTAGTCTCATGAACTGTCAATAAACCCCAATTAAAATCATTACGAGTAGGGCAGTCAGAGCCAGGTAGACTATAGCAACTACTGCTAAGTAGAATGCTGATACTGAAGTCGGATCATTGGAATAACGACTGGGTATAGCATTGAACAGTTCGCAAAGGGACTTTTAAGATGGATAGGGGAGATGCAGAGCTAGAAAGGCATATAATGATACGCTGTACTGTTTCTCTCGATCAGACTGCCCTGGAACCAGCAGTGAGCAGGCTGGGAAGACTTCAGCATGCCAGGGTTGTCCCAACCAGAACTTGTGTGCAACAGGAGCCTCCAAAGCTCCAGACCCTGGTAGGTAATGGCAGGACCAGTACCATCACCTAGGCTAATGGCCAAGATTAGGACACAGACAGACCAGTCTGAAATACACACAATGTCACTGATTTTGTCAGAGAGGAGCCCTTTTTTGGGGTCAAAAACACTGCAGTTAAACTCAACAGTAACTGTATTGTATTGCATTAACTCTATACAGTAATATGACTTCTGAGGGTTTGTCAT
Organism: Mallotus villosus; assembly: GCA_903064625.1. Taxonomy (NCBI): domain Eukaryota; kingdom Metazoa; phylum Chordata; class Actinopteri; order Osmeriformes; family Salangidae; genus Mallotus; species Mallotus villosus. The sequence continues at coordinate 103,092 of CAEFZP010001129.1, forward strand.
TCACTCGACTCGTGTCTCTTTCCCTTACTCTTGTGTGTCTTCTCCTCTCTCCGTCTCTCTCTCTCTCTCTCTCTCTCTCTCTCTCTCTCCGTTTCTCTCTCTCTCTATCCTCTCCTCTATGTGTTCCTCTTCTCCCTGTGTGTGTCTCTCCTATCTCTGTGTGTCTCTCTCCTTCAGCTATAGCGGAGATAGCAGTGAAGATGGCGACCGTGAAGCACAAGATCCTGGTCCTGTCAGGCAAAGGAGGTGTTGGAAAGAGTACCTTTAGCGCACACCTGGCCCACGCTCTAGCTAGTGACGGCACAAAGGAGGTATGTGGCGCCACCATTGATTGAAGGGAAGGAAGGGGCAGGCCTATTTCACAGATCCAATGCGTACATACACACAAACATCCTCCACATGTCGTCACACAAGGCTGGCGTCCATCTGAGTTCCCGTCCATCACATTCCCCCTCTCCCTCACTTCTGATGGCAGAAGAAGCCTGACAGGGCTGCAGCCAAGTCTTCGCCAGTCTCTGCTTTCTCTTGTGTGTGGAAAACATTGCCCTCTTGTGTTTACAAGGCGGACTGCAGCTCAGCAAGACTTGCATAATGGCCCTTCTGTGAGACAGAACTGATTATCAGTGAAAATATAATATATTGCGCAGCTCCCCCTGTCAATAATCTAGCACCCCCTCAGGACATGCATAAAAAATGATCTGGCGCCGCCCCTGAGTGAACATGATCAGAGTTGTTTATGCCTTTGTCGATGACTTGCATGGGATGTTCCTGATTTTGTAGACAAAGATCCTGTTCCTAATGTAGACAAAGATATCAAACCTTTTGTAGGTGTGCATACTTCCTGAAATTGAATGAGTGTTGATTAATAATTAGAAAATTTTAATAAACGACTTGTATATCAAGATATAAATATTTTCACATGAGTGATTTGACTCACGCCCAGTTCCTCAACATTAGCACACACCAAAAAGAAATCCAACCACAGGTTTGACGGTGTGTTTGATTGAAAGCAGAATACAGCATGTATAATCTGCTCATCTAATGCTCTGTTTCATGAAGAGTTATGTTTATAGAGCTGACTGTGATATACACAGGGTTAAGGGTTAGGATTAGTGTTGTTGACCCTAACACATGCTGCTGTCAAACTGATACAGGTGGCTCTTCTGGATGTGGACATCTGTGGTCCATCGATCCCGAGGATCATGGGGCTGGAGGGGGAACAGGTAAGTCACCGCAGATCACACTCTTGCTTTGATGATGCTCATGTTTGTTGGTAGTCTATGGAAATGAAGTATTTCGTTTTGTGTATGTGTGTGTCTGTAGGTCCATCAGAGCGGCTCTGGCTGGTCTCCCGTGGTGAGTCTGACCCTCTCAACACCAATTTCCCTGTTGCATGTATAATATTCCCGACATGTATGTAAAATGAGGCCTGACGTATGTGTGTGTTACAGTATGTAGAGGATAACCTGGCTGTCATGTCCATTGGCTTCCTGCTAAGCAGTCCTGATGATGCTGTCATCTGGAGAGGCCCCAAAAAGAATGGTAAGTCTGTTTGTGTGTCTTAGATGGGCTTTGTTGGGGCCGATTTAATGAATACATGTAAATATGGCAGGCCTCTGTTTCTGTCAGGCATGATCAAGCAGTTCCTGCGGGATGTTGATTGGGGGGAGCTGGACTACCTCATTGTGGACACGCCCCCCCGGCACGTCCGATGAACACCTCTCCATCGTCCAGTACCTCAGCTCCGCCCACATCGACGGAGCCGTCATCATCACGACCCCACAGGTAACCACAGGCAAACATACTGGCCATGACTACCTCACACATGCTGTCGAAGCCCCAGGCACAACCTCAGTCCGAGACAGAGGAATCTGTCTGTGTAGATGTCTGGCTGTGGTGGAGAACCACAGGTACTACTTCCTAAACATGTTTACACCACACAAGGTCTTCTCAGGCCAGGGACACTGGGCTCTCACTCCTCTTCCTCATCCCCACCACACACACACACACACACACACACAGGAAGTATCTCTACAGGACGTGAGGAAGGAGATCCGTTTTTGCCAGAAGGTGAAGCTGCCTATCATCGGAGTGGTGGAGAACATGAGTGAATTTGTCTGTCCAAAATGCAAAGTAAGGTCCGACACGCGCATGTATACACACACCACGTTTTTGTCATGTTCTTCCCTCCTTCTGCCCTTTATTTCACCATGTTACCAATACCCTGTGCCCCCTACCCCCGAACCCTCACTTCCATCCTCTCCACTACTCTCCAACCCCACCCACACTCCCAACCCCATCTTCCCTTGACCTCTCCTTTGCCCATGCCCCTTGTCCCGCCCCGCATCCACTTTTCCAGAACACGTCGCAGATCTTTCCCCCTACCACCGGGGGCGCTGAGCAGATGTGCGCAGAGCTGAATCTGCCCCTGCTGGGCCGCGTGCCTCTGGACCCCAGGATTGGCAGGAGCTGTGACGAGGGCAAGTCCTTCCTCTCCGAGATACCTGACTCCCCTGCCGCTGCTGCCTACCTCAGCATAGTACACAGTGAGTACACACGCACGCATACAGGAGTATGTACGTGTGCATCCAGACACGTGTGCGCATACAGGGCTATGCACTGACATGCATCCACGCACAGTTCTCAGAAGAGTATCGAAATTGTCAACTTGACATTTGTGAATAAAGGGTATTCTATTTTCTAAATTTAATGGAATGAAAGAAGAAGTGTTGGGCAGATACAGGAAGCATGTAAACGGGATTCTGAAATGTGTAATACAGGGGAAGTTTTTATCTTTTTGCATTTATAAGGGTAAAAGTAATAGCAATGACATATTGATGCAGGGCTGTCTAAAACACACTCCCACACTGGCAAACGAGTACAAACTGGAAACGTGTTGACGTGCATTCAAAACAGTAACAATTTAAATGCATATGTAAATAGTTCGTGCCCTCACAAGCACACAGGTCCACATGTTCATCTTCAACATATAATATATCATCTCTCTCAGGTATCAAGGATTACTGCTCCAACCGTGTGACAGAGGAGGAGAGTGCTGGCTAGAAGCCAGTCTGGAGGCAGCCATGTTGGTCAAGTAGGGACAGAGCCCATGACTGGGGCTTCTGATGGTGATTCCAAGACATATGGCATGTAAAGACCACAACAGATTCACTATTTATATATATAAACTTGTCATTATATATATATACACTGGACCACATCATGTAGACACAGTGCTTAGCTCAGTATCTAGATCCTACCATCTTATCTTAAACCCACCATATCTAGATCCTTCTTCAGCTTGCAAGGATCCTTAAGGGTTTGTTGACAAAGGCTTTTGATTGGTCAATTCCATTCATTATGATCAACTGATCATTAAATCAGAATATCCCATGTTTGAGATTCAATATTTGTTAAATGTGTGTAAATCAATTCCAACTGTATATATTGTTCAAAATCTGATATTTTAATAATGTTTTGATTTATGATGCATTCAATAAATAATACGAAGGACTTCCTTGGTGTCTGCTGCCTATTCTACGTGCAATGTCTCCATCTCTAACCATATATGTAGGAGGTACTAAACTAAATAAGAATAGAAGCCATGAATGCCAAAAAAGCTAGTTATTTTATTCAGCTCAGCCCTGTGATCTGATGTCCCAGACAAGTCTCTGTTTGTTTACTGGGTGAAAAAAGTGAAGTGAAAAAAAATAGCATTATAAGCAAACTCTATCCGCTTCCTCCCTGGTACACTAGAAAGCACATGTGAAACCTGCTCTCCTCTGACTTGCATTAGCAACCACTGAGGCTGATTCACACCGCAGACGGCTTACTCTACAGCAGGGTGGCAGTGACCTATCTGATACCTGTGCTGCCCTCACAGAGGCTTTCCATCATACATGTTAACCATTAAGAGTTTGTAATGTTTTGTGGGGTATCGTGTCTGTACACAGGTCCTCTTCCTAAGCCGTAATATACGTCAGCTTTTCGTATGTCTGGATAATACAGACATGCAAATGCCTAAATCAATCGAAATCAATGCATAGAAGATGACGCTGTCGACGCAGTGTTAAAACTCCTCCCCTTTCCTATTTAAACCAGCCACTAGACAACCAAGCCACCACAACTATTGTCTTCCCTGTCCAGCGTCTGGTCCAATCGGAGCAGACATGGCCCCGTTTGAGGAGGTGCTGGGCTGGGTGCGGATGGCTCTGAGCTGCTCTTCTCCCCGGGAGATCAAGGCCTTCCTGGAGTCCCTGGTGGAGCTCCAGGTGATCTCCAGGCACTATAGCAGCAACCTGAGGTCCAGCCTGAGCCCTGGATCAAGCCATCGCCAGAGCGAAGCAGCATTGGAGTGGAGCCAGCCCGGAGAGGAAGGCCATCTCGACCCCCTGCGGAGTAGACTGGAACCAAAGAGGAAGCTGAGTGTTGGTTCATACCTGCCACAACAGCAGGACCTGGAGAGAGGCATGGACAGGGCGGAGGGAGTGATGGAGATAGACAACTGGAGGACTGGGGTGGAGGAGCAAAGCCAGGACCAGGGAAGGATGGAGGAGACGTGGATGGAAGAGCAGAATGGGACTGAGGAGATGGAGGAAGTTATTCGGAGGATAGCTCTTCCTCTGTGGCAGAACTGGGAGAGAGGCCAGAGGGTCTTACTGCCCCTACTGGCCTGGATGACCTCTGACACCCCCACTGACAGGCTCACTGTCTCTATGACCACAGATAAAGTTACACACAACCACAAGGAGGAGGAATATGAAGAGGAGGAGCAAGAGGTTGGAGAGACAGGAACACCTGTCACCGGTAAGTGAGTCTCTCTTTTCTCTCCCATTTTCGCATTCCAATCAAGTTGTAGAAGCATATCAATGATCATTAATAGAAGTATGATGCACCAGATCTCAATTAAAAGTGTCCTAACAAAGGGTCTGAATAAATATGTAAATGGGATATTTCAGTCTTTTACAAAACACTGTCACTGTGGAGTATTGTGGGCTCTGAAAAATCCCTGTTGCAGCAGCGGCGTCACTGTCTATCTAACCAAACAGGTATTTGTATATGGCGATAGGTATGCCAATAAGATACCAGCCACACTGTTGTAGCAAGGTGAGCTGGTTGGTAAGAGACTGCTCTGGTGGGTACTTTCCAGATATGACTAAAACGTTGATCACAGACCATGCAAAGTGTGGGTTTGAGTTTATGTTGTCAGTGGTTTTCTGATCTTAATCACATCATACTGAACAGAATTCCCCAAAAATAATTTTGCAACTGTCCGTTTGAAAAACGTTTTGTTAGTAGGCCTAGTAATCCGTTTTTTCTTTGGTCAGACCTGGAAAGAACATTTAGATCAAGTCTTAAAGTTAACCAAAGCTATCAACTACCAGCAGCTAGGCTACTACATCACATTGCCAGTCACAACAAGTTTTTGCTTTCTGAACATAATTCCCACCATAATTAGGCTTCTGCGTATTCAGAGAAAAATATTAGTAGACTGCCAATTTAAATGTGAAAGTGAAATTAAATCGTATTGGTAACCCCCAAATATTTTGAAGGACTACTAACGCCCTCCTCTCACGCTCTTATTCAGACCGAAAGTAAAGTTTGTGCTGTTGAGCCAGTTCTCAGCCTAGGATGACGCCGATGCGCACTTTCACGCACAGACATATTATAAACTAAAGCCGTCAAATGAGAACAGACACCTGTTGATCCAAAAGGTGATTATTTATTCAACTTCCCCTCTTCTGTTTAATGATGCACTTAAGTCTAATCGGTGATTCATCGGTGATGAAGATTTGTAAAGAAACGTAAAAAAATTCGGTGTATTATGGTTGACTTTTTTTCAGCATTTAGCTGATGCATTTTTCTACATTTATGTATTGTCATTATTGTGACTAGCCAAGTGTTACTAGACTGGCAGGGTCCTGGTTTGACCTGAAAAGAACCTTTAACTTCAGTCTACCGCAGCCAGCTCGATCATCTCGCCAGTCTTAGTTGCTTATAAAGGCTACATATATTTTATTTATTAGTGTGTTAATATGTTTATTTAATGTTATATGTATTGTGTGTGATATGTGTGACATGTAGCCTATTTCCTTTTCTTTTTTTATCATGGTTTCGGGAACCCCCGAATCCTTTGAGCGACTATTCCTTAGATGCCCCCACCCTTCTCATTGTCTCCTTGTTTCAGACTGAAAGTAAAAGTTGGTGCTGTGATGCATGTAGGTGCATATACTGTTGGCTTACGCATGTTGACCGCTCCCTTCTGGATGCCGGAGTGCGCTTTCATCACAGACATAAAATATTATAAACTAAATGAGGATGGAGACTCCTGACAATCCCATGGGTGATTATGTTTTTAATTTCGCTTCCCCTCTGCAGTAATATTACATTTGCAATTGGCTATACTTTTGGATGCGCATGGATGATTAAGCAATAGGTAATCGATGGCATTTGAAGTTTGTTCATGGTTCATTAGGTGCATTTCTTAACGTAAAAGGTATAAGCCGGAAGAATGTTAGAACAAATTATGGGTTCGTCATTAGTATGTCCAATAGTCTTTCTTAAAGCCTTATGTAGCCTGCCTGAAGGAATGGAATCTCAGCATGGAATATCATAATTGCTATAATCAATATCTGACTATCTGACTTTTTATTAATTTAGCAGACATTGTAAGGAGGACAGTGAAAGTGCAAGTTAACCTTATGTTGTATCTTCCCTTTAAGTTAAATGCATCAATTGATCAAAAACAAGTAAATGAAGCAGTTCAACAGGAAGCATATGCCCTGGCAGCTAACTCCATAGACTCCAGAGTCCATCCTTGGAAACAATCAAACTTTCTTATTATCATCCATCTTCTTTAAGCTGCCATTCTGCTTTAGTTACCTGCAATCAAACTGAAGGATTTTGCTATATGCAAGCTATTTTATTGAAATATATCTTTTTTTGTAAGGTCTATTGACCTAATGCATTCTAATGCGAGCTGGTTAGTTAGCCCAAGAGGAACAATTGTATAACGGTTTACCAATACACTTCAATGGTTTATTTAAGTGATTACACAGTTAATTCAGAAATTATTTTAGGCATGAGCATGATGCTAAAGTGATATGTGTCTGCTGCATTGTGGGTAATTGATGATGTCATCATTATGGTGTGTATCTGGGTATGATAATCAGTCTTGGTAGGTTTGCTGTTGCTCCGGATGGTACTCATAACTGTGCTGGGAAGTATTGATTGGTTTTGCCACTTTTTGCTATCAATGTGTCTAAGGGAGAGAGAGTGTGTGTGCTGCATCATTTGGGGGCATTCCAAATTAAAGTGATTAAGATTTGTTTTAACAAGAATCTAATGTATTGAGGTGGAAGCCAGGGTCAGGGTCAGGCCTTCCTCCCCACCCTGCTTTCATGATAAAACTGCAATGAGGCTTTAATTATAAAACTCCTTAAACATTAGTACATAGTGAAACTATACAAAGGAATTAGCCATAATTTTATTTGGAAATAAGCCAAGGTTAAAACCACACATTCTATGAATCATGACCGGGCATTTCAGTACTATGAGTGTATTGTTTGTGTTTTAGTAATTCCAGTTAGTGATCTAATCTTCTCGGTTACAGATAACAGGATGCAGGAAGTAAATGAGGACCTTCCTCCATCCCTCTTGCTGGACTATGGGGAGTCGTTTTTGAAAGGTATAATCAAATGTCTGTCACTAACACACCCAAATTCCCCACGTTCATAAACTCACAATAATGACAGACGATTCACTGGAATGTTTGTTTCCTTGTTGCCGAGACCATGTGTAGCTGTGTAATTGCCAGTTGAATTGTTATTGTTGTAATTTCTCATTCACACTGCCAGACCTGGACACCATGGACATCCATTCACTTCTTGACAGCAATGGCGACTTCACTGGTCAGTAGTATCCGCTCCCCCTTCCCCACCAACACACACACAGAGCGCATCCGTCTGTTAGGATCCCTTTTCCGTCCTCTTTATAACCTAATCCGTACCCTCCCACACCTATTCCCCCATCCAGACTCCTTACTGGACCTTCTGGAGTACCAGGGGGATGGTAAGGAAGGTTTTCTGAACGTATGCATTATGTTTCTCCACAAACTAAGAGTTAGATGACTGGATACTCATACTGTATGTTCAATATGTGCACAATGCGTGTTGTCCGGTCATGCATCTACAGAGCTGGTATGCACATGCTGCTTGGTTGACTGTCTCACTTCCTCTTTGCGATGTGCAGGTGATGGGAACTTAGCAACCGCCGAACCCCCACCCGATGGATCTGAGAAGAAACAGAAACAGAGCAGACAAAGAAGAAGGGGTAGGGTTTCATGAGAACACTGCAACACTTCTCGCCATCTTGTTCAATCCAGTCACACCACAGGTTTTAGAAGATATCTGACCAACTGAAGAGGCACTTCTGTTTGTGTTGTTGTCTGTGAACCAGGCCAAGGCTCTGAAGACAGTCCAGAGATGACCGTAGACTCACTCCCAAAACGTAGGAGAAGAGAAGGTGATCCCACTTCTTCTGTATTTGCTGATTTGATGACAATACAGTGAGGTCATATGTCGTCTGTGCTGGTAGATCTGGAATGTTGTTTGACACGGTGTTATACCACCGTGACAGGTCCTGGCGTGGAGGCCAAGAAGAAGCAGAGGAGCAGGAAGACACAAGAACACACACTTGCCAGGGGTAATGTAGCCCTGTAATGTAACATGTAGACACTCCTCTCTTCTACACACAGACCTGTCCTCTACCAGATCCACCCAGTCTGATCATTGTTCTAATCACATTCTAAGATAGTTTGAAACATGTTCTCAGAATATTCGAATCATGTTCCCAGATAGCTTTAACCATGTTCTTGGCATGTTCGAAACATGTTCTCAGAATGTTCTAATCTAACCCTAACAGAGTGTGTTTCTCTGCAGAGAGCGCTGGTAAGGACCCTCCCCCAGCTGGAGTCATGGATCTTCCTACCTCTCCTCACACGGTTCTTCAGTTCAGCCCATCCCTCCATCCTTCTACCCACTCCCCCATCCAGCTGGTTCCCCTCCTTGGGTCCCCTATGTTGGGCCACTCTCCTCCCCTCCTCAGCTTCCTACTCTCCACGTCCACCACCCAACCCACATACATACTGGGTGAGTGTTAGAGTGTGTGTGTTCTTACAAGAAAGTTCTTATTTTTTCCTTTTCCCCTCCAGGATTTATAAACAGACATATAAAAAAATAAGTATTCGACCGCTCTTCTTTTTGTAGTCCCTGCTCCCTCACAAGTGACCCCACCCCAAGTTGTCCCTCTCTCCCCACGTAAGTGGTGAATTCTGTCACCTCAGGTGTGCGTTTGTGCTCGTGTGTGCATACCTTGTGTGTGTGTGTGCAGATGTTACTCTCACAGTTCCGCCTCCCTCCTGTGTAGATGATGGTGCCGTAGCTCCAGACCACATGGGATCGTCACCTCAAGGCTCTCTTTCAGACTGCACAAGCAAAGCCTTGAGTCCTCCCTCTGCCTCCCCCCTGTCCCCCAACACAGGTGAGTTCGACTGTCTCCCCCTGTCCCCAAACACAGGTGAGTTCGACTGTCTCCCCCTGTCCCCCAACACAGGTGAGTTCGACTGTCTCCCCCTGTCCCCAAACACAGGTGAGTTCGACTGTCACCCCCTGTCCCCCAACACAGGTGAGTTCGACTGTCTCCACCCCAGTGAGATAGTGTCACTCACTCCCTAATAGCAGATGGCTTCTGTGTTTTAGGTGTGTCTCAACGCAAGGGAAGTCCACCCCTTCCATCCTCTGCGGCGATGTCTGGTGAGATGCATGAGATCCCAAAGCTCTATTATAAGCATGTTATCTCGTGTAAGTATTATTAGCATATGTATCTGTGTCAATATTGTAATCTGTTTATGTGCTTGTGTGTGTGTGTGTGTGTGTGTGTGTGTTTCACAGAGTGTGTGAAGGACTACCTACAGCAAGCCAAAGCTCACATGAGGGAAACTTGTCAGGTAAAACTTCTTAAGTGGATACTTCTTACACCCTGTGTTGTCATCCTCCTCTCCTACCTCAGATTGATTGACAGGAGTAAGGACTCATGGAGGCTGAGTTTTAAAACACTTCTCTCTGGCCAACAGGAGATGGAGGCGGGCCTTCGTCTGGACTCCCACTATGTGGACGTGCAATTGGTCCCGAAGCAGATCCTGAGTAATGGCAGCAAATCCCTAGACAAGGACCTGGTTGTCATGAGAGACGTGGAGCAGAACCTTGGCTGGCAGGGGAGTAGTCAGGTCAGAAAACTACAAACTATAAATCAAATGAATTCCAACTTTATATGTATGGACATTAATAATTTTGGTCAGAGAATAAACAAATTGCACATTTACAGTTCTATGCTTGTGTATAAAGTATGTATAATATTTATCTGTAGATGTTCCAGAACACTGAGGAATCCAAAGCCAAGCGTTATATTGTGTTGCTAGGCAATTCTGGCATGGGCAAGAGTACCTTCGTCAAGAAGCTCAGCCTGGAATGGTCAAACGGATCCTTGCCTCAGTTTGACTTCATGTTCGTATTGGACGGGAAGTCTCTGGCGCTGACAGAGCAGACCTACAGCCTGCAGTCCCTCCTCTTCCGCCTGTCCTCCTCCGCCCCTCACTGCCACGCCCCTGAGGCTGTCTTCACTCGGGTCCTCTCTTCGCCGAAGCGCGTGCTACTGGTCGTTGACGGCTTCGACAGGTCCAGGGACTACGAGGGTCTGCTGCTGTCGCGAGCTGAGGACTTCCAGGGCAGGAGCAGGGCGCAGAGCTACAGCGTGAGGCAGCTGTACTCAGGGCTGCTCCAGAGGAGGCTGCTGGCCGGCTGCTCCCTGCTCCTCTGTGTCCGCGACCGTGCGGTGGGCAGCCAGCTGCTGCGTCGGGCCGACTGCCTCCTGGAGCTCTGTGGCTTCTCCTCCTCTGACACCCAGGCCTACCTGGACCTGTACTTCCCTGAACCAGGCCCACGGGCCATCGCTCTGGAGCAGCTGCAGGACCACGGGTACCTCCTCAGCCTCTGCTGGAACCCAGGGCTCTGCAGGGCCGTGTGTCTGGTTCTGGAACACCATCGCGGATCAGAACCACTGCCTTCCTCCCTCACGGAGCTGTGGAGCAGAGTGCTCCGGGTGAGGCTGAGGAACAACCACACGCAGAACGGCAAGCTAGCAAAAACAGGAACTCTCACTCATCCAGTCATCAATAGCAACAAGGACATACATACGTCCAGACAGACTAACAGGAACACTCGCATAAACACACGCTCTCACACCCAAATCCAAAGTCTGATGGAGGAAAAGGAAGTAGGGCAATGGCTCAGAGGAAGAGGAGAGGAAGGAGAGAAAAACGGAGGGGGAGCTTCTGTCCCAAATGAGCTCATCTGCCTGGGAGGGGCTTAAAGCTCACTCGTCCGTCCTCTCTCTGGATCATACCGTCTCTGACAGGCTCCGGAGGCTTGGACTAAGATGTGGACTAGTCCACTCTCACTCTCTGAGGGCGAGTGACGGGGATAAAGGAGAGAGACAGAGAGGTGTAGGGTCAGGAGGGGATGAGCAAGGAGAGGAGAGGAACACAGGGAGAAGAGGCACTGATGGCGTCACCGATGACCACATCCTGTCCTGGTCCCACTCTTTCCTGCGCAGCTTCCTGGGCGGGGCTCACCTGACCCTCTCCAGGGCAGTGTCCGACCGCAGCTTACTGTTTCAGATAGTCCCCTCCCAGCCAAGGGGGCGGAGACGGACACAGGGGGAGGGGCTAGACCTGGCACAACGGTTTGCCATCGGTCTGCTGTTCCGAAACAAGGAGGAGTTGCAGGACCTGCTTGCTGTGGATACAGGGGTCATGGATATCGTGCTTGCCAAAAGGAGCTCTATGAAGGCGCACCTGGAGGGACTTAACCATGGTGACCTGAGCCCCGCCCACCTCCTGGAAGTATGTCACTACGTGCATGAGACTGGCGACGCACGGCTGGCCAGACACCTGGTGAGGAGCCTCCCTGAGGTCCTGTCCTTCTACAAGGTTCAGCTGCACCCTCCCGACGCTTACGTAGTGTGGAACCTGCTGAAGAACCATGGTACTCAAAGGAGAGGGTTCCATCTGGGGCTGGAGGACACAGGAATCAGGATCTGTGGACTCCGAGCTCTGGTGGGCCTCCGTAACGTCAGTTCCTACAGGTAGGAACCTGTCCTGCTCCGATCTCTACGCTCAGCCGCTCAGCTTTACTCAAACCCACCACATCCTGTCTGTACCAGGTTATTCAGAGAAACGTTATGGCTTGACTTGTGACCAGTGTGGTGGGATTTGATTATGGTGTAGGCTAGGCCGAGGCAAGGTGTACTTGAGGTCAGATTGGGGCCCAAGATGGCTGACTTTTAACTGCGTAGGTTGATGAGACTTTGCCGTTGATAAACTCCTCTCTAAACTGGTTTTAGCCACAACATGTGAAGTTAAGCAGAAAGCAGAGTTTTGGCAAACCTAGTGTGAAAAGAGTGTGTGGGTTTGAGTCAGGGGCGGACTGGGGGAAAAGTGGCCCGGGAGTTAGACAGGTCAGACCGGCCCACTCACTCAGTACACGGCGCCTCGCCCACTCAATGCATCGCACGTATCAACCAGTCATTGGCCTACTTGGAAAAATACCCATACACTTAACATTATTTTGGATGATTACAAAGAAATTACATCATGTCTCATTTCTTACGTTGAACTTCCGAAGTCCGTAAGAACACATTTCAGAAGACACTCCCGGTATCCCTGATGGCCTGAGTGTTAACAGCTGGTGTAGTCAAGGGGGAGCGGGACACTCTGGATTGAGATGAGGTAACTTGGGGTTCGTTGAGAACACAGGTGAAACTGGAACATGTGAAGGAGGGGCTTTCTGGGGGTTTTGAGGAGAAGAGAGAAAACTTTTAAGAGCCAAAGGTGTGCACACGCAGTTTTGGGGTGGATAGGAAAGGGTTAAAGAACCTTCTAGAACCTTCTAGAGGGTTATGTCATTGTATAAGACAGGGCGGGGGTCTGATCCCTTGTTGTCTATATGATGAAATGTCCAAGGAAATAGAGGGCTTTTTGAACCTGTGTATCCTGCATCTGCCTTGCTGAATAAACCACCAAGCCACGTTGCCTTAAAACTAAAGATATTCTGTCTCAAGTCTCTATTTTTGAGAAACCTTCTGAAAAGAGCTCTCGTCTCGTTTCTTCAACACCAGCTGACGATAGTGATCTTTGTGTACATATCCAACTATATCTGTTTTTTTGGCAGGGCTTGCATCGCTGACACCACAGCTCTGTGGGAGGAGCTAGAGAAGAATGGGGAGGATGAGCTTTTAGAAGAGGCTGTGACCAAACTTGTCATCAACCCTTTCAGAGCTGGGCAGGTGTGCCACATTGACCATCTGGCCCAACTGGTCCATATACACACACAAAGGAGACTACCTGGGAGGTATGAGGAATCGAGGTCGAAGGTCTCTCTATAAATATCTTTCTCTCTGTCTTTCTCCCTCTCTCTGTTTGTCTCTCACCCTGCCTTTTTCTCAAATGTACACCATTACACGCACTCACACTCACAATGGGCATTAAGCTACTGGCTCATCAGTTCTATTATATTACCGGTAAACAATTACAATATTTATTTATTTTACATTTGAAATGTTATCATATTATCAGCAGGTATTAAATAATCATTAACTATTCAATACCTACACCTCAGAAAAAGGCATTTTTGGCATTAATGCCCATGCTTTGTTTTGTTATTGGTATTTGGTTACAGCCAATCAGTGTCCGTCTTGGCGGAAGGAATACCAGCCGTCAGAGACCTCTACAAGCTGGAGTATGAGTGAGTATTTATGTCCCAGTGGCAACCACGGCCCTCTACTTTGGAAAAATAAAAGTTTCCTCTGGAATTCAGTCTGACATATTTAACATAGCTGAGAGTAGCACCCACAGTAACGGTTGTTATTGTTCAAATTCAACTATTTCCGATTTTGGGTGGAGCCTGGTGATAGTCATGTCAAATTGATGAGACTATAAGAATATACACACACTAGACGTGCCAGTTACTGTAGCTTGTCTAAGTCCTCATGTGTCACTGGTTTGTGTGTTTGTAGCCTGGGTCCGGTGTACAGCCCCCTGGCCCTCCCTAAGCTCCTGGAGGTCCTGCCTGCTCTCCACAGTCTGCAGCACCTGGAGTGAGTTCCCATCCCAGCACAACGCACCTCACCAGCAACCCACAGACAGAGGCTGTGCTGATATTTGCATGGCCCATTCAGTTGACCTTTCATCCCGTTTCCTCTTTCTCTATCTCCTCTCTTTGATTCTCCTCGCTCTGTGTTCGCTCTTCTCTCCTCTCTTCTCTTCTCCTCCCCTCCGCTCCCCTCTTCAGTCTCGAGAACAGTAAGATGGGGGACTCAGGGAGCTGAAGACTTGGCTAAGATCATTACATCCCTCTCTTCCTTACAGATACTCAAGTAAGAACAAACATCCCAGTTCTTGTTCCAGGAAGTTGTAACCGTAGTGTGCGTGCAGAATGTCATGCACTGTTTGGATCTGTGCCACTGAGCTCTGTGCCATTGTCTCTCTTTCTCTGACAGTCTCTCTCAGAACTGTATAGGAGACCAGGGAGCAGAGAGACTGGCAGCCTCCCTGTGCACCCTGCCCTCCCTGCACTGTCTCAGGTGAATCACACACACACACACACACACATACACACACACACACACACACATACTCACATGAGGTGTGGGTTGGTTGGAGCAGAATCGAAACACTTTCACGTACAACAACGTCTAAATCCTACATAGAATGGTGAGCAGTTCTGTAGGCTGATAGAGGCCAAAGGATAATAATCAGACTGGTTCAAGTTGAGCGGAAGGCGACAGTAACTCAAGAACCACATATGAATTATAACATATATAACATGATACCATATATATACCAGTGGTATACAGCGTAGCACCTCTGAACACACAACACAACAAATCTTAAAGTGGATGAACTACAGGAGCTGCCGGTCACACGAGGTGGGACCTCCTCTGAACCAGTCTGACCACTCTCCTCTGTTATTTATTTTGAAGTATCTGCCAAATGATTGTCGGAAGATCGTTTAGGGTTACGGTGCATTTGTAAGCAGGTGTAGGGGCATACTGTGGGGTGTGAGTGTAAGAAAGTGTAAGAAAAATGTTGTTTATTTACTAAAATGACAATCAGTAATCAAAAGTGTGAATGAGTCACATGCACCGTAGCGCACCTGTGGAATGTTGGATTGTTTCGATATGAGTCAGAATCTGCCCACACTGAAAGAACTGGCTAACTGAGATAACGCAACAAAGAACTACATTACATTTAGTCATTTAGCAGAGGCTCTTATCCAGAGCGACTTACAGTAAGTACAGGGACATTCCCCCGAGGCAAGTAGGGTGAAGTGCCTTGCCCAAGGACACAACATAATTTTGGCACAGCCGGGAAAGTAGATATAGCTCAGTGGTTGGAGCATGTGACTGCAAACCAACCCCTGTAATGTACACTGGTTTGGATAAAGTTCCTCTAAAATAACACATTATTATTCTTGTCACCTAAAGTGTATCAACAAACATGTATGTCCACTCATACACAGCATGCAAATGTGCAGATTTACAATATGACTAATCCTCCCCCTAACTCCTCCACCCTCCGGTCTGCGGTGTAGTCTGTACCATAACGTGATCTCTGATGACGGGGCACAGAGTCTGGCTGCAGTCCTTCCTCAGATGGCCTCCCTCACAGACCTGGAGTAAGTCTGTTCCAATCACAGTGCACAACGTTCAATACCCCTAACATCATAATGACGGTGTATGTTGTATGATAGCACGGTTCTGTACTAACATCCCTACGGTTGCCAGTGGTAACATGTTTGCCTTTGGTAACAAGGTCCTAACATTGTCTAAAGTAACGTGGTTCTAATGTTGTCTATAGTAACATGGTCTTAACCCTTCCTGCAGTGTGAAGTATAACAAGTTCACTGATGTGGGAGCGCAGCACTTGGCCTGGAGCCTGAGGAAGTGTCCTTGGATTAAGAGCCTGGGGTAGGCCAGTTCACCTCTTCACCCCACCCTCCCACTCCCACTCCCTCCCACTCCCAGTTACCTCAGTTGAACTCTCCTCTGTCTTCCTCTGCCCTCCCCTCTCTTCTATTCTCCCCTCTCCTCATCTTTTCTTTCATCTGCTCTTCTCCCTCCAGTATGTGGAACGAATATATTCCATACCGGGAGTTTGAACGTCTGCAAGAGCAAGACTCCAGGATCCATTCACTCTAGAACCGCTGCTCAGGGTGGAACTTAGAATTCTGGTAACTGTTTACCCATCAGGGTTGGGATGGTCACTTGGACGGTCACTTTAATGCCGATTTTGAGTGAATTTGGGACGAGTTTGATTGAAGTTGTTTTGCATAATTTTATGTGTGTGTGTGTGTCTGTCTATCTGTTTGTATTGGTTTGGCCATTATGCTCAAAGGGTATTATAAAGGACATACTGTATACTTAAAGGGGAAGTGATTTGCTCACGTAAGTAACCTGTCAGCCTGCTAGTGTTGGCTCCCATGCTTTTATAAACAAAACAACATTTCCTCATCTATTTTACTATTTCATGTTTCCGTATAAAGTATAAAATGTCTGGTAATGAATGACTTCATTTATTTTCAAAGGTCATCAGATATCAGCCCTGTGCAGGTCAAGTGTGTCACATTTGATCAGGCATCTGCGATTTAAAGTGTATTCACTACTATATTTGTAGAAAAGATTATACTACATCCTACAATGTTTTGGTTCTCTTTTCTAGTGTTTTTACATGTTCATATCAGCTGCACTTTGCAGTGTTTGCCTAGAAGGGCCTTCATGACTCATGTTCTCTACAGATAGGTGGAACACCTTTAAAAAAAACACTGAAACTGGATGCACTAAATTGAGTTTTCTGGATCTGAGATTCTAACTAATGATTGCAAGATGCCTGCTAAATGATGCACTAACTAATACAGACTTTGCACTGATGCCATGTGTTGTTTTACATGGTGGTTCATACATTAAGTAATTAATATAGTTTTCATACTTTTGGTCAATGTAAATAATAAATAACTACATTTACTGTTGAGTCAATGGGGGTCTTTCACAGTTGGCGTGCCATATCGCTACTGCCCATCCCTGTTCCTGGAGAGCTACCATCCTGTAAGGCTTTCACTTCAGTTTGAATCATTGGTGCAGTAGATTAGAGTGAAAACAAACATAATTGTTGCTGTGTAGGAACAGGGTTTGGCAGCTTTGTGCAAAGGGGTCCAGCTCCAGCTACTGGTGAACACTACACAAGACACAGCTACACTGTCATCTAGTGGCCCATATGAGTCAGTGTAGTACAATCCTTGTCACAACGAATGACAGTCACATAGTACTGTGGCCCTGAAGTGCAAAACACACCACCTAATATGAGTGCATCCCCCAAATTAAAACCCTCCCCCCCAAATAGGATGACTTGCTCACCTCCCCCCAATACAAGGACACACTCCCCCAAATGGAAAACATTACATTACTGTAACTCAACGTTTAAAAACCTGTTCCATAGGGGTGCGCTTTACCATCGCCATCTGGTGGTTTACTGTGAGAACTGTACTTAACGTAATTTACACTTTAAACCACTAGATAGCGCTATTGAAGCGCAGCCCAATGGCGCAATAGAGTCCAGCTGCAGCCCCGGAGAACAACCACCCTGGCGTGACATAACACCCAGGCGTCCCATTGACTTTGTATGCAAAGTGACCGCCCCAAACGCCCCAAACGCGTTTGGTGTGAACGCAGCAAACGCGTTTGGGGCGGAAGGGGCGGTCACTTTGCATACAAAGTCAATGCACAGATGCGAATGGACGCGAATGCTTCTAGCGCGGCGCGAACGATACGTTTGGCGCGGCGCGAAAGACGCGAAATTCGCACCGCCACTCATTCGCTTGAGTTGAATATATTCATCTCACGCGAAAACTTCGCGTGACGCTTTGATATAAGATTAGATATAAACACGCCAGGGTGTTAACATGTACCATGTCTGCTGAATAAAAACGGCGTAGGCTAATTAAAAATAAGCCGGCTTGTTTTTAAACCTCTTTCCAACTGTTGTTGTCCAACTGTTTTCCAACTACCAAATAAGCCCCTCCCCTCACGCGGCGCGAATACTTTCACCGCGCCGCATTCACCCCTGGGGCGCATTCACCCCCGCGGTGATTTACACGCGTTTCGCGCGGAGCAACGCGAATTTTCGCGTTTGGTGTGAACGCAGCATAAGAG
>CAEFZP010001130.1:0-160291 GCA_903064625.1 Mallotus villosus
CAATTACCTCTCTCTTTTTTAACCATACATTTGTTTGCATCCCTGACACCAACATTTCATGTTGCAGAAGTGAACACTAAGAAGAATACATTTGTGTCAAGTGATGCAAGCTGAATTGAAATAGTTTGACACAAACATGTTAATACTTATGTTTTTATTTTATGCAAAGAGAGTATTTAGCATTAGCAAACTGTACATACATAAATAACGCTTTTTCAATGTAATTTGTTTTTACATCCCAGTGATTTAGATGTTTCCATTTAGCAAAGATGATCATTATTATTACAAAGCACACTATTTCATATCGTTCCTTCACCAGTGATTGTTTGGCCTTAAAAGCAATGGACTTCAAGTGCATGCTCAAACATCAAATGTAAAAAAATAACTGCCATATTCAAAGGCATTTTGTCAAACGTCAATTTACAAATCATCTCAAACCTAATTTGCCTTATATTGAAACACTGGAATTCAAGTCAAAGCATGAGCTTTGACTGTTACTTTTCTTGGCCTATCAGGGATAAGGGGCGTGGCCATCTTGAGGGATGCCTGCAGTGCAGTACCTTCAACAGTGCTCATGCCAGTGCTACAGCAGCAGTTCTTAGCTCGAAAATGATCTTGAGGATTCTAAGAACCTCTGCTATTCAGACATCTTTACGTCTCCTAGGTAACACTAAACATCTAACCCAACGCTGATTGAAACAAATAAATATTAGCAGCACTGAACTGCGGACACACAGCACAGTCGACTTTGGCTCCCAACACTCAGTATAAATAGTGCTTTGTTTTTCATTTCAGACTTTGGAATTTTCCTCAGAAACTTGACCAAAGTATTATACTTATACACATTAAAGTTGAGAAAAGTGAATGGTTTGATCCTAGGTCAGTCCATTTGGAATGACGGAGGAGTTTGATAGAAATGGAAGATATGTGTGTTAGGAGCCATATATATACTTCTCTTAGATGGTTTGTGGTTCTAGGACAATATTCTTGATATGGCCTTGGGGGGCACATTCCCATAGTATAAGGGGGAGGGAACATTCAAATGGGTCGGAGGTTTGAGGTGAAACTAGAGCCCTGATAGTTAATTAAGGACTTAAAATAGTCCTTATATTGGGCAGTTGTCTCCATATGTTTTTCAGTAATCTCTTTTGTGGGTGGATATCCTTAGAAGAGTAGCAATAGTCTTTATATAGTTGAATATCCGCATAGATGTAGCTCAAGTCCTTATATGGGCAGATGACCCAATAGGCGTAGCTCAAGTCCTTATATGGGCGGAGGTCCGTTGGTGTAACGCAGCATGGGGTGGAAAGAGCGGGCAAAGTTGTTTGCATGGTGACAGCTGTAGTCCTCCTCTGTCATTGGAACAAGGCAGGCCAGGCCAATCAGGAGCAGGAGGAGGAGCTGGAGGGGCAAGGCCGCCCTGAGGACTCTGAAGAAGAAGGGTTGACCTCTGGAAGAGGAGGATGAGGCGGGGGAGGGGAGGAGGTCACTGGAGAGGTCAGAAGGGGAGGAAGCGAAGCCAGCGCCTGCTGGAGACTTGGTCAGTCTGAGGGGAGGAGAAGAGAGGAGTTGCACGTTGTAGGTGTGGGAGTGATTAACACACATATACACACACATTACATTCTTTCTCTAAATCGACCAATTACAGTCATTTCAGTCGAGGGTATAGATAGCATTGTCTATCCTCGGTACTGTCAAGCTGACTGTAACAGTTGAAACAGAGCAGTCTCTATTGCCTAGCTCTCGAACACACAACCGTGCACACACACACACACACTTAGACAGCAGGTATCACAACGAAAATGCAACAGCAGAACCCACCACCTGTCATCAAGTTACTCACGCACGCTCAAGGAGGCCACGGCAGACAAACACAAAGTCTGTATACATCTCTGACGCTGAGCATCGACTCAAACCCTAACCCTCCGAAATGGGTCTTGTTTTCCTCTAAAAGCGGAGTAAGTGAGAGTTCAATGTCACGTCTCATTCTTCTCCACACTGAGAGACTCCCAGGGATGGAGCCCAGGACCCGGGGGAACGCCATGTTCCAGCCTGGCCCGGGGGTTGAGGAGGGAGAGGCGGGCGGAGGGACAGTCCTTTCCTACCTACCTCCCTTCCTCTCCTCAGCCTGGCTAACATTAATATCTCGCTCGAAAGTACTGACAGCGTTCTTTTGTGTATGTGTTTGTGGACAAGCTCTCTGTCTATTTAGCAATTTACAGAATGAGAGTGGGTGTGTTTGCTACCATGACTGATATACTTTGGTTTTTGGAATAGGACATTTAGCAAACAAGGTTTCCACGAACCAATTAGGTTTGAAAAGGGAACTAGCTGTTTTCACCGCCCTTCTTGTAATAGGAGGCTAATAGGGGAGAACCCACACAGTCATGACCTGGGGCTGATGGCTCAGCTCATTTAAGCCCAGGCTTGAGCAGGCCCTACATGTCATCATGTGCATCATTCTTATAATGGAAACGGTAGCGACAACGCTCGATGGAGGGATGGATGTGGGCAGGTTATTAGAGAGGAAGTTAAGGAGGAGTGGGTCAAGAGAGAGAGAGAGAGGAACAGTGGACAGAGAACGGTGAAAAGAAAATAGACATGATAAGGAAGGAAGGTTGCTATTGAAAACAGCACAGTACAGTAGACACTACTACAGTGCTATGGAGAGAAGAGAAACAGGAAGGAAACGCGAGTGAGAAAGGAGAAGAAAGGAGTCAGAAATAGGAGAGAAAAGGAGGAACGACATGTTAGTGTTGGACAGTGCCTTCTGGAAGGGGGGGAGAGGGAACTACGGGACAGGTGGGTCTCCCGGTGAAGGACAGAGCAGGGTGACCATATGAGCGGGGCAGGGGAGGGCGGGGGGGGGTCGGCTGTGTCAGGATACAGCTGGGCGAGCAGCAGCACAGAGCAGAGAACAACCCACATTCACCTAAGGGAGAGAGGGAGCCCCTTTGCACCAGGCGGGTCCCTATTCATTGAACAGCTGCGGCGGCGTCTAGAGAGAGGGAGGGTCATGGAACCTCGAGGGTTAAAGTTCGGGGGGGGGGTATGGAGGGGGAGAGGGACACTGACAGCAGAATATACAGAGCTGCAGCGAATGTGAACTGCACATTTGCTGCCATCGGGAAACCTGATCCTGCTGTCAGTGGATTGATTCACTCGGTGTTGGATTGATAGGCAGATTATCTTGATCGACTGATTATTCGATTGATGTTGATCTGAGTTCTACTCAGAGTAGGAACAGAGAGGGATAGAGTAGTGGCAGGTTGTTGAGGTTCTACATTTTGAGGTTCTACATTTGTGTGTGTGTGAGTGCAAGCGTGTGGTTCCATCACCCTGCCTAGGGTTCTAGAGTCCAGGAGAGTGGTACCTGTGACGCGGGCCGCTGTGGGGGAGTCCTGGAAGGGCCTGACTAGTTTTGCCCCGGGGCTGTGCCACGCATATGAGCAGAGAGGGGGTAAAAGAAAGAAAGAATGTTTCAGTCCAGGGCAAATCAAGACCAAGCTTCTGATGAGAGGAAAACAAATTAACAACAGAGAAAGCAGTCAACAGTGATAACAAGAACCAAAGAGCAGCAACTGAATCCATGACGGTGAGAGGAACCGCGATCCTCACCAAGAAATCTGGCTTCTCACGCCTCACAGAGGGAACAGAGTGATACACTTTCCTAATATGCGGACCCACTAATATCACAGACTTCATGGGAGAGTGAATGTTAATTTGTCAATCGATTAAATCAAACCGTGAATTAGTATTCACGGGCGTTTTCGTTGGTGTACAACGTTCCCGAGGGCGTCGTCAATATTGTTTGTCGAGTGCTGTGACACGACTGAGGGTTCGTGTCCGACCTAAGTGAGAAGCCAGTGTTTCTTGTCAATCTTTGGGGGGCTATAAGCAGATCTATATGGGCAGGTGTAGCAAAAAACATTTGCGCTCGGGGGAGGGAGGCGTGGAGGGGTGGGGGGGGGTGCGTCGGGTTATAGGTGGTGGCGTACGGGTTAGCAGGACGGTTAGACCAGCTGACAGGGTAGGAGGAGGAACAGAACGTCAGCTGGCTTGTTTAAAGTAAGATCAGCACATTGGGGGGGCTGGTGGCTGGTTTTAAGGTTATTCCAGGGGAGGAGAATGGTCTCTGGAGTCAGGAAGGGGGCCGATGGAAAATATCTACGGAACCGCCCTGTAATGTGTTGAAGGTGACATGGCTGTTGTACTGTTTGTACACACCACACGACTTCTCTATCGAGGCTAGCCTCCCCCTAGTGGCCTCTAAGGTAGGGTACATTACCGATCTCCTGCGGCTGATGACGACCCCCTCAGAAATGGGGCTGGTTGATCCAGAGGTGTCTGATTTGTCCACAGGAGACAGAGGTAGGGACTTCTGCAGAGGGATTTCAATAGTAGATTCAAATCAATTCACAGGCATCATTTAGCCAATGGCACAATAGCCTAACATTAAAGGGGAAATGGAGAAATACTATGAATAAAGTGCCTGACATTTAAATGTTTTTTTCAGCTCTTATTAACTAAATGACCATGTAACCAAGGCCATTTGTAACAGCTCTAACATGGTGAATGAGGTGACCAGAATAGGGTCTGACCTGTAGGGTGCCCATGGCCTCCAGTCTCCTCTCCAGACCCTCCAGGTCAGAGCTGACCTCCCTCAGGAGCAGCCGCAGCCTGTTCCCGATCACGTGCACCTTCTCACGGGCCTCCAGGCGCTCCACACCCTGGGCCTCCCTCTGGGCCTGCTCTGAAGCCTGGGGCTGGAGTTGGCTTCTAGCCTGGGTGTGGACCAACAGCTGGGCTGAGAGCTCCTGGAGAGAGGCCACCTTCTGCTGAGAGTCCAACAGCTCACGTTTGATTTGCTGGAGGGGAACAGGGAAAAGGGTTGACAGGGTTAGGACCAGTAAGTTAGTATGTTTGGAGGTGGGACTGTAGATTGGGCTTGAATAACATTGACCAAAAGATATCTCTTTAGTGACCCACTTCCTAACCTTAAACTCCCAAGATGTGTGGTAAACGTCAGAACCATACCGTGAGTGTTCTGTGGTGAGTGCGTAGTGCTTCCCAGTCCAGTCTGGGGGGGATGGGGACCACCTCGTTCCGCCTGCGGTCGATGTTCTCCAGCCATAGTAGCAAACCGTGGCTCAGTTCATGGAACTCCTTGAGACCCAATACAAAACACTGCTTCAAAACAGGTACATTAACACTGCCAAGAATCCCTTTTTCTAAGAAAGTATTATTCAAAAGTACACCAGTTACAGTGTGTTTGTGCGCGTACCTGACACTGCATCAAGGACTTCTGTAGCTCCTCCCTCCATTCCTCCAGAGACGAGCCCAGCCAATCCCAGCGCGAGTTCATCTCCTTGAGCCCGTCCCTCAGCTCCCAGGCCTCCTCTGAGTCAGGCCCTGACTGGAGGAAATCCGCGCTGCTCAGATTGATTGACAGGACCGCAGATTTGTGGGCATCCATGGCCTTCTGCAGCTCCTGTAATGCATGAGGATGATTGGGTGTTGGCGTGATGTACAGTACATTGGCAGTTTAACATGCAAGTTCACATGTATCCCAGGTGTATCCCAGGTGAAAGCCTCTCAAGAAAAAACTATATGAGTATAGGTGCAGTATAGTACACACTACCCAGACAACAGTCCCCAGCTGGAGGGAGATGCACCCTGTATATAGGTCAGGAGAACTAACACGGTTCACAACCGCATTTGTCCCTTGTTGACATCCCTGTTGAAGATTTACAGGCTGTAGCAGTTGATGTGTGTGTGTGGGGGTGGGTGGGCGACTGCACATGGGTCTTAGAAAGCCTGCAAGGCCTGAGATATCAAGTACCGGCGATTGGATACAAACGATAAAGACACACACACACCCCACACACAGGCACGCTCACACACCTTGAGCTTGCGGATCCTCTGTTGGATTGTGTGGATGTCGGGGCTGAGGTCGTGACCTCGGAGCTGGCCCAGCTCAGCCTCCGTCTGGCCCAGCCAGGCGCGGAGGGTCTGCAGGTCAGAGATGAGCTGCTGCCACTGCTGCAGGTCCTGGGGACAGTGTCTGCCACTCAGGGCCTGGGCCTGGAGCAGCTCCCAGCGCTCGATCACTCCTGGAGGGAGGGAGGGGGGGGTGTTCAGCTCATGTTTACGTTTCATTGTCTACACTTCATTCACAATGACTGACAAATATGTGTGCCTGCATGTTGTTAGCATACATACCCGCTTGTGTGTGCGCGCATCTATTCTTATATCTGTGTGTGTGTGCATGCAGATCAGTATGTTCTTGTGTGTGTGTTTGGGAGTGTGTGTGTGAGACTGACCAGGGCTCTGAGAGTCTGTGCTGGTAGGGTTGGTGAGCCCGGGTGGGGCGTCCTCAGTCAGCTCTCCCTCGGCCCTCTTCACAGCGTCGATGCTGCCTCGACACTCCCCCATCAGACGCATCTGAAGGAGACACGCCAAGCTCGTCACGCGCTACACACGTCATTCACTTCCTCATTCCTCAGTGAAGTTTAGTCGATGCCATGGAACATTCTGGAAGTATGAGTGCGTCTGTCAAATTCTAAACTTGTAGGATGCCCATACTCACATAGCCCATGTAGTTGGAGTCGAGCTCTGGGCTGGAGCTGGTTACAGCGCCCTCTCTCTGCTGGAGGTGGTAGCGCCCTGCGTCCAGAGCCTGGTCCAGCTGTCTCAGGTGGGCTTCCAGTTGGCCTGGCTCACCTGCGACGTTCAAAGGTTGGCAAAGGTCAACAAATAATGAACTCTGCATGCTGTGCTGACATGTGACAAATGTGTTTGTGAACTGGGATTTACAAAGTATATTTCTTTGTCTTGTAAGATGCTGTTTTTTCAATGTTCAATAAAAGACTTGTGTACAAGTGTGTGTCAGGTGAATGAAAACATTATTAGTTTTGTGCACTTTAATGTTTTGCAAAAAACATAGGTGAGAAAGTAAAACTGTAATGAGTTGGTTGGGATGGACTTGAAATTAAAAAAGTTAGACACGAAATGGACATCTGCATGCAATGGTGTATTATCAAGGCTGCCATCGCTCGGATCGCTTGTTGTTGATGGAGGAACATGCGACCGTGAGTGGGCAGGGGGGGTCTGGAGGGGGGGTCTGGAGGGGGGTCTGTAGGGGGACTGGAGGGGGGGTCTGGAGGGGGGTCTGGAGGGGGGTCTGTAGGGGGGGTCTGGAGGGGGGGTCTGGAGGGGGGGTCTGGAGGGGGGGTCTGGACACACTTGGCATGCAATGTTCATGCTCAAACTGGCATGCAAAATATGTGACAGGCTACATGGACCCGAGAGAGGTTTGGTGCCCCAGCATATCCTGTTACGTAATGCCATGACATGAGTGGTTAGCATGCTAGTGTCACAACATGGTATTTGTGCTCTCGCACGTTAGCATGCTCTGCTTTAGGGTATTTGTGCTTTAGCGCGTTAGCATGCTAGGCTGGTTGCCTACCCGAGGAGGACCTCAGTGTGTTCTCGGTCAGTTTTATATAGGCCTCAGGGCTCTCTGGTATAACTATATCTGGAAAGAAAGAGATGAATGCCTCACAATCAAACATCGGTACTCCAGAGGTATTTAATAACCTGAACATGACACCAGAATATTCCTCTGGACAGACCCACTGGGACTGTAGAACTGTTACATTGTGACACATACATGTGTGATATATGTGTTTTTGCGACCACCTTGTGTGACACCATTTATTGATCCATCCTTCCATCCACATCACACCACCGAGTGCCCTCCCTCCCTCCCTCCACTGACCTGTCAGCACAGCGGCCGTCCTGACGTACTCATCCTCCCGCTCCTCTCCCTGGCCCCTCTCCGACCCCAGGCCCCGCCCCCCGGCGCTCTCCAGCCCGCGGCTCAGGTCGTAGTCGTGGTCCCACTCCAGCGGGATGGACTCCACGCTGGCGGGCGTGTCTCGCCCCGAGCGGTAAGCCCTCTGGGCCATGTCCACGCCGGAGGCGGAGCCGCTGGCGGGGCGGGGCAGAGAGGCCTCGTCCGCCCACTGCAGGTCCTCGTCCATGTCCAGCTCTCGGTCGGAGCAGTCCAGCTCGTCGTCAGCGAGCTGGGGAGGAATGTGTAGGAGGGGTGGAGGGAGAGAGAGAAAGTGGAGAGAGAGAGAGAGTGTGAGATTGTTTATACATGTACCAAAGCTTGTGTTGGTTCCAGTCTGAGTTCTACATTGTCGTCTTCCCTTTCCTTCCCTTTTATACTGCACTGGTGATATGCTATCCTTCTCTTTCTGCAGGTCACACATGTTGGTGGCTAACCATGACTTTACATGTTGCCAACATGGTGCGTCCCGAGTGCGAAAGTGAACACGTGTGTGTGTGTGCCTAAGTGTGTGTGTGTTTGTGTTCTTTCTCGTGACTCACCGGGAGACGCGTGAGCTTCTTGTAGTATCTGTCGACGCGTCCGAACACCTCCTGGCAGTACCTCTGCAGCTCCTCCAGCTCCTCCTCGATGACGGCAGCATCCAGGGGCTCGCTCTTCCCTATCAGCGCCTCCCCCTGCCTGAACACCGTCTCCAGCTTCCCCGTGTTCAGGGAGATCTCCTGCTGGAAGGCCTGAACACACACACACACACGCCAAAGAGGTACAAGGCCCGAGTTTAGTCTCCCTCTCAGAAAATAGTCCAATTAGTATAGCGATCTGATGCATTTGACCGGTTCCACACACACACACACACACACACCACACACACACACACACACACACCACACAGCCCAGTCTTACCCTCAGCTGCTTGATCTTGGCCTGGATGTCACACTCAGAGAAGTGCTCTATGTTGGTGAGCTGCAGGTCCATCTCTGTCAGCCACACCAGGATGCTGTCTCTGGCCGTCTCAAACTCCTCCCTCTGACCAATAAAGTGCTGAGGGGACAAGACCACCCGCTCAACAGTACGCCCCACAAGGCTTTACAGAGGGCTTTGTAACATTTGCATATTTCCCAGCATACCTTGAGCCTGCGCAGGATGGAGGCCACCCTCCTCTGCAGGTTGTCCCAGCGCCGGTTCCCGTCGTGCACCATCTCGCGGAGGCGACAGGACGAGTCTGTGCGGTTCTCGCGGGCCAGCCGTCGGTACTGCTTGTTAATGAGCTCCAGCTGGGTCAGACACTCCTGCACCTGCCTCTGGAACGCCTGGACACACACACGCACGCGTGTTGGACAGGGCCCGTGTTTTTTTGTGTTGCTAAGAGTCTACTCTTTCTCCCTCTCTCTCTCTTTCTCCCCCCCCCTCCCTCTCCTTCACTCTGTCACTGACTCATGCAACACACACACCCACACCTCCTTTCCTTATCCCCAAAACACTTGTTCCTCAGCATACCTCAAACTTCTTGAGCTCTTCCTTGGCGATGGTGTAGAGGACGCCAGAGGAGTTGGGATGGGCGGCCGTCCTCTCTGAGGTCTTCAGCCACTCCTCGAACCTCGAGAAGTCCTCCAGAAACTTCTGCCACAACCTCCACGTCTCCTCAATCCTATGACCCGAGAGGAGCGATAAAGACCGCGAGAGAGAGAGAGAGAGAGACGAGGACTGGTGGTTACTGCTTTTGAACTCATACTGTATCAAAGACGGCATGCGTACACCCAGTATGCATGAATGTGTGTTTGTGTACGTACATGTGTGTAAGTGTGTGTGTGTGAGGGTGTGTGTAGGACCTACTTGAGCCTCCTCTCCATGGACATGGCGCAGATGTTCCTCCAGCGGCGGTCCAGCCCCCTGGTGGCCTGCTGGATGGAGTCACACTCCGTCTCCGTGGAGCAGGCGTCACAGTCGTGGAGCAGCACCTCGCACAGGTTCAACACGGACGCCACGCCCGTGCTGTGCTTCTCTATGTCCCTCTGCAGGTCCTGGAGGGGGTGAGGGGGTTAGGGCAGGGGTGAGGGTGCAACTCTGGCCCTCAGCAGTGTGAAGTAGCTATACTGTAGTAAGTAGGTCATGGGGGCGGGACGGGCTCAGTCCTTCACCCAGTCCAGATTTAGAACTTGTGTTTGGCAACGGGAAGCATAGCAGCCATTTAACACAGCTCATATCAACACTGTACCTTGAGAGAGTGTGTGTGTGTGTGTACGTGCTGTACCACTGTCCCCAGCCCAGCATGATCCTGGTTCCTCCTACCTGCTGCTGGTTGAGCTTCCTCTGGATCTCCTGGGCGTCGCACGTGTCGTAGACCAGGGGCCTGGACAGCTCCGTCTCGATGTGGGCCAGCCAGGAGCGTAGGCTGCTCATGTTCTTGTCCAGCTGCTGCACGGCAACCAGGGTCTCCCTCAGCTTCTTCACCCTGGGGAGAGAGAAAGACAGACGTCTCTTTCACCCGTCTCAATAACAACAAGGGTTGAGAATGCAGACAGGGGCCATTCTTGACGGCGTGCGCTAATTACGGTAACTAAGTGTGACCCGGAGATCCATTTAGTGCGTCTGTGTGACTTTAGGCACCCTGTGATATTGTGAGACCCAGGACGCCCAGCCACTGTGGGGTCGTCCCTCAGCTGTGCAGAAGCTCATAGTGTCTAAACATCGAGCCTTCCTCCGTGTGTCATGCTACAGTAAGAGTGTGTGTAACAACAGATAGTTTGCTGGCTGCCACCACTGATACAAACACAGCATTCTCTGATAACATTGTCCATTGTTTACAGTAAAAGCTCTGTCCAGCTCCAGATGATACGATGCATCTCATGCCTAACCCCTATGTGGACCTCCTCCTATCCTATTTCCTGCCTTTGGAGCTTTCAAAAGAAACTGTGCTCTGTGACCTTGGGAAGAGCTACAAAACAGCCAGTCCACTTCTCACTCATCCCGCAGCTGCCAATCTAATCCAGCCAATGACACGCACAACCACAGCTCCAGCTCCTGTGCTCAGATCAGCTACTGCTACACAGCACCCGTGGCACAGTTCAACCACAGCTCCAGCTCCTGTGCTCAGATCAGCTACTGCTACACAGCACCCGTGGCACGGTTCAACCACAGCTCCAGCTCCTGTCCTCAGATCAGCTACCGCTACACAGCACCCGTGGCACAGGTCTATGAAGGCAAGTCTAGAGTTGCCAGCGAATGGATTGAAATCAATCAAATACAATAATCACTGTGAGAATGTGTCAAAGAAAGCCCAGAATGGGCAGCGTGAGGTTAGCCTGCCTGTTGACGTCGCAGTCACATTCCGGCAGGTCCGAGTCGTTGCCTGGGCAACCTGCCATGTCATCTGTCCCCAGATCCAGAACCATGGGGGCGCGGATTTCCAAAAATGATTCCCCCGAAGAAACACGGTGTAGACGCACAGCGTGGATTAAACTCCCTCTCCCACTTTCGTCTGAGCAAGTGTCGCGGAAAGGACTTTCTCTGCTCCCTCTGGAGAGGGGTGTGTGTGTTTGGAGGGGGTGGGGGGGGGGCGCAAGTGTGATTTGACAACTGCTCTGGAAGGTTAAAAAAAGATATACTCAAAACTGTTATGTGAGTGTGTGAGTGTGTGTGTGTGTGTGTAAGCGCCTGAGAGTGACAAGTGCTGCTGTTCCTAAAAGAGGACTTCTAGTCAGAGGCATGTGCCTCAGAGCGGGCCCATGTCTGGAATGTCACACACAACAGCAACGAGCACACCGTATGCACGGCTGCAGCAGCAGTGTGCTCAGGAGTTCGAGTACAGTACGCAACGATTACAACCGACACAATTCCACTATTGAATACGATCGAATGCAAATATGTCTGCAATGAGATAAAGTACCTTCCTCTTCTCCAGATGACAAAAATATCCTTGAAAATCCTCGACAAGTTTACACAAAAAACGGGGACTCCTTTACCTGCCGTGGAACTTTAAGTCAGTTTGCTCTTTTTTTCAGAATGAAAAGAGTGAAGAGAGACAGACCCGTGTGCAGCTGTCTGCATGAGGTCACTCACTGTCCTCCCTTCTCCTCCGCCTCCTCCCCCCCCTTCCATTCCAAGGGCAACAGCCGGGAAAAAGGGGAGGGGGAGGGGAGTGCAGGCGGTGCGGTTGGGTCAGCGGGAGGAAAAGAATGGGAGGAAGAGAGAGAGAGGAGCAAAACAAGAGAGCCCATAGAACAGCCAAGACAGCCTTGGAACTCTAGTTCTATTTCTTCCCTACTAGATTCACGATCTGCTGACACCAAGTGCACTCTGGGAAAATCAGTTCTCCAACCAGGCTGGGGCAGAGAAACGACGGAAATGAACCAAAGACTTAATGACCCAAGTACCAAACAACCAGCTTCTCTGTTCATGTTTGGACATGCTTGGCCTTCAAAATCTCTCCACTAGGGGGTCATACAACACCATGGGAAAAAAATACAACAAAAACCCACCAACCATCATCTATTTTACAGCACTCCCCAGGCCTATGTATTCACGCTTGTGTGTGTGTGTGAGTATATACGTGTGTGTGTGAGTAGATACGTGTGTGTGTGCTCACCTGGCAGCGATGAGGTCCAGCAGGTGTTGCCAGCGCTCGCTGACCTTGCTGAGCTTGTGCTGGATCTCGGCAGCCTTGCTGTCATGGCTGGCTCTGGACAGACGCTCCCCCATCATCTGCAGCTGCTGCTTGTTCTCCTGAGCCACGCCAATCTCCTCCTGGTAGTCCTGGAGCACGGCGGACAGAGAGAGAGAGGAGAGGGTGAGGCGAGGGGGAGGGGGATGGCAGCGTGGGGGAGGGGGACGCTAGGAGGGGGATGGTAGGAAGGGGGAGGGGTGTGTGTGCGTGTTTGTGTGTACAGCTGCTGAAACTGCCTCTGACAGGGAGGAGAGAAGAGAGAGTCTGCCTGGTCACCTGTCCTTTACAGAGATGCTGAGATCATGCGTGTGTGCCGTATGTATGGTGTGTGTGGGCATGCCGCGTGTGTGTGTGTGTGTGTGGTCACCTTGCGCAGCTTCTCGATCATCTCCTCGATGCTGATGTCTCCGTTCTGGGAGACCTTGCTCTCCATCTGGGTGAGCCACTCGCACAGCTCCTTGCTCTTGTCGTTGAACACGGCCCACTCATTCAGCTTCTCACTCACCTGCTGCCGACGCACCGACAGCTGGGGGGGGGGAACAAACACGGGGGTGGAAGAGGTGTGGGGGCAGAGAGAGAGAGAGGGAGAGAGAGGAAGAGAGAGTGAGAGAGAGAGAGAGAGAGTGAGAGAGAGAGAGAGAGGAGAGAGAGGAAGAGAGAGAGAGGAGTGAGAGAGATAGAGAGGGAGTGTGTGAGAGAGAGAGAGAGAGAGAGAGAGTGTGATAGTGAGTGAGAGAGAGAGAGTGAGAGATGAGAGAGAGAGAAGAGAGAGAGAGAGAGACGAGAGAGAGAGGAGAGAGAGGAGAGAGAGGAGAGAGAGCGAGAGCGGAGGGAAAGCCAGAAACAGAGGTTAACACAGTGAGAAAAACCGTCCAAAAAAAAGAGAGGGCACACTCACTTCAACAGCAATCCCAAAGTTGCTTCACAAGTCCCATGAGCTCTCTATCATGGCTCACTGCAACAGGGCTGTGCACATCCCACATGCAACAACGCTGATGTTGCGTTTACAGCGTTAGCGACAGACAGACCAACTAAAGAGGCGCCCGGTGAACTATATCAAACACACAGAGTCTGCTGTGAGAGTGTCAAGGCTAGCCAGAATCTAGTCTACATAGACGGTGCCCAAGTTAAGACGGCCAAGATAACCAAGATACCTAGAACAACTACAACAGACAAACAGC
Source organism: Mallotus villosus (assembly GCA_903064625.1). Taxonomy (NCBI): domain Eukaryota; kingdom Metazoa; phylum Chordata; class Actinopteri; order Osmeriformes; family Salangidae; genus Mallotus; species Mallotus villosus. The sequence continues at coordinate 13,700 of CAEFZP010001130.1, forward strand.
CCAATGTTTACTTTAGCTCACACTGTAGCTAGCGCAGTACAGCGTGTCCCGGGCCAAGGCACAGACGAGATGCCCTTTGTATCTGAGATAGCAGCGACACACACACACACACACACACACACAGCCAAGCAAGGGCTAGGAAACAGGAAATGCCGTAAGAGAGGAAACACACGATACTATGCGTGTTGGAATGTAGGATATACCTACACACGTTCTTCTAAACATATACTCGCTGAGAACATGAAATTATGATATTTATAGGAATAACACCTCTTGCAGGTTGTTTGCAATGCATTGGAGGTGTTGCAATTGCATTGTGTGTGTGTGTGTTTGTCTCAGGTGTGTGCTATGTATGTGGGTATGTATGTGTGTGTGTATGTGTGTGTGTGTGTTTGTGTGTGTATGTATGTGTGTGTGTGTATGTGTGTGTATGTGTGTGTAAGGGAGGGGTTTACCTGGTGGCAGATCTCCTCCCACTGGCGTTGCAGCAGATAGAGACGTTCCTGCAGGACTGTGATGTCATCTGGGCAGACCACGCCCCCCAGAGAGTCCTTCAGCAAGAACAAGGAAGTGAGGTCGTCGGTCCAGCCCTCAACGGTGCTTTCTAGCTCCTGCAATTTAGAGTCACAAATGTGGTCAGAGAGAGCATTTACGCACACACAGGAAGTTCTCACTTTAGAAGCCAAACACAGCCTCGTTTCAGCTCTTACCACACAGGAAGTGAAAAAGTCACTTTAGAAATGCTTACAGAGGCTTGGAGCTACCTTGCTAAACTAAAATATCTCATATACTCTCGACAAACAAAATACCAAAAGCTCTGATGCTATAGAAAGGGTTTAAATCCAGAGCCAGGGTTGAACCAGGAGACAGACTGGCCAGATCTGCTTCCGTCCTCTCTGCCACAGTGAGCTACACTATGTCCTAATGATACGTGTTTGAGAAAGAGGATGTCTATTATGTAATGCATGCTCAGACACACACATACCCCCTATACACACACTCCCCAGGTCTCTCTCCCTCTCTCTCTCTCTCTCTCTCTCTCTCTCTCTCTCTCTCTCTCTCTCTCTCTCTCTCTCCCCTCTCTCTCTCCAGCTGATGCTAGGCAAACTTTGTGCTGCTATTCCAGCATCCCTCCCCCTCTAAGAAGCAGAGCACAAGTCATGCATGAAACATGATCTGTGTGTCTTGCTGTGTGTCTGCTGTGTGTGTCTGTGCGTGTGTGGAGGAGCCCTGACCAAACAGAGCGTGCTCCCTGTGTGTGTCCACATCGCACATGATTATGATGAGCACAAATGAGATGCTGCGACTGCTGGATGGAACCTCAAGATAACCTGACCAGCATTACTGCTGAATCAGAAGACTCGAACACAGTCGGGGTCAGTCTGCACTTAGTTCACCTAAACAAAATGAAACCAGTCACATATCCATCTTTCAGACTAACATAGTAGAGAGAAATGGTGTGTGTGTGGCGGCGACGGAGGGTGAGAGGATCGCAACATAGCGAGAAGGAGGATATAGACAGTGACATCTCGAAGACGCGGTATGGAAGAGGCAGAGAGAGAAAAAGAGAAACGCGAGAGAGACAGAGAGCGAAAGAGAGCGATGGCTCTGTTTCTCACCTTGCAGCGGACTTGTTCTGCGTGCAGCTCCTCGTGTTGGTCGGGCAGGGCCAGAGACAGCTTCCTCTTAAAGGCCCGGAGCTTCTCCAGCGACACGCCGATGCCCTTCTCACAGCGCTCCCAGTCCTGCGCACGCACGCAAACACATATCAACACACATCGTGAACACGCGCACACACACACACGGGTGCCTCTTGCCCAGATTCAATGACACAGCAGAGGCTGTAAATTCTTACTGCTGTGGCAATGTTGGTGACAGGGAGAGCGAGAGAGGCTCTGAGTGTGAGAGAGAGAGAGCGAGAGAGGCTCTGAGTGTGAGAGAGAGAGAGAGCTGAGGAGAGGAGCGAGTGCTGAGTGTGAGAGAGAGAGCGAGAGAGGCTGAGTGTGTGTGTGAGAGAGAGAGAGAGAGAGAGAGAGAGAGAGAGGAGAGAGAGAGAGAGAGAGAGAGAGAGAAGAATATCCATGTCCTCCCAGCAATCAGACCACTATAACCTCTCAGCCACATAGTACACACACACATAAGTAAATATCCTTCGCCATAAAACTAACCAGCAACCGCAAAGCTAGACAGAATAAATCCACAAGCTCCACTAGACACAGAGCCAATAATGTCTTTTGAGAACTATGTACAGGATTATGGCATTACTGGAAGCAGAATGAAAGTTAATGCAGGATTAAGGTCAAATTTGAAGGATTAAATAGCAGTTATCAATGATACCTGAAGAAGAAGCCAGACACATGAAATACCCAGAGAGACAGCAGAACACAGTCAGCAACAGTAGCTAGAATCCAGTCATCATCACACACAAGGAACACAGCAAGAGAGAGAGAGAGAGACGAGACAGAGAGAGAGAGAGAGAGAGAGAGAGAGAGAGAGAGACAGAGACAGAGAGAGAGAGAGAGCTGCGTCACTCGTCCCTGTTTGCCTCTGTTGGATGCAGCACTGCTTATGACTGACTGAGCAGAGTGCCTGGAACCTGTGTGTGTGTGTGTGTGTGTGTGTGTGTGTGTGTGTGTGTGTGTGTATGCAAGTGTCGCCTCGTATGCCCTTGCTTGTGTATGTACGCATGTGTGACTGTGCACTTTCTATAGTGCTGGTGTTCTATTTGGCCATCCATCTCTCTCTCTTTTCGCAGACTTGGTAGTGCTTATGATGCACTCTGAATCACATGAAATATGCAGCATGTTCAGCCTCACTGTCCTGCATGTAAAACTAACCTCAGTGCTATTCAGGCCTGAGATGGAATGTTAACTAGCATGCTAGGTCATTACATGATGCTATGCTTCATCAGATCTGTTGCAATGTGGTCATTGTCTGCTGCCAGTAAAGCTAAGAGTGTTAAACCACAATATCCGATCTGCACATAGCAGTAGGACGTGGCTTACACGTCTCTTATCTTAGCACAGAATGGCAATTTAAATTCTGATCTGACATACTACGTAAAGCATTTAAGCTTCACAAACTTGCTTCTAGTTGCTATTGCAAGTTTCCATAGATAACCTTCAATGACATGTTAGCTGAGAGAGATAAAGAGCAGGCTAAAGCTCATGTTGGAACACTGCTAGTATTAACATAACCCATTCAGCACCTGGGGACACTACAAACAACAGTGACAACAGCAAAGAACGTAACCAGGGCCCAGTGCTAGCTCTACAGTCCAACTGTATGTATAGCCTTCTATAACCACCAGTCATGGTCACCGCATGTTAAGCTAGGGTTAACCACGTTTGCTTGAGGTCCGGAAGTAGACGAACCTTTAGTAGGAAGAGCAGCTCCCTCTTCTGTTCGTCCAATCGGTGGCTGGCGTGCCTCCAGCGTTCCTGCATGTCCGTCAGCTCGGTCTGCAGAGCTGACTCCGCCCTGGGATCCGCCCACAGCAACAGGCCCCGCCCCGCCTCCACGGCCAGGATGTATCTGCCCTGCTGCCTCTGGAGCACACGCTCCCTCAGCTGGGGGGAGGGGGGAAGGGGGGACACAGGTTATCTGGGGTCAGAGGTCAACGTCGGAATAGAGGGCAGAGAGAGAACGAGCGAGAGAAGCCCAGGGTGGGGATGAGGTCATGGATGGGTGAATCAAAAAGTGGAAACGTAGAAAAAAACGCAATGACAAAATGTAAGAAAAATGAAGTAAAAATGAAGTATTTTTCAAAAGGAGCTGTGTGGGGAAGCTGCATGTGTGGGGCTGTCCAGCAGCAGGCCCTTCAGTCTGGACGTGAGACCCACCTGCACCTGGTCCAGCATGGTCCTGGCCTGCTGCAGGGCCACCGGCTCTCCCCGGCTGATGCACGTCCGGGTCGCGTGACACTTCCTGCAGCCAGCGCCGCAGCTTCTCCGCCATCTCCGTGTAGCGCTGCCATTGGCGGACCAAGCTGTCGATGATCCCCCTCCGCTGCTGGGCCCGCCTCACCACCCCTTGCCATTGGTTACCGAGCAGAGCCAGCTTCAGGCTGAAGTCATCTCTGCAGGGAGGAGGGAGAACGAGTGCTTGTTTGTGTGCGTTTCTCTGTGTGTGTGTATGTGAGTAGATAGGGATAAAGAAAGTGGTTAGTGTGTGTGTGTGTGTTCACCTGTCATCCACCTGTCCCTGGTCGAGAAGGCGATGTCCATCGCTGATGATGGAGTAGAGGATCTGCTGCCTGCTGAACATCTCTGCCTGGAACAGCTGGAAAGATACACACACAGAGAGAGATAAACACACATCCACACCCACCCAAAGTAACATACACACACACACACACACACACACACACCCACACACACACACCTCATGTTCTCTCTGCTGCTCCAGCAGGCTGTGGTAGTTCCCAGAGATCTCAGCGGCCAGCTTCTGCTCCGTGTGGGACAGGAAGTCCATCCAGGCCTCACACTTCTGGAGGAAGCTCTGTTGCTGTAGCAACGCTGCCTGCTGCTTACTGGAGGACGGAAGAAACGGAACATAACATGGGTCAAAACACTCAGAAAACACCGTCTATTGTTTATGAATCAAGCCCTGGTGTGTCCTGTTTTGAAATCAAGCCCCTAATCAACTTTGTTTCCTCAGTATAGAAGGTGATTAACTTCATGACACAAGATTTGTTTATTTTTTACCATTATATTGGTGAAAACAAAATGAAATGATGATGAAGTCAAGAGTTAGAGGACAATCTAACTTCAAACTTCATTTATCAGGGTTGTGTGTTTGGGACTAGGTGTGTGTTGGACCAAGTGTGTGTGTGGGACCCAGCTGTGTGTGTGTGTGTGTGTGTGTGTGCAGGACCGTAGCGTTACCTGAACCTCTCCGTCAGGTGTGCAGAGTGAGTGGCCCAGGCCCTGTTGAGACTCTGCAGCTGCTTGATCTGCCGGTCGTTCAGGGGCAGCCTGTAGGCCAGCTCGTTAACACGCTCCAGATCTGGAGACTGGCTACTCAGCCTCAACATCTGCACCTGGGAGGGGAGGAGGGGAGGGAGGGGAGGAGGGGAGGAGGGGAGGAGGGGAGGAGGGGAGGAGGGGAGGAGGAGAGGAAGGGAGGAGGGGAGGAGGGGAGGAAGGGAGGAGGGGAGGAGGGGAGGGGACAGACAGGTATGGTCAAATGTTTAGCACAGGGGGCTGAGGACACGGCCAGCATAACATCTGAGGATTATATTAGCTATGCTACTGTTTGTTTTCCAAAAAGAAGCTTTTCCAAAGAGATGGTTGTTGGGTTCATGTGTGTACGGGGGGGGTCGGTTAGGATTCAAAAGGTCACCCATGTTTACCTTAAGTTTCTCCATGCGCTCCTGGAGGACGGGGAGTTCGGGGGAGCCCAGCGGGTCGGACTCCTTCAGAACCTGCTCGGCCTCCTGGGCCAGGAGGGTTAGAGAGTCCAGCTGATGGATGAAGCCCTCACAGTCCTGGACTCCACTCTGCAGAGACACATGAGAGGGCTATGAACAGACAGTAGCAGAGACTGTGTGTGTGTGTGCGTATGTGTATGCTGTACGTGTGTGTGTGTGTGCTGTACGTGTGTGTGTGTGCTGTACGTGTGTGTGTCCGGCTCTCCTCTTACCTGCAGTGCATCCTGCTGCCTGTGCAGGGCGTGCTCCAGCGTCGCTAGGCGATGTGTGAGTGACATGCGGTCCGATTGGAGGGCTGCCAAGGAGGAGGCGTCCACCTGGGTGCCTAGCTCCTCCCCCAGGCCCTGCAGCTGCTGCAGGGAGCGCTGGACAGACACCTGGCCTCCCAGCAACTCCTGCACAACACAAACGCACACAGACGGCATGAAATACAACCTTGAGAGCATGCCCGCGGTTAGCCCTCCCTCTCCCTGGGAGACTCCTGGGGTGTTAATCTGGGCTTGTCTTGTGCTCTGCTGTGCCCCTGTGAAAGGGCTTTTGTCATGGAGGTCTTGGTGTGTATTCAGACAAACACAGAGGGGGGAGTTTGGCTCCCAGCTGGACGGTCAGGGATGGGATAAATCAGATCAACTGCCTGGTAGGCACCATCTTAGTTGTTTCACATGTCTGCCTTCTTAGATAGAGAGAGGAGACGGTGAGCGTGTGACTTTAGGCTATTCCGTTCATACGAGATGACTTGAAACGTTTGATAGACAGGAAAACATAAAGACCAATCAGAACGCTCGTTGTGGAAAAACCCATATGAGACACTTCCGCCCCGCTAAACCGCCCATCCCGCTAAACCGACGCCTCCGTCTCCGCCTCACTCACGCTGCAGTCTCTGATCCAGGCGCTGCTCTCCTCCTCCGTCACGTCGCGGTCGGTGGCGCTCTTCAGCAGCCGGTCGGCCCTCTCCTCCTGCCTCTGCACGGCCGCCACGCTCTGGCCCTGCAGCTCCCCGTAGCGCTGCCACAGCCCCAGCAGGCCTCGGCCGCTCCGCAGCTGCTCTGAGATCTGCTCCAGCAGCCCGTTCCACCTGGGGCCCGACAGAGAGACCAGGGGTTAGGAGCTGGTCCAGAATCAGTTGGGGGGGGACTAATGAACTGCTTTTTGGAGCTTTTTAGAAGGGAGCGTGTGTTGGTAAGTCTGTGCTTGATGTTTGTCTCAGCTCTACAGCACACGCATGGCCTACCTGATGTTGACCTCACGGAGGGCACCGGTGAGCGTGTCGGACACAGACGGGTGGCACTCGGTCAGGAGCTGCTGTGTGACGGAGCCAAACTTCCTCAGACTGCTCTCCTGTTTGTCCAACTCCTCTTGTAGGCTCTAAACCACACACACACACACACACACACAACCAACACACATGTAATCCTCTTTTTAAAGAACAGAGGGCCAATAACTCCCACCAGTTAGCTACGGCATGCTAAACTCCGTGTCATGTTTTGGTTGTCCGTACCTCCAGACTCTCCACCTGCGTCTGCACGGCCTCCAGGGAGCCCGTGAGCAGGCCGAGGTGTGACACGGTTGTAGCGTCCCTCCAGCACGTAGCGGTTGATTTCCTCCGCGGCCCGCCGGTACAGGGTCCACTGCTCCAGCACCGACCGCAGGCTGACCTTCATCTGATTGATCTGTCAGAGGGGGAGGGGCTCACGGCTTCAATTATACGGACTGTAAAAGTACAAGTCAATTCACTTCTTCAAAGCTCTATTTGTGAAGAATGAGTCTGTCTAGTGAATGAATAAGCGTAAACACAAATGAGCTCGACCATGGGGCCATCTTAAACCCACCATGTGATCCAGGCTGGCCCATGATTGGTTTAGTTCTTTAAGGGTCTCCTTGACAACCGAGCAGGCCTCGTCCTTTTTGCCCTGGATGAGAGCGTTCCCACGTTCCTCAGTTTTCTCTAGATCCTTCTCTTTCTCCTTCACCAACTCCTCCATCTCCTGAAGGGTGGAAAAGAGAAGAGCACAGAGGTTAAAGTAAGGAGGGTTCATCGGGTGTTGGGTCGGGGTCATGTAGAAAACGATGGGATAAAGTGTCCTTACTTGACAGTCTTTCAGTGCGTTCTGTACTGATGCTACATCCTCTATCCTGTGTCTCTTCTTCAACTTGTCCTCCTGCAGGGAGAGCCAGGTCCTCAGGGCCTGCACTCCATTTTCATGCTCCAACCAGCCTTCCAACAGACCCTCTAACGACTGGATCTGGGGAAAACACACACACACAGAAAAGCCTGTAAAAACCTGGGGTAAAAAGAAGCATTTGCGGGTTACTGTGTGAACACGCTATCCCCCTCCAGACCACTAGAGGACACCTAGCCACCTTCTCTGTGATGAGTCCCTGCAGTATCTGCCAGCGTCTGTTCATGGCCCCCAGCTTCTCGGCAAAGTCGGTCTTGTCACTGCGCTTGCCCTCCACATCCTGACTGCTGATCTGCAGCACCGATTGGTTGACAAAGTCCACCGTCAGCTGCTTGCACGTCAGGTCTATCCGGAAACCCTGCAGGGACAGGGATGGAGGGAAGGAGACAGGGGAGGATGGAGGGAAGGAGACGGGGGGAGGATGGAGGGAAGGAGACAGGGGAGGATGGAGGGAGAAAGAGAGGGATGAGAGGATGAGAAATATCAGTAACATTATCTCTTTATCCTGTAGAGGACTGTCCGCTCTACTGTGTAGGATGAGAGGCCCAGTTCTCACCTTGTACTTCTGAAGGTAGCTCTGGACTGCCTTCGAGCCTACAGCTCCCAGGATGCTTTGCTGGTCCTCCTTGATGACGTTCTCCATGAGCGAGATCCAGCTCATGAGCTCTGCGATGGCGTGGCGCGAAGCGAGCTTCTCCATCTGCAACTGTAGGAAGGGAACCGTGTTATAGCTCGGAAAGCCAAATCGAACGATTCATGAATAGGAGACGAAGATGTATTATTCGAAACCCAACTCTTGGGTTGCTGCTTCTAGATCCTTCCCCCGGAGGACATGCACGGAGCGGAGAGCTGGTCCTACCTGGTGCAGCTTCTCCTGGACCACAGGGATCCGCGTGAGCAGCTCGGCCCACTGGGTGTCCACCTGGCCCAGCGCTGACCTCAGGCCGGCCGTGTTCACCCTCTTCAGCCTCAGCAGCTGGTTCCCCGTGCTCAGCACCGAGGAGCGCAGAGACGACTTGGCGTCCACCTCCTTGGAGAACTCCTGCGGCGCAGGGGAGAAGAGACGGAGGATGAGCTGCGGTTCTGTTTGAACTTCTAAAATGTAGGCTTTCTTAATTTTTTCATAATTGAATCATTCATTGTTATTAAGCCCCCTGCTAAGGGGGGCAAATGGGCCAGGTGCATTGTGGGCTGTCACTCACCAGGAAGGCGTAGAGGTGGTCTCTGACTGTCTCTAGCTCCTGAGGTACGGTCACAGACTGGGTGGTCCAGAACTCCAGACGGTCCAGAGCCGACCGTAACCACTGGCTCAGCTCTGCTGACTCTCTCTGGTACCTGTGGGGTGTCATGACAACAGGGGGGGTTGATTAGGTCTGGGACACCCTGCATCCATCACTATATATTAGGGATGTCACGAGAACCGATACTTACGATACCTTTCGATGCTAAAATAACAAAACACCGTCGATACCCATTTTTTTGAAGCACCGTAAGCACCGTGAGCGCCGATGCCAGATGTTAGCATCGGTGCTGCGTCTCTTCTGGAACTGATGGGGGCAGTATTCAGGAGTGTTCCAGTCGACGTTTACATTCAGAAAACCAAGATAGCAACTGCAGCTGCAGCGATAGCCCCACCTCGACTTGTTGACAATAATTAATCCGCAGAAGCCATTATGCAAAATATGCTACCGTGGTCTTCAGACCAAGGGAGGTAATACTTCCAAATTAGCTAAGCACCTGAAATGAATCCGTTATCCGGATTTGTTTAAATAATTCGAGGTGAGTTCTGATTCAGTTCCAGAAGAGGCGCAGCACCGATGCTAACATCTGGCATACTAAATGAATGTTCGTTGTGGTCGAACAACGAACGGCGAAATTCAGAATACATCCAAAGAATGCATCGTTTCAGTTTTTTTAATCTGTCATACTGAAATACACGTTACATGATGTTTGAGATGGTGGGCAAGTGTGTTACAATGGCTTATGTTATGTACATCGTTTAGGTTAGCTATGCTGTAGTTTTAGCGTTAGCCTATAGCCTACCTTGGTTAGAAGGTAAACTCATGTTCATCTTGTTAGCTGGATGGCTTAATTGCACTTTATTATGATGTGCTATGCTCTATTGCACATGTTTTGTATGTCTTAAGACATTTAGCTATTTTTCAGTTATTTTAATAAAGAAGTTTAAGTACAGTAGCCTACATGAAATCTTAGAAAATCCTTCTTTTTTTTTACCGTGGTATCGAAATTGGCATCGAGAATCGTGTTATTTTGCTGGTATTGGCACCGACTACTGAATTTTTGGTATCGTGACACCCCTACTATATATAACACGCCCGGCTGCCTGTTGGTCAGACTGACCTGCTCCAGTGTTTGAGGGTGGAGTCCAAGCGGTGCAGCTCCTTGTTGACCTTGGTGGTGGAGCAGAGCCAGTGCTCTCCCAGCTGGGTCAGCTGGTTCTCCAGGTCTGAGCAGCAGACACCCAGCAGCAGGCGCTTGCCCTCCTCCAGGACCTGGTAGAGCTGCGGCTGGTGCTCTGTGAGGCTGGCCTTCAGCCGCTGGGGAGGCAGGGAGGGAGGGAGGGAGGGAGGGAGGGAGGGAGGGAGGGAGGGAGGGAGGGAGGGAGGGAGGGAGGGAGGGAGGGAGGGAGGGAGGGAGGGAGTGAGGGAGGGAGGGAGGGAGGAGAGGTTATTAGAGAAGTATTATCATGAAAAAACATGTGTGCCGGAACTACGGCATGCGTTTCATTCATGAACGTGTACACGGTATGTGCATATCCGTCTGTGTGTACTGGAATGAGAGTGTGTGTGTGTGCTGTACCTGGTAGAGAGCGATCCTTTCGCTGAGCCTCTCCTCAGACTCCTCCACCAGACCCACCGTGGGGATGCTACACTCCACAGCCTCCAGCTGTCTGCACAGGCCCTGGTAGTCCTCCACCAGCCGGCTCCACGACTGGACACACAGGGGCAACACAAGGGCACGACTGAGTCACCATTCATCACATGACACCACTTGTTCATCCGCTCTAATCTATCCATCCAGTGACATCACATCCAGTTGTATTAAAGCCTGTTGAAATCATTGTTACTGTGAGAGACACACCCAGGGGCTGGTAGCAGGCGTGTCCTCCATGGCGGCAGACGTTAAAAGCTGTGGCTCAGTTTCAACAATTAAAATAGCCAAATGGATGGAGGCATTTATCCCTCTCTACCTCCCTTCTAACTTCCCATCCATTCCCTCACTCCCTTCCTTCCATCCCTCAACCCTCCCCCTCCTCTCCCCCTTCTCCCTCCCTGCCCTCTCACCTCCAGGATGCCCTCCAGCTCCACCCCCCTGCGATGGGCCTGTTTGAGGACAGAGTGGGCCTGGGCCCGGGTCTCCTCCAGGGCCTGGCTCTCCCTCTGCACCACCAGGCTGCTGACCTTCCTGTACAGAGTCTGGGTCAGGATCATGTGGCACTCCAGACCCTGGAAGAACTCCTGGGAGGAGAGATTACAGGACGGGAAGGAGAAAGGGACATCGATAAAAGCATCCAAAACAACAAGGTTTAAGTGACCAATCCTACGTCGCCTTCCTCCTCACTATCTCTGCCCCGAGGCTGCTCACCTTGTGCTTGTCCAGGAGCATCTGTACTTCGATGACGGAGCCCACCGTCATCTTCTGGTCGGCGGCCATCTTGTCCTGGGCCGTGTCGACCAGGTCGATGAGGTCGTGCAGGGCGCTCTCGTACTGGGCCTTCAGGACCAGACTGTGGTTCAGACTGCTGCGTCTGGCGCCCACCATCAGAACCAGCTCCTCGTACGCATCCTGAGGTGACAGAACGGCGACACACGACAAGAGTTTTGCGACATATTTATGTTCTAGTGCATTCTCATACTACAAGTACAAGTACACAAGTACAATTACAGATATACAGTATAGTATTGTAGCGGTAGAATCAATGTTTAGGCGGAGATGTTGCCAGAGACAGATGAGACAGTAGAGGTGAGAGTAGGGTGAAGACAGGCGGTGTTAGACGGCTGCTCACCTGCAGTTTGAGGAGCTCTTGGTTGGACACCTGGTCCGCCTGCAGTCCCTCTGCTCTGGTCCTGAGCTCTGAGACCCTCTGTTCAAACTCCCTCAGGCCATCCTCCACCTCAGACAGAGTCTGCACAGGGAGCGGACACGCTTTAGAGCCGCATGCGGGTGTGTAGCGTGTGAGTGTGTCTCTGTGTGTGTGTGTGTGGGAGCCTACCTCTATCTGTTTGGAGGCAGGTCTGTCCACAGCGCCGGCCATCCTCTGCAGCAGCTGGTGCTTGCTCTCACCGAGGGCCGTGAACAGTGTCCTCAGCTCCGCCTGGAGGAGGCAGCACAGACAGGGGAGCCAGGCTCGTCACACCGGATGCACTCCCCACCTCTAAACACAACGTATTTCTTCTGTACACACACACACACACACACACTCGTGTCATACCTGGAAGGTGGAGTGCTCCTGCAGCCTGTCCCTCATACAGTCACAGTGCTGCTCCAGGGTGGAGTCCAGCAGGCCCAGCCTCTCCTGCAGTCCGTCCAGGGTGTCCTCCATCAGGGCCTGCTCCTCCCCTCCGCACAGCCTCCCTGCTCCCCCGGCCACCAGGCCCCGGCACTGGCTCACCTCGCCGCTCACACCCCGCACCTCCTTACCCAGACCCTGCACACACAGGACAGACACATGCATATGACAGGCCTGCACCGCAGTGAAATAGAAGGCATTTGTTTTGCCCGCCTGATAATAAGATGTGTCAGTGTGTGTGCGTGTGTGTGTTACGGTGTGTGTTCCTCGAACCTCCATGTGACCCAGCTGTGTCTCCGTGTCCTCAGACAGCAGCACGGGGCCGGTCAGGACCTGGCTCTCCGCTCCGTCCAGCCAGGAGGAGGCCGCTGACACCGCCGCGTACAGCTCCTGCTGCACCGCCACCGCCGTCGCCGCCGCCACCTCGCCCGGCTCGCTCTCAACGCCACCTGTCTGTGGAGACGGGGAACAGCAAGAGGGAGCAGCCATCATTCAAGGTGTCGTATCGAGATCCTCTACTGCTGGGTTTTACTGACGTGTCTACATGAAGCTTCCAGTACATTGTAATCAGGGACCTGAAGAGGTGCATGGGAAATGAAGTACAAAGATTTCTGAGCGGCCACCGGCAGCTTTGGGTACTGTCTAACTCTGTGGTTTAGTCAGTACAACGCCCATTAACTCAATGTCACTTCTTGCTGTAGCTGTGAGAGTTTTGTGTGTGGCTCTTGTGTTATAAAGTGCAGGTGAAGGAGTGTGTGTCGACGTATATGTGTCTGTGTGTGTGTGTGAGCTACCTCCTGTGCGAGTTTCTCCAGGGTCTGGCTGCAGCTCTCAAACAGCACCCTGGGAGAGCTGGGGTCCTGAGGCACGGCCTCCCCCCGGAACAGCACCCCTGGACTGGACACACGCGACCTGTGAAGCCCCTGGGACCAGGACACACGGAGTGGCAGACCGTCAGACAGGCAGGGCTTATGATAGCTTCTTACAGAAAGATATATAAGGACTTTTTTTTTACATGCGTACGAACATGTACAGACTGACAGTTACACAGGTATTTGAGGCGTGGTGTGATAATACTGTAGGAGACCTGTACAGCACGAGAACCAGCCTAACACGCGTGATGGTTAAACAGAGGGCGTACCGGGCTGAGCTGCTCCTGCTCCAGGGAGGTGAGGGAGAGCTGCAGCTTGGTGCTCTGGTCCCTGTTCAGGTTCTCCCACCTCTGCCTCAGCTGCTCCTGAGGGGACAGCACCTCCGGCTCCAGGAGCACTCCTGGGGCCCCGTCCTCGCTGGGAGGAGCGTGGGAGGAGAGGAGGAGAGGCGTGTGGCCCGGAGGAGACAGAGAGAGAGAGAGAGAGAGAGAGAGAGAGAGAGTATGAGTAAGCATATGTTTTTGTGGGCGAGTGAGAGACAGACGCGTGCGTGCGTGAGGATGTGAAAGCCCCACCTGTCTCCGTTGGGCGTGTTCAGGCCCAGGATCTCCTCCCCCACGCTGGCCACAGACCTCAGCAGTCTCCTCTGCTCCGCTAGCTGCTCCTCCAGCTCCTACACAACAGCACGCCACAGCGGTCATACACACACACCTTCGCAGACCACGGCACATACACTGGCTCTCTACAGTGGACATCCTGCTAAATGCTGTAGCAGATCCACAGGCATGGTGCAACACGTACAGGAAGTATACTGTATAGCATCAGCATGAGCTTTTAAGTCTGTAGTGTACGCAAGTCAAATGAATACAGTGGTGAGAGCTGAAACATAGATACAGTAGATACAGACTAGAAGTAATATGATAGTATTCGAGTCTATTCTATGATACGGTCTATGAGCGCTATTAGACGTCTGATGTTGTGTACCGAAGGCCCGTTTCCTACCCTCTGTCTCTGCAGGTTGTCGAGGTGCTGCTGGGTGCGTGTGGAGCGCGCCTGGGACAACCAGTCCTGGAGGTTCGGACTCTGAGACAGGGACGAGTCGGGCTCGCTGTCCTCCTGCTCCTGCAGGGAGCCCTGGGACACACACACACACACACACACACAGACACACACACAGAGAGGTCAGGGGGTCGGGAGGGCCGGAGATATTGTTTACAGGAGGGTATGTCTCCACAGCAACAGACTCGGTTTGCTTCAGTGGCGTTTAATGCAGCGGAAATTCGCAGAGTCACTGTGGACGGGACGGTGGCCGAGCCGTCAGCGACGGGACAGGAGGCGGGAGCTCCGAATGCTGCACGTCAACAGAGGGACACCTGGCTCTGCGCAGCTCTTTGTGTGCGAGGCTCTTTGTGTGAAAGACAGGCAGTTGTTGGCCGTTATGGGGGACAGTAGGCCTTTATGACAGAGGCCAAAGTAACCTTTGTGTTTGGACAAAACCACCATTGATGAGGGGGGGGGGCACACAGTGCAATATAATACAACACACAAGCAAAGGAATCTGCAGCAAAAACTAAAAAGGGGAAAGTGAGAGAGAAGAGATGGGACGAGGGAAGGAGACAAGGAACAGGCAAGGACAGAGAAAGGAGTAGAGAGAACATCCACAAGAGGGGTCAACCAGCCAGTCAACCAGTCAGTCAGTCCACCAGCCAGTCAACCAGCCAGTCCACCAGGCCTGTACAGGTCGTGCTCCAGTACCTGGATGTCCACCTGCTTGTCCTGCAGCATCCTCTGCAGCTCCTGCAGGCTGTCCTTCAGGGAGTGCAGCTTGCAGGTGAGCTGCTCGGCCTCGCCGCGCGTGCCGGCCCGCCCCTCCAGGAGCAGGCTCTCGCTGTGCACCGACAGCTCCGACAGCGACGCCACCTTCTGCTCGATCTCAAACAGCATGTTCTGGAAGGGCAGCAGCAACACACGGGCCAGGTCAGGCACCATGACTGGGACAGGGGACGGGGGACGGACCAGCCTGACCACAACGTTTGGGAGGGATGACGATGAGGGTAGAATAATCCCAATTTGACTCCGAACATGTTCACACTGTTTCCATCAAGTCCACATTATCATTGGTCAGAGCTAGCAAGTAACATACACAAATACAGACTGGTTGTAAACTAAATGGTATTACAAGAATTCCATATGTCAGCGTTACACTACACAGACTTAATTCTGGGTCAGAGAAGCTAACACATGCTAACGATACCACGGTCCAACTGTCCTGTCATCACTGCAGGACGAGCAACAGAATCTACACAACACTTCTTTATACAGTACGAAACAATATTGACCAATGAGAGCTCTCCTTTCTCTTTCTCAAAGGACTCCTATTGGTTGCGTTCGGAGAATGGTGACCAGTGTTTCCAATGGCCTCAGCAGCACATAATGGATCCTGACACTGTGAGCATGTCCCCACCAGAGAAGCTATGGTGGCTTCTAGAATACACATAGACACATGCTACTACTACACACACACACACACATACACACCTGTTGTGCTGTAGGAAAGCTGCAATACAGTACATTCACAGACAAAACATTTTTTCCACCCTCTCTTCCCTCTTTCACTCTTTAGCCTTCTCTCTCTCTTTCTCTTTCTCTCTCTCTCTCTCTCTCTCTCTCTCTCTCTCTCTCTCTCACTCTTTTCCCTCCTTCAATCAGTTTTAAAACGGGTCACCTCCCCTTTCATGCTCTAAAAGATGACAACAACTGGATGAAAGGAAGAGGGGGATAGGGCTCGTAAACCTCTTCTCACAGGGAAGGGGTCTCTCTCTGCTGACGAGGCCTTCCTCCCACAGTAGAGACACGCTGCACACCTCCTCCTCCTCTGTCCACAGTCTCTTTCTCCTTTCTCATGAGGGGCGTGAAAAGTTCTCTCTCCCTCCCTCTATTTTCTCTCTCTTACTGTCTCCCTCTCTTTCTGTCTCCTCCACTCTGCGCCTGGTTCTTCCACTCTTCGTGGCTTTCCCTTTTCCCTCCCCTTTCTCCCTCTCTCACATATTTCTCACGGGGCCAATCCCTCTTGGCCTTTCTCTCCCTCGTTCTCTTTCTCTCTCCCACTGTTGGCCTTTCCTTCAAACCAGTTTTGCCTCTGCTCATATATTAAGTAGGCCTGTAAGTAAGGTGTCTACCTCCTAGATGATGAATCCTGCCTGGACCAGCCCTTCAGATCCTGAGCTCCACAACAAACCATCTGGAACCTCTAATCAGCTTATAGTTCACCAAGCTGCTGCCAATACACACACACACACACACACGCACACACAAACACACATTGCAATTGTCTAGGTGAAGACTGAGCTGAGATTAAGTTTGTAGACCCCCCTAGAAATCCTCTGTCCTAAGAACCCATAACAACATAGGGCTGGTCTCTGGTCAGAACCTACGAGGATGACTTCTACCTCCACGGGGACACAAATCACCCTCACGGGGGTCAAGGACGGGGAGGGGGTGTTACCATGGTAACCACGGGGGTGAGCCGGGGGCCACGGGAGGGGGGTCCGTTGGTGGAATGTGAGGGAAACCAGCGGGGCTTCCCCCAAAGCTGGAGGAAGTCAGGGCCGAGGAGCAGAGAGGGAGAAAGAGGGGGAGAGGAACGGAGGGGGTCACTGAGCCTAACGCTAATGCCCCCGTAGAGGGCTTGGGTTAGGGCGCTAATCAAATTTAGAGAGCCTATTCAGAGGGGATCATCAGAATAATGGACGACTTTGATTCCTGCTGATAGGCTCAAGTGCTGTGGCCAACAGTCTCCGGGTCCGGCTGGAGCCAGTGAAGTGAAGATGTACGGCTAGCGACAAGGCTCACATGAAGTGTTATATGAGTTGATCCCTGCTTAAACATATCAATAATGATATGGAACTCACAACCAGAGAGCATGGCAGAAGGATCTTCTCAAGGTCCAGGTGCTTTCTTGTCCCCTCACCCGATGGCACGCAGACACCCAAACCGCTGTTCACAGTCCCTTATTGATGACGTCACCGCCGCACCCATGCCCACCTGACAATCGATGAGCTGCTCCTCCATGTCCATGTCCTCCTGGTTGGGTCGGAGGGCGGAGCTTAGCGTGGCGCGGGTGCTGAGCAGCCAATGGTCGAGCTCCTCGGCCTCGTTATGGTAACGCTGCAGCGCCTGTTCCTGCCGCTGCTCCTCCAGCTGCTCGCTCAGACGCTCCTGCAGGGGGCGCCGCCACACACACACCACATACACACACACACACCCACACCACACACACCACACACACACACACACACAGCACACACCATACACAGTCAGGGAAGAGACGGAGAAGGTTCTGGATATAGGCTGTAGCTCTGTTAGTGAGGAAATGGCGGGTGGGAGGACGAGAGAGCTGGGATACTGAAGTTCTGGTTTCACAGTTCAGCGGTCGGCTTACTGGGGCACTCACAGACAGATCTTAGATCTTTGTCGACAACGGTGATTGTTTTGGGTTGTCCCAGATAGGGTATTGATAGTATAAAGACCATGGTAGCCGCCGCTTCGATAGGGTTATGAGGCGAGACCCTCGAAAAGTTTGCTCAACTGACCGTCCAGCACAGTTAGAATCCACCCCACTTATGGTGGGGTTGAGAGGCCCGAGGCCTACATGGTGTGTCTGCTGTCTGGGGCCAGACGGGCCGGGCAGGGGCCACCCACCTCCAGAAGCTGCCTCTTCCCAGAGGCCTTCATGCGGATGGTGGCCATCCTCTCCCCCAGCACGGTGAGGGTGGACTGCAGGGCCAGCTGGTCCCCGGGGTCGCCCCCGTCACTGTCGCTGTCCAGCCCCCCCTCGCAGCACAGCTCCTCGGAGAAGCAGATCTGGAGCTCCCCGATCTCGTCCTGCA
Organism: Mallotus villosus; assembly: GCA_903064625.1. NCBI lineage: Eukaryota > Metazoa > Chordata > Actinopteri > Osmeriformes > Salangidae > Mallotus > Mallotus villosus. The sequence goes on from CAEFZP010001130.1 coordinate 31,603, forward strand.
GCATCAGGATCTCATCCATCACAGCCTGGGGGGGCAGGGGAGAGGAGGAGGGAGGGGGGACGTGGGGGTAGGAGGGTGGTGTGGAGGAAGATCATTAAAAAAGGAGAGGCGGAGGGAGAGAAGGGCAGGCGTGAGAGAGAGAGAAACCAAGCATTAAGAAGGAGTTGGTAGGGAGGTTCAAAAGGAGTACTTATTTTTGGCTACAGCGGTGCACTGTTCTTGTGCTGAACCTCGACACACACTGCTGTGTTGCTCTACTGTTGGTATGGCAACAAGGAACACTGCCTGGGACTTTGTGTCCAGTGTCATTTACAGACCTCTCAATCTCACACTTTATTCCTCCACTGCTACGTTTATTATCCTGATAGCTTGGAGGCTATTTCCTCATCCAGGTGAATTCCTCCCTCTCTCCCACCTCAGTTCTACTCCAATTCGGTCCTGCGTCTATCTTTCTTTCTCTTTCTTTCTTTCTCTTTCTTAATCTCTAGCGCACTCTGCCCCTCCCTGCGTACCTGGTGGGCGGCCATCTGGCTCTCCGGGCTCTTCTGGGCCTCCAGGCCCTCGTTGAGCGCCGCCTCGATGGACTCCATCTTGGTGGAGATGGACTGGAGGGACTCCTGGTAGTGCTGCTGGCGCTCCAGAGCCTCGTACAGAGACTTCTGCTTCTCGCTGATCTGAGGGGAGAGAGAGACGGGGGGGGAGAGGAGGAGAAGTTCAATCCTAATGCTGCCGCTCGGGCCGAAAGGCTGAACAGCCCAATGATGAGAGTCGCTGGTCAGAAGATGCTGAATGTGTGTGTCGGCACAGTTTGTGTGTCAGGTCAGTTGGCTCCGGGGTCAGTTGGTTTCCTGGTTGCGTGTTTCCGGGGGTGTCGGTGTCGAGGGAGCGTACCACGTTCTTCAGGGTCTCCCAGGAGCGTTGCAGGTCATCCAGGTTGGCAGCAGCGCTGGTCTCCAGAGACGGGTCATACAGCTCCTGGAGAGGAGCTCTGCTCAGAGGGGTCCGACCCTGCACCACATCACAGGACAACGTTTATGAGTGTGTGATGGTTTTGGTGTGTGCGTGTGAGAGTGTGTGTTTACTGTGGGTACGAGAAAGAGAGACAAAGAGAGAGCGAAGAGAAAGAAAGAGAGAGAGATAAAGGGGAAAAGAAAGAGTAAAAGGAGACAGTGCGTGTCTGGGGAGGGGTGTGTGTGTGTTATTTGTGTGGGATGTGCACTGTGGCCTGTATACAGGAGTCTACTAAGTGAAGTGGGTAATTGCTTTTACTGCTAATGTACTGTACAAAAAACACACCACATCTTGAAGTCTGCTAATGTACTGTAAATATCCCCCACAACTTGAAGTCATTTCAAACTATAAAGAGACATTCTTTTGCACCCAAATATTTATAGAGAAGATATGTTACAGTTGGTCTGTTCTCTGTGTTTATCATTGCTGCCAGATAGCAAAACCAAGATACCTAGAACTACACTTATGTCATCAAGTAAATATATATATATATATGTCTGATTAGTGTCAAAAGTAACCTTCAAAATCGACAGATCTGATGAGAGATGTACATTATTTAGTTTGCGATAAGACACACGCTAACACACACACACACACAATTATTTGGCATCCCTCACGCACACACACACACACACACACAGGGATGAAACTCCCAGCTTTGTGCTGGCTCTGTCTTGGGTCTGTGTGGGATGTTTCCACTGCAGACGACTGAGTTACAGTCCAATGAGTGCAGCTCTCTCTTCTACCCCTCACTCTTTCCTAGTTCAAGTTTCAAGCCATATGTAACCAGTACAAGTCTACATTCTATGATCCTGCTCCTCTTGACAATCCCTAGAGGGCCATTTAATCCTATAATAATGATCTAATCCTTTAATTAATACTGTTAGTCCTAATCTCTATTAACTAATATTCTTATCAACAACATCAACAATACACCTAAAACCGTCACGAATTTCAATATAGTTTGCAGCTAATTCACTAAATCATGTATTCACCTAACACTCTAAAACTCTTCCTTGTGTGTTCTCTCTCTCTCTCATTTTCATTCCTGTCCTCCTCCCTCAGTGTTTTAAAGTCTGCTCCTACGAGCTGACATGCTGCATGACACTGCCAAAACTAAACACAGGGGAGCCTGCTGTCTACTAGACTGGGAACATGGAGGTATGGAGGTCTGTCATTCTATGCTGTGCTTGACTTGGCTGGCGACATGCTAAGCTAGCACAGCTATGCTAGCTTTGTCCATGACGTTCACCACTGCATTAGCCTTATAAGCGATACAACGGCTGGTTAGCCAAAGCAGGCGAATGCTGGTATAAGCGTAGAGAGGAGGGCATGTTGGGGTGGGGTGGGGGGGGTGTAGTCAATGGTGTCATTGGTTACAGTGAAAGGATCATACTGCTTGGATGGTAGTGATGGTAGTGGGGGGTGAGGGGTCAAGGGGGGATGGGTCGAGGGTTTGGCATGATGCGGTACCTGGTTAAGGGGGGTGTCAGCGTTAGCCCCCGGGGAGGGGGAGCGGCAGGCGGGGGGGGAGGAGACCTCACTGTTGGTGCCCTCCTCCCCGGACTCCTCCGTCACGGGGGAGAGGAGTGTGTGACAGCGGCCCGCCGTCATCTGGCCACGTGAGCACACACACACACACACACAGGTGCACACAAACCCACACACACAGATAAGGAGAGAAAGGAACAAAACAAAGGAGAACCCGTCCAGAGAAAGAAAAAGAGAGAAGAGAGAGAGAGAGAGAGACAGACAGGGGGAAGAGAGGACACCACATAAGCATTAGTAAGGTTGTGAAGGGTTTGAGGCTGGGTTTGGCAGAGTGGGCACACTGCTAATTGATTAGAAAGCTGGGGCAGGTCATTAAATACCATGGGAGAGACATACGATCATGTGAGGAGAGCCGACAGAGGACACCACAAAGCTTGTACAGTAGCTTTAGAGCACAGACACCAGCGTGACTATGTGCTTTAGTAGAGTTGGTTTGGGCAATGGTTGACCCACAAGGACTTTACAGGATACATCAGGGGAAAGGAATGACTCCTGGCAGGAAGTATGACACACACACACACACACACCAGCAGCAGCAGTGTTTGAAGCCTTGTGAGCATGAAGTACCCGCATGTTTGTGCATCTGTATGAGTGTGTGTGTGTGTCTGTCTGCACGTCTTCCTGTACACGTGTATGTTCCCACAGAAGCGTTCACAAAAAAAACTCAAAAATTACAGCTTTCCCTTTGACCCCGCCTACTAAACACAGACCCTGTGGTCTCAACCCACCAGAGACGGGTTGAGTAGAGACCAGTAGAGACACTGAAACTGTACGTCTGCCTACTCTGGGACTGCAGCTGGCTCTGCTGTATGCAGCACAGTGGGCTGAAATGCAAGCCGAGCTCCACTGGGGCTGCAGTGAGAGAATGCCTTGTTACAAATCCCTCTCAGTCCTGCTTCTCCTCCAGGCTCCATGATGCAACACCAGGCAACGTCCTGAACCCGCATGCTGGTGTGTGTGTGTGTGTGTGTGTGTGGTGTGTGTGCTCGAACAGCCGGGCTAGGAAAGTTATGCAGCAGTCTGTACTACTAACATGCTTGTAGGGACCTACTTTGTGCAGAAATATAAAAAGGTCTGTACTGTATTTAGTACAGCGATACAAGCACACACACACACACAGAACACACAGTGCAGTATCCTTTTCCTGTACAGTTTCCTGAGTCGGTGGGACCAACAGCAGCATACGCAGCTAGAGTGGGCCAGAACGAACACAGCACAGAGAGGAGAGAGGGATGAGCAGATAGGGAGAGAAGTGACTACAGAGGTCTACACAGGGAGAGAAGTGACCATAGAGGTCTACACAGGGAGAGAAGTGACTACAGAGGTCTACACAGGGAGTGGTACGCCAGACAGGCATGCAGACCCAGACAGATAACAGCTGCAGGAGCATGACACAGGCAGCCGAGACGAGGCCAGCGCAGACACAGACACGGTCCAGCATGCAGTGGGGCCGAGGTGGAAGACACAGACACAGAACACGTGAATGAAATGATGGGACAGCATGACAGGCAGAGGAGAGGAGAGGCGTCAAGCTCGGTATCGTCTACACAGTGGGTCGGGCAGAAAGCAATGCAGAGACACATACAGGGGGAGAGGTGGACAGGGAGCCCAGGAAGAGAGGTAGTACAGGCACACACGCACATGCATGCACACCCTCACACCCTTCCCATTCTATTTAAGAGTTGGGGGTGGGGGTGAAGGTCCTTAAACTGAGAGAAGCCTAGAGTGGTCTCACCATGACAACAGAGGGGTGTGTGGCGGGCGTCTGCTTGGCCGGCGGCGGGAGCTCCTCGTCGCTGAGCTCGTCCACGCCGTCCGACAGGCCGTCCACCTCGCTGACCGTCAGCAGCATGGTGGCGTGCTTGGCCTTGACCGTCAGCATCTTACACTTGGAGTGGAGCGAGGCGATCTGCTCCTGGTAGCCCCGGATCTTCAGTGCCAGCCCCTGTCAAAACATGAGCACCCCCGGGGTCAGCCCCCAACGTGGTACGGTCCACAATAGAAAATCAATACGGCCTGGGTGAGGTGAAGTCCCTGAGAATCGGGGGTGTTTTTTCAGCGTTGGATGCGGTGTGAAGGAGAGTACCGGCGCGCGAGGAGTAAGTGGAGCGAGCGCATTTCTCTTCTCTGTCTCTCTGGCTGGCTGGCAGTCTCTGTGTGTTTGTGTGTGTGCGGGAGAGAATAGCGCTGGGTCTGTCACTGTGACACACACACACACACACCCTGTGTCTATGAGCCAATCAGAGTAGCGGAGAGGCGGGCAAGTCACGGCAGCAGCTAGCTCGATAGACAGGATGTTTGGTCGAGAGAGAGAGAGAGAGACTAACTGAATAAATTCAAATCTCTCCTCCACTCTCAACCAAACACAAAGGGAGTCGAGAGAGGCAGGAAGTGATCTCACAGTTCCCCCCTCCTTCCTCCACTTCCTTCCTCCAATCCTGAAGAAGATTCCTTATAACAAAAGAGGTGGGGGGGAAAGGGTGACAGAGAGGGTGTCAGGTTACTGCCTTGTTATGGCATTGAGGTAAGACTCCTCCTCTCTCTCCCGCCCCCTCTCCTTCCCTCCCTCCTTCCCTCTCCTTCTCTCTCTACCAGATGGCCAATGCACTGATAATCAGGTCATGTGACTAAGTGGGGCAGTGGACCTGCAGCTAACAACTCAGCTTATTCAACCAGTAACGACTCAAACAACAAAACACACACTGCCAGCCAGCCAAACCCTAGCTCTGCACAGAGAGAGAGAGAGAGAGAGAGAGAGACGGGTGTGTTTGGGTGGGGCTGTAAATACCAGCAGTCAAGCAAGAATGTGTCTGTGGTCCAACCTTTATCTCTCTCTCTCTCTTTATCTCTGTTGCTCTCTCTCTTCCACCCCTCTCTCTTTCATTTTCTCTCTCCCTCTCTCTCTGCGGGAGTGATCAAACGCACACACTCAGCAAACTAAGACCGCAGTGGAAGGCTCGGGACTTGAAAGCTGCAGGCAACGGATGCTGCAGTCAACTGAAGTGGAACTCTGCATCAGCGCCCCTTCCTTACGGTACATCTACTGTGAGAATGCAAATCAGGCAGCACAAGAAGTGCAGACTTCTTCTGCACCATCATTCACCATTCATCTGAGCCCTTCAATAACTTCAGTACCAACAGACTTGGTTCATCTCAGGGTCTGGAAGAAACTCGAGCTGTCTTTCATGGAAAGAAGCTGACTTGATGATCATACTGATGCCTGAGGATGTGTTTGTGTGCCACCATTGTGCTGTTCTGCATGTCGGTGTGTGTGCACACACACACACACGTTACCTTTAGTGGAAGTTCATAGAGAAAGATGATTATACGCACAGGAAATATGAGTCATCACAGACATCAAATAAGTTCTCTCTCTGTCTCTCTCTCTCTCTCTTTCCATCAGCAGAGCACTTTGAAGCTGAAGTGGGTGACCCAATTGTAAAATCCAATAAAAGACATTTAAATTGCACATTAATTTCCCTAGACGTAATAGCTTATGGGCTGGGTAGGACCACAGGACTGTGTTGAGCAGACTGCTTTGTTTGGTGTTGAGTTTACGGACGCCATGAGTCTCAAACAGCCACGTCAAGTCTGAAACCTAGTGACGGAACCTGGTGATGAAGAATCTTTAGTATTGGCAGGTGAAGACAATGATACTAGCTTCACATTTAAAGGGCTAAACGGACTGGCTTTCTACTGCTTATATTGACCTCACCGCAGAGTGTTCGGTACACTGTGTAATGTCAGCATGTCTGACCTCCACTGACCAGGTTTACGATGTTCCTGTGCCATTTGCCAACAACAGTCAGCACATATGAAGAATGGAGATTACATCGTCTCGTTAACCATGACCTGGGTTACATCGTAAGTGTGTTTGTGTGCTTTAATAGTGCACGTATGTGTGTGTGTGTGTGTGTGTGTGTGTGTGTGTCTGTGTGTGTGTGTGTGTGTGTGTCTGACCTCATGATGGTGTATCTGGGCCTGCAGCTCCTGGATGTTGCTGGTGGAGACGGGCCGGTCCTGGATGATGCGGTGTGCCTCCTCGATCAGCCTCTGCAGGTTCTTCACTTCCTGTTCGTACTGCTCGTACTGCACCACAGCCTCCTGGGAAAACGGGATTGAAACACTCTTCAGACCACACGCTTTCTCACAGCTCTCATACAGCAGTCATATCATCCTGATTTACATCCAAACGTCTTTATTTCTTTGCATGTCATTTGGTTATCGCCGTTATTCTGTCATTGACTCGTTCTGCTTCAACAGGATTTGCCATGCATGTGGCGCCCTCTAGTGTACCTGCAGGATGTTGCACTGCTGGATGGTGGTGTGCTGCAGCTGGCTGGCCTCCTGCTGCAGGCTCTGGGCCGTCCTGCAGATGGGCAGGCTGGCCACTACCTCCTCTGGCAGCCGGAGGGCGCTCTGGCACTGCTGCAGCGTCTGCACCTGCTGCTTGAAGCCCTCCATCTCCACCAACACACGCTGCGGGAGCAGAGGAAGACTGGGGTTGTAGGGGGGGAGAGGAGGAAGAGATGCCTTCACAGATGCTGTGTGTGTGTGTGTGTACCTGTCTGTGTGTGAGCTGCTCTCTGAGGCTGAGCCTGGCCAGGTCTGGAGACGTGAGCGTGACCTGAGCCTGGTCTAGACTGGCATGCAGGCTCTTCACCTCAGACTCCAGACGCACCATGTCCTGCAGAGAGAGAGAAGAAGAAGAGTTGGAAAGTTCTTTGTTCTGGGCCACAGGAATGTAGAACATAATGTAACCCTTAATATGTAGCCCTGCCTGCTGCATGTCAACCAGATTGAGATCAGATTAGGAAATTAAGGGAATCAAGAGGGGAATGCGGGTGTAATGGCATACAATGGCCACCTGGGGACACTGTGGTTTCACACTACTCAGGGTAATGGACCCCCTCCCAATCATTCCTGGAATTTCCTGTATTCATTGGGCAGTATTCTAAACAAGAGTTACACCTCAATAACAAAAGCACAATGGTTCCTAATAGTAGAGGAGGCCTAAGAGGGGGGCCAGACTAGAGGCCCACAGGATGGTTGTTCATCATAGCCCACAGTACCCTGGTGCTCCAGGGGCGTTGGGACTGGGTGACCAGGTGCGTTACCTTGGCGGCATCCTGCAGGCTCTGCAGGCGTGTCTTGGCTCTCTGCTGCAGCTCCTGGGTTCGTCGGCTCAGGTGAGACACCTGCTGGCTCCACCCCTCCGTCTGTAGCACCTCCCCCAGCTGCCCCTCCCTTTCTCCCATGGCCTCCAGGTCACCGTGGAGACCGCGGCACTCGCGCAGCAACGCCTGTTGCCATGGTGATGTAGAACGTTGATGTGAAGAGGGATGAAAACACAGTAATCAAACATCAGCAGTGTGTATTTTACAACTTCTTGCTGAGGAGTCCCAGTGAGATGGTCTAATCAACCTGATTGGCTGTAGATTAAGTCACTCTGGAATGATGAACCCACCTGGTGGGCTCTGATTTGCTCCTGCAGCTGAGAGGCGGTACTCCAGACGATCTGGCCAGTGACTAGGGTTTCTGCTTTCTCTGCCCATCCCAGGAGGAACACCTTCATACCCTTATACTCCTCCCACTGCCGCTCTGCCTGCTCGAGAGTGGCGGTGGGGTACGAGGAAAAGAAGGCAACAGACTAAGAACATGGACAGGATTTTGGACTATGTTGCTGGAGCCCAAGAACCAGTGTCTACATTTAATGGATGAAGATTATCCTAGGTTGAGTGCAGGCTGAGTGTGGATAGAGTGATAGATGGATGGATGGAGAAATGGATGGAGGGATGACGTATCGCTCACCTTCTTCAGCCGGCTGGCCCTGTCCTGGGCCTGCAGCATGGTCTGGCGCTGAGACTCTGCCAGCCTGGCCAGGCCGTCAGCCAGCTGTTTACACAGCAGAGGGTTCTGCTCACCGAACTCCTGCACCGCCGTGCCCAGCTCTGCCAGGGAGCGAGCGCAGCCCACACACTCCTCACACAGACCCTGGGGGAGAGAGAGAAAGAGGGATGGGCAGATTGAGAGAGGAGAAAGGGAGGGTAGGGAAAGGAGAGAACAGGTGGAGGAAGGGAATTGAGAGAGAGGAAGGGGATAGAAAAGAACAAGAGGGTAGTCGGGGGAAGGGGGGGGAATAGGGGGGTGGGGGGGGGGATTGTGGACAGTGTGAGAGACCAGGGAGTGGGTGGGGGGGAAGGGTTGAGTGAAGAGGGATTTAAGAGGGGGCCCATGAATGGAGATAAAGGGGGAATGGGGGGGGAAGGATCCACAAATGGTTGGAGAGAGACAGGAACAAGTGAACGGTAAACATCGGCAAATAGCTCACCCCATGTGGCTAACTGTATCTGTTTGAAGTGAAGATAAAACATTTTCAACAAACATACGGACAGAGACCCCAAAGGACACAGGCCTTAAGGAGAGGATACATGGAAGGAAGGAGACAGGGGAGAGGGAGAGGAGGGGGGTACAATCCCATCTGGAATATTTCTCATGAAAGTGGGTCAGTCTTGAAGAGAAGGGGGAGTTCAAGACTTCAAACAACCCACATGCCACAGGCACACACACACACCATGCACACACACACACATCAGTCATTAACCTCGAGGTCTGTTAAATAAACAGTGAGGTTTGGCTGGGGTTAATTGCATGGTAATGAGTATCAGCTGGACTTCTCGTTTACCTTGGTGAGCTCCTTGGCCCGCTCCAGGTCGGAAGCCTTCTCTCCAAGCTTCAGGGAGATGTTCTTCAGCTTGCCTTCCATCTCCTGCAGTCTGGAGTTGAAATCCTCCTTCACGTCTCTGGTCTGCTGGACCTCTCTCTCCCTCGCCTGGACCTGACACAGGCACAGAGAGGAGACAGAACATGTGGTACCGGATCTACAGATTCATCTTTAAACAATAGGCAATGTGACCCAGATTTGGACACCCTCTAGTAAACTGATGGGAAGATCCGGGGGTGGGGGGGTACCTGGTCCTCAGCCGATCCCAGGGCGAGAGCCACTTCGGCCAGCTGCATGCTGAGCTCTGAGGGCAGGGCGGCCTGGAGGTCCTGGTACTTGTTCTGCTGCAGCTCCGCCATGCGCTCCACACTCTGGCGCCTGCTGATGACCTCACCATGGGCCGTCTGCATGACCGGGTTGGAAGGTGTTACTTACTGAAGACTGTGTGTATGTGCAAGTGTGAGCGTGTTTACATGTGTCATCAAAACTCTAACTCGATAAGACAGCTTTCTTAAGTTACAGATTGTTTGTGTCTGTACGTGTGTTGGTTTCTGACTGTGAGCCTGTGTCTCCTCCCACCTCCAGCTCATGCAGCAGAGATTCCAGGTCTGCCGTGGGGCTGAGCAGCAGGCCTCGGGTGTCCTGGATCCAGCCTCGCACCAGGCCCAGCTCCCTCTCCACCTCCTCCCTCTCCCTCAGCTCCTGCTGCACCTGCGCCCGGCTGGAACGCACCTGCAGCGCCAGGCTGGAGACACACACGGGTGGAGGGGCGGAGCCATCAGCAATCAACGGCGAGACGCACCTACCCAGCACGCAACATGGAAATGCACATCCTCAGTATTTACCTCTCGTAGCGCTCCTGCAAGGTCCTGATCTCCTCAAGGCAGGAGGTCTCCTCTCCTCCCTTCTCGGGGCTCCTCTCCTCCTTCTCCTCCTCTCTCCTCCTCCTCCCGTGTCAGGCGGAGGGTGTGTTGCCCCAGCAGGGCCAGGGCGGACTGCTCGCGGTCCAGCTCCTGGCTGAAGGAGTCGTGGTACTCCAGCAGGCTCTGGAGCGCCGCCCTGCTGGCAGCCTTCTCCACAGTGCTGTCTGGGACACGGCCGTGGAGGTCTGTGGAGACGGAGCGCACCTTCTCCATCTGGGGGCAGGGGCGGGGGTAGTCGTGGGTCGAAGGGCGGGGAGTTAGGAAGACGCATCCACATTTCATTGTACTTTTTCTTTATTAGCTGCTGCTGCAGCTAGCTACTGTACCACTAGTCTTTCTCTGGTCCCCACAAAGCATAACATTGTAAACAAACCAACCACTATCAACAATACATTCTTAAAGAAAGAAAATTCCTTATCAGAAAATGTGATGGGTTATTTTATTTTTATTTGACATAATCCTAAAATATGCGATCTGACTAGGTTTGATCTCATATACGGAGTTTGTTCACTGTAACAAAGTCCTCCTGGGTCTCTTGTTAGATACTGCCTTTTATGGCCCAGGAAGAAGTCCAGAGCATTTGTGAAGAATGACCTCATGTCCAGTTGAACAAAGAGGTTATAGAAAGCCACTGGACAACAAGAATGTGCCACATCGAGACATATGACCACTTCCTGATCCAAAGACCTCATTTCCTTCCCGGAAGCAATGCTTTGTGGGACAGGGATGTGTCATCCCTGTGTCAGAAGCAGTTGGAAGGCGGGAAAATACTTCCCGACTAAGATTTGGCGGGATCTAGGCACTGGCATTCTGCCTGGAATGACATCACCACACACCCACGCTAGTTTAGAGTTAGGCTGTGAGCTCTGCTAGCATGTGTGTGTGGTGATCCAAAATACACATGCAGAAGGTTAGTGTCTAACATTTCTGGCTGTGCTGTACTGTAGGTAGTTTAACACATTACAGTACAGTCGTACTGTATTGACGTGACTTTATATGGTATATATACAGAATATTCCCCTACCTTTTCAGAGAAACTTCTCCAGTCTCTGGCTGTGTCTTCCAGCACCCTCTCTTGGGCTTGCGCTGTGCTACGTAACCGACTCCAGCGTTGCCATAGTGATGACACCGAGTGGCTGACGACAACTTTACTGGACTCTGAACCAACCCGCTCCAGGTCTGCCCCCTTCTCTCTCAGAGCACACAGGGGGCGCTCCAACCCATCAATCTGGGTCACCAAAGACTGGAGGGGGGGGCCGGGGGGAGAGCGACAGAGCAGGGAGCAGAAGAGACAAATAATCAAAAGGACAGTTCTCAAAAAAACAGATTTAGATATAGAAAACTAAATAATATTTACCTTGTAATTTTGGAGCTTGTCCTCTGCTTCTTTGCTATTGGCTGCTTTGGCCGTGGAAAACACTGCAATTCTTCTTCCTGTTTCATTCATCTGTCTAATCATCTCCTCTTTCTCCTTCTGGAAGGAGCACCATGGAGCAGCACAGCTGATGACAGACACATAAGAGATCTGAATTACACTTCCAATACCATTTACAATAATGCAGTTAATGTATCCAACACACACACACACACACACACACACACACACCTCTGCAGGTTCTCCTGGTGTGTCCTCAGTTCTTCTTTGACCTCTCTACTTTTCATTTGGACTCCCTCCAAATTCTCTCTTAACGCCTTCTTTTCTCCTGGCCCAATCAGACCCTCCAGTTGGAGATTGACGGTCTCTAACTCCTCCAGCCCAGATGCGAATGCCTGTTCCAGGACAGAAATCTCCTCCAACTCCCTTAGGCTTGCATCCTGGTTCTCCAGCTCCACTCCAAGGCTGGCTCTCTGGAGGACAGCCCCAGCCAGGTGCAGCCATCGCTGGGTAGACTTCTGAGCTGAGAGGTGCCTCTGGACGAGGGACAGGGCCTTACCCAGACTCATCTTAGTAATGGAGATAAGAAAGTTAGATTATGAGAATAACTTTATTGGAAAGTATAACAAAAACAGTTTCACTTGTGCAGGTCAAATGTCAAAAATCCCTATTGAGACATTGGACTTTTTAAATTCTCTCTATTTCATTCAAAAGAGAAACCATTAGCGAGTGATTTCATTTTGGACATTTAAATGGTTAGGCCTCTTGAATTAAGTGCCCTTAAAGTACTTATCAAAACGTTATTTCTGTTCTGCAGTGCACTCAACTGGTCAATTATGACTTCCCATTGAGCCTCCCTGAGTAGGTTAATATTGATATTATGCAGGAGAGAGCAATGGGAGCATGTTCACCAAGTTCAGGCCATGAATGATGGAATAGGTCAAAAACCACAAAAAACTTTACATAATACTAAATTCCTCAAAAGCTTAAAAAAGAAGCATACTGTAGTGTACTGCATAGAAGCTTGCCATTTCAATGTCCATCACAGGTGGAATCTAGACATTCACAGACCCAAGGTGAAGACCACTTACCTGTTTGGCCGCCACTGCTTGTTGAACGTCAAAGGCCAGTTTAGCCAGCTCCTTGAGGTCGTCCTCTACGTGTGGCGGAATGGTCTTCTTCTTACTACTGTACCTCTGCTTCTCTCTGCTGCCCAGGACATCTGCCTTCCTCAGCCTGGACTTCACCTCCCCCTCCACCACATTCAGTCTTCTCACTTCCTCTTGAACCATCTCCACGTTCACCCCCGGAAGGGTCAACGGTTGACTTAACTTGTCTTTCAAACTATTCAGCCAATTGGACATTCCATCAATCTCTGTTTTGAAATCTTCATCCTCCTCACATTGGTTTTCACACAGTCTAATGCGTTGTTTTACCTCTGTCTGAATGGAATATAGCTCTTCCTTTCGTGAGGTCACTTCCTCCTTTAAGGCCTGGGTGGCAGTAGGGTCAAAGTTCAAACAAAGCTCCTCAGCCTGTTGGCTTAGTTTCTCCAGCTGAGAGCTCACCCCTTCCAAACTCCCAACCAGCTTGTGAAGCCTCGCGAGTCTGTCCGTCGTTTTAAGGTGCGACTCTGACTCTAATTTGACCAGCTCCTCTTGGACAGACCTCAGGCCACTGTCTAGCTGGGCTGACGTTGCGTTATGTTCTCCCAATGTCTTCGACGATTCACCTAAATGGTTCACCGACCCGTCAATCAACCTCTTCAGCGAATCGTGAAGATGGACCAGACGCCGCGTCTCCTCAGGTCTGCATCGGAGACCCCGGCTCAGAAAGCCCTCCGTCTTCCCCCTCAGCTCCCTCACAGCAGGGCTGAGGTGGGATAAACTCTCAGCTAAATCTTTGTGTTCCTGACAAAGGCGATCGACGTCCTCCTCTCTGAGACTCATACTCTGCTTTCCCAAAGTGTCAAACTGCTCTTGAAGCTCCTTCAGTGCATTTTGAGTGATGTCGAAGAAGGTGTCAAACTCTTTCCTTTCGGAGATGGCGTGCTGCAGTCTGTCTTTTTTCTCTTTGGCTAGCGCTAGGATGCTGTTGTACTGTTGTGGGAGGGCGTTGAGCTTCTCGTCCAGGTAGCAGTGGTCCACCTCGTTCAGGGAGGGAAGAATCTCCTGGCCCACTCTCTGGACAATGAGGAGGAGGTTTTCATATTCCAACGCCTGCTCTAGAACATTCTGGAACTTCGATAGTTGAGCCTGAAGTTCCACGTCACCGTCCTTGTCCGTGACGCTAACTTCAGGGAATGTCACGACCTCGGCCTGTCTCAGCCAATGGCAAGTCTTATTCAGGTCGACCTGGAAGTACTTCCGAGAGGTCAGGGCCTTGTCCAAGTCCTGAACCCGCTTGGGTGATCTTCTGGATCGCCGTGTTGAAGAGCCTCTGAAGGTCCTCCAGCCTGGCTAGCGTCTCCCCCCTCTCCTCGTCGGTGGCGTCCGTCTCCAGGACTCGTCCTTGGGTCCAGAGCGAGGCCAGCTCCCCCTCGTACGCCCGCAGGCCGCTCTGGACGCCGCGGCACGCGCCCACCTGCTTGGTCAGGTCCTCGGGGAGCAGAGACACGTGGTCGTTCATCAGGGCCTTCCTCTCCTGCTGCTGCACCCAGGACAGCGCCCTGCCCAGGCCTTGCAGGAACTGCGTACGCTCCGTAAAGGCCTACGGAATAACAGGAACATATTCGGAGTCGTGAACTAACTGATCTGTTTTCTCGATAAGAGAAGTTGTGAATCTATCAGTAATGCATGAGGAGTTTTTCTGGTCGTGGGTGCTCGTCAAACCTTTATTTGAAAGAAAAATGATTGGAGGGAAAGACAAGATGGCTACCTTGCTGAGGTACTTTCTCCTCTGGGTCACCCTGGCTCCCAGGGCCTCTACCTCAGCCTGGGCCTGGAGGACCAGCTGCTGCAGACGCCTCCTCTCACTCAGCCCCAGCCTGATTGGTAGATTGGCGATTGATTGACTGATTATCTACTTGACATTGCATTGAGTTCACAGGCATACATCGCAACATAGATCTTCTCATCAGAGGATGAAAACACTGGAAAACACTGTCCAATGTGGCACTTCATGGATTTTTAAAAACCAAACACACGATGACAGTGGAGGGTTAAGATGATTACCTGGACTCCACGGCCTGGGCCTCGCTCACCGCCTGGGCCAGCAGCTGCTGCCTGGCCTCCAGCTCCACACACACACTCAGGTGGTCAAACAGGAAGCTCTGAGCCAGGTCTGGCGGGGGGCTGGTCTTCAGGGCCGAGGTGAGGGCGGGTCGCTGCTCCTCCACCCACTCCCGGGCCTCCCTCAGCTGGGCCTCCACGCGGGCCAGCTCCTCCAGGGTGTGTGCCGAGGCCTGGATCTTCCCCTGGATCAAGCTCTCCAGCTGGGCCCAGCGCTGCTCCAGGTACCCCACCTGCAGATCCCGGACAAACAGTTGTGGTTGAGCGGATAGAACACGACGAGGACGGGGTGGTGTGGAAGTTTCGGTGGAGGTTCCAGGGTTACCAGGGTTACCTGTTGCTTGATGAGCTCCTTGTCCAGCAGGCTGAGGCGAGGCAGGACGGCCTGCCTCTGGTCTCTAAGCTCCTCCAAAGTTCCCCCCTGCTCCTTCAGGTCGCTGGACAGCTTCCTCAGGGCCTGCAGGTGCTCGCTGGTGCTCTCTGTGTCCGCTCTGACACACACACACACAGGGGAAAGTGATTAGTGTATATGTCTGAGAGAGCTGTGTGGATGCATGTACATTATTGCATAACGTATGGATGAATAACAGTTGGATGAACACACACATGGTCCTTCCGTACCTGGCCAGGTAGTCCCACTCTCTGGACACCTGGTGGAAGAGCTCCTCCACGGCGGCCACACACTCCTGGTACTCCCCGCTCCGCTGCATGTCCTCCCCCCTCTGGGTCTCCAGCTCCTCGGCCCTCTGGGCCAGCTCCTGCCAAGCCCTCTTCAGACCGGCTACCTCCTCCAGGGCGGGGCAGTCTCGGCCTCCCGTCAGCCCAGACACAGCCTCTCTCAGCTGGGCTGCCTCGGCCTGTTTGTCCCTGATCTGCTGGAGGAACTCCTGGAACGATAGACGACGGGTTTGTCATTGTGTTGTGGAAATGATCTCTGCCCAAGCCAAGTGAGGGGCTGGTTAACTGACTCACAGTTGATGGGCACAGATGCAACGGCATATGGAATATGGCCTGGCATTATGGAACATTATGGAACGTGGGCCCACTCTGAAATGGGGCATTGTACTGTGAGGCGCCACTGATTGCTGAATAGAAACCCTTGGCCCAAGAGAAGGGCGGCTAACTCTGATGAAAATGGAGGGTCTGCTCAACTCTGCTATCCTCACTCAAACTTGTATCTACTTGAATTGATATGACACTGAGTTGCAGATTGAGTTGAGAAAATCAGCAACACTGAATGATTGATCAACTGGTCAATCTCTCCATCTCTTCATTAATAACCTTATCCATCCATCTATCCATCCAGTCCATCCATCCCTCTATCCCTCCATCCATCCCTCCATCCATCCCTCCCCTGACCTGGGCCTGGTCCAGCTGGTTCTGTGCGATCTTGGCCTCCAGCTCTGCCGGTCTCCTGCTCAGGTTGTGGAGCTGCAGCTCCGTCTCTCTCAGCTGGGCCTCCAGGTCGGAGCGCTGCTCCCGCACGTCCCTCCAGCTGTCAGCCACCTCCTCGCACAGCAGCATCCTCTCCTCGATCTGAAGAGCAGCAGGGAGCAAACGGGGGGGAACGTTCAGGGACGCAAAGCTGCGCGACGGATTTCACCGCTCACAGTTACACACGACATGAACTGTGGTGTTGTGGTGCTTCTCCACGGCTCCCTCTCTCTCTCTGCCTCACCTGCAGCTTGACCTGCTGGATGTCTGTCGCCGTCTCCCTCACCCTCTGTTCAGCCAGGTCGCAGGTGGAGCACACCAGCTGCAGGTACGTACTGGCCTGCTCCTGCAGAGTCCTCTCCTGCTTCACCTGACGACACACCACACAGATATTTACTGAGAGTGGATGACACACAGGAAGTGGTTGCGTCAGCCTACGGGGCGGTGCAGGTGAGTGACCTGTAGCAGGGCGTCCTCCAGGCTCAGGGGGGGGTGTGCGGGGGGCTCGGGCTCCACGGAGGCAGAGGCCAGCCAGGTCTGACACTGCTGCAGGGCATCCTGGAGGCTCACGTGTCTCTGGAGCTCCCGGTCCAGACTCTGGTAGACCTGGACATGAGAGACAGAGAGAGAGAGAGAGAGAGAGAGATGAGAGAGAGAGAGAGAGAGAGAGAGAGAGAGAGCGCGTGAACAAAAGGAAAACATTTGGAAATGTTAAGACTCAAAAACGTGTTTTTCCGTACGAAAACGAGACGCTACAAAACACTGCACAATTAATTTCCATAATTCCAAATAAGCGTCCTCCCTCTGAAAAGATAATAGTGCAGCATGGTTAGGGCCCTGTGCGTCTGACAGGTGTTGAATGTGAAGGCGTCCCTAATCTACAGGGAAGACAACAGCAGCAGGACATGATTGACATCGTTAATATCAGGGCCTTAGACGACGACATGTGTTGGCACGGTGCCTGGCAGAGTTGGCAGAGGAGGTTGGCAAGGTGGCAGGGTGCCGGGGGCGGCAGGAGGGGTGTGGTATTAGACAGCGCCGGGCTGTGGCACTGACTGACTTTTGGCAAGCGTGGCACGGCTGGAACACCAGTTATGGGATTGGCACAGTCCTGTTGATAGAGTGTGTGGCTGGATCCACGGGTTGCCAGGTTGGCTGTATAATAATGGTGTCGGGAGGGAAGCTAAGTTGACAGGGTGGATGTTGCCAAAATGACAGAGTGGAGGTGGATTAGAGAGGGTTGCCATATTTGGTGAATAGCGTGTGTGACCCATTTTGGCTCATACAGATGACATGAATTTGACAGAGTCTGCACAGAGATTAATAAGGTAGGATTGAGAGAGTGGTTTTGGCTGGTGCAGTTGGTTAGCGTTGGCATGGGTGGAGCTAGTCTGCGCTGGCAGTGCCCTCTGGTTTGGCGGGGAAGGTCAGTCTTGAGAGAAGGTGCTTAGATGTCCAAATGGGTATGGATTAAGGGAATGCTTGTGCCAGCGTGATATCGACAAATTGGCTTCGCTGTGGTGTGCATGTGTGTGTGTTGGCGTGAATGTTTGTGCCTCTTTTAGTTGTCCTTCAGTCAAGTTCCTCACTCTCTCTCTCTCTCTCTCTCTCTCCTCAAACACAACCATCCCTCTCTCTCCTCAAACACAACCATCCCTCTCTCTCCCCTCCACCCTTCCCTCCCTCCCTCTCTCCCTCCCCTCCCTCCCTCCCCTCCGTCCTCACTCTCTGTGCTGTGCTGCAGATGGCAGAGTAGCTGTCCCTGGTGCCCTGCTGATGGGCCTGGACCTGCTGCCTGAGTCTGTTCTGCACGCGCTCAGTGCAGCCCCGCACCAGGTCCTCGCCCCGCTCCTTCAGCCCTGCCAGGCGGTCCTCGAACCCTGCTATCTCCTCCATGATGGCCTGGGGAGGACACACACACACGCACACACACACACAATACAGACACAAAGACAAGCAGTGTGGGTGTTACTCAGGGTGAACGGTCAAGGACAACATCAAAGTCAGATTGTGGAGAATCTCCAGAGCCAAAAAACGGGATTAGATCGGACAACTGGACTCAAGCAGAGGTCAAATGACACAGTCAAGAAGAAAATTGGGTCTTTGTGCTGTGGCTCACAGACTGAAGTCTGGATATGTTGGGGTTGGTTACGGAGAGAAAAGGTTGAAAAGGTTAACTGGTTTGGCAATGTGAAAAGTCACTCAATTCAATGAACTGGATGAAAACCATTGTCCTGAAATGGAAAGACATACGAGGTGGTCATACCTTATGGCTGGCTAGCAGCTGAGTGGCTGCCTCCAGGCCGCCACCCAAAGAAGGGTCAGGGGTCACCATCCTGCTGGACATCTGTAGGAGCCACCTTTCCACTTCCTGTAGCTCGCTGTGGTACGCTTCCTGCTCTTTCACCTGGCCCTCCAGATGATGCACATGGGCCTGACACACACACACACACACACACATCAGTCATTAACGTTAATGTCTATCAAAGGAATACTGCGGTATTGCTCGGGCTAATTGCGATGTAATGAGTTTTAGAATGCAAACCAATAAAAAAACATTTATCCATTTATGATTCGTGGCAAACGTGTGGCAAACCCGTCTCGTGTTCCTGGGTGCGTCCTGCTCACCTTGGCAGTGCCGCACAGGTCTGCGTAGTCGGCCTGCAGACGGAGCATGTTGTCCCTGACGGAGGGGTAGTGGACGGAGGCCAGCAGGGCCTCCCCCTTCTCCACCACTGACCTCACCGCGGGGTCCCTGGACTGGATCGTCTGGAGCAGGGCCTGGGGGAGGGAGGGAGGGAGGGAGGGGAGGGGAGGAAAGAGAAGGGATGGGAGGAAGGGGAGGGAGAAAAGAGGAGGTGGGACAGAGAAAGAAAAAGAGAAGGAAAAACAACCTGTAACCTTGTCGTGTACTTAGGGTTCAGTGGTGTCTGAGGTTGAGGGTGAAAGGTCACAGAAAGGGGCCCATACTCTACCTTGTACTTGGCTAGCTGGGCCCTCCTCTGGTACAGCTCAGCCTTGGGTTCCAGGGGCCCGCTGAGCACTGCCTTGGTCTCCAGCAGCCACTGGGCCTGGGCCTTGTACCGGTCCTGGAACTCCTTGGCCAGCAGCACAGCACGCTCAAGGGAGCCTTGCTCCTGTCGTAGCCCACCGGCGAGCTCCTCCAGCTGGGCTAGGCGGGCCTCCACCTCCCCTCCCAGACTCTCAGCCCCAGAGTCCTCCAGGAAGCCTGCAGCCCGCTCCGCCTTCTCTCGCAGGGACTTGAGGAGGGAGTGGCCGTGCTGGAGCTCAGACTGGAGAGACTGGAGAGAGAGAGAGAGAGAGAGAGAGAGAGAGAGAGACATAGAGAGAGACATAGAGAGAGAGAGAGAGAGTCAGCGATATATAGAAGGATTCCTGAATATCATCTTCATGTTATTGATTTTTTTAAAGCCCCCACAGGGGGAGTTTGTAATAAACTCTACACCATTACAATATGATGGGATGGAAACAGAAGAACAGAACTATCACCAAACAAATACCTTCAAACATGAATCTTTATTACTGCATGTTTCCCCTGACTTTCAACACCAGCATCTTCACACAAACACACACACACACACACACACACACACACACACAAAAGCACATTTCTTTGTTCCTCAGACAACCCTGGCGTCTCTTCTGCTTGGTTTCAGAAGCTCCGCCCCCTCCTGAGGAGGGCTTTGAACCTGGCAGGAGAGACCAGCATGGTGAGACCGCTGTCAGACCCACACTGGAGCGTGCGGTCAGAACGCGGTCAGAGTGGCAAGACCACAGCGAGTCATATGAAAGGAGAGACCAATTACTGGACAGAGTCAGTAGGGGGTTTCCAGGGCAACCAACACACACTCGCCCTCTCACACACACACACTCCACAATATCTCCCTTTTCTACACAATCCCTGCTCACCCTCTCTTTCTCATCTCTCTCTCTTTCGCTCTCTCACAAACCCACACACATACACACAAACCCACACACATACACCCACACACACACACACTCTCTCTCTTATGGTACTTATTTCCCTCAACAGGGCACCATCATGCTTTCATCATGTGCCTATTGTTTCCACCCAGGAGAGGAGGGCTTCAGCAGGCTCCCCCTGACGGCCTCGCTCCTTCTGATGATGCGCTAACAAGACGAGGGTGTCCACACACACACACGCCTCGTACAGCTCCTAATGATGTCTGCAGGCACGCGGCTCCTAGCGATGTCCGTCTCACTTCATCAGGGCTCAGTTCGTTCAGCGTGATATCAGAGGATACACACACGTATGGATTTAGGTGAAGACTGGTGAGCTAACGATGTTTATGCATCACAGCTGAAATGAACTACTTTAATTGTATACCCTTGTATATGCACACACTTTGTGTGACCTGGACTCTATTTGCGCCTGCACACAAGAGCTCTTATTTGCATCAAAGCAAGCTGTGTCATCATTACCTGCTAGAAAATTAAGTCCAGCAGGAAGCCACTGGATATTATTCCAGGCTAATTTTGTTAGCTTCTATTTTCTACAAAACATCTCGACACACTGACAGGGGCTGTGTCTGTGTTTACATGTACACTGGCTCAATCTAGTGCACTTACCAATGGTTGCCCCACACACAATTTCCACCAGCTACATCACAAACCCGCAAAAATAAACCATGTTGAATTGTCCTTTCAGTGAGATTGCTGTCACGCTAACAGTATCTATCTGCATGGCCTTAATATGCATAATCGAACGCTGAGTCAACATAAAAACGTCCCAGTTCAATATACCTGCATTCAGCCCAGTAATACATTGCCTGGTAAATCATTATGTGACGCAGACATACACTGTATATGGCTATCTAAATCCTATATCCTTTCTAAATATGCCAAAATATTCGCAGACATGTTTGCCAATCCTTTAGACATGGACAAAGACTTCAGACAAACGTCCTCAAGGCTCGACGCTGAACAAAGACTTTGTGTGATGAAGGTCCTCGATCCTGTAATCATTCATCTGACACAGTGTTGCACTTCTACCTATGCGCATCAGGACTTCTCTATTGAAGGCAGCACCAAGTATGACAGTGGAGGGACTGATCTGGGCCCTTTATCCATGCAGCTCTCCATGGTGCCTGGCTAGGATGTCTATCTTGCTCTATCCCACAGGGCTCTCCCTCCCTCCCTCCCTCCCTCCCTCCCTCCCTCCCTCCCTCCCTCCCTCCCGCCCCTCCCTCCCTCCCTCCCTCCCTCCCTCCCTCCCTCCCTCCCTCCCTCCCTCCCTCCCTCTCTCTCTCTCTCTCTCTCCTCCCTCCCTCCCTCCCTCCCTCCCTCCCTCCCTCCCTCCCTCCCTCCCTCCCTCCCTCCCTCCCTCCCTCCCTCCCTCCCTCCCTCCCTCTCTCCCTCTTTCCCTCTCTCCCTCTCTCCCTCTCTCCCTCCCTCCCTCTCTCCCTCCCTCTCTCCGTGAGAGAGACCCAGGGCTGGTATTGCCCATCAGTCTGCCATGCTAGCAGAACACGTGCAGTGACAGCATGGACCAGTCCCAATGCAGAGAGAACGTTGACACCAGACGTGGATTACTGCAAAGCTCATGCCAGATGAGCTGTGTCTTTTATGTGTGTTTGAATATCTTTGTGTATGTGTTCAAGTGTGTATATGTACAGTTTGTGTGTGTGTATGTGCAATGTGTGTGCAGTGTTCGTGTATACCAGCAGGCCAGATGAGCTGTGTGTGTGTGTTCATGTGTGTGTGTTCATGTGTGTGCGGTGTGTGCAGTGTGTGTGTGTGTGCAGTGTATGGGTGGGTGTGTGTGTGTGTGCAGCGTGTATACCAGCAGGCTCTTGACATGGATGCTTCTTCATCCTCGTTCTCACAGTGGGGGGGCCTCCCGCCCCCTCCCGCCCTCCCTCCCTCCCTCCATCCCCTCCCCCTCACTCCCCCCCTGCTCGCCAGCTTCCTCTAAAGACGCGCCCACTTTGTCTTCATAAAGAGAATCGATACAGACAAACACACACAGACAGACACGCTCCTCTCTTTATGAACTGTGCCCTGGAAACTTGGTACAGTAATGATTTGGGGTGTTTCAGTGAGGTGATTTATGTGTGCGGGTCTGTGTCCATGTGTGAGCCTGTGCGGGTCTGTGTCCATGTGTGAGCCTGTGCGTGTCTGTGTCCATGTGTGAGCCTGTGCGGGTCTGTGTCCATGTGTGAGCCTGTGCGTGTGTGTGTTTGTGCTCACACGCGTGCCTCCCTGGTCAAGTCAGTTCTGCCTAATCCAAGACATGAGCAATCTAGCTGATTATTGTCTATTTGGTACACTGTCTCCATAGTTAAAGAAGCTACTAAATCTAACAACGCCGTATTGACACACACACACTCACAAACACAAACATAAAAAGGGTTTACAAACACCTTTTGTTGCTTGGCAGAAAGTTAGATTGGAATAGCAATCCCATTGCAACAGGCTGAGAAATTGGATTGAAATGAGGCATTGCTGAAATTCTGTGGCACTAATTAAAAATCCAGAAAACACCATCCATCTTGTGATAGATAACACTACGGAGGCTTAATTAAGTTTTATCAAGACAATCTGTCGCTGCACAGGAAACAGGAACTCTGGATTCTGGAAAGAGACTATTCCACAAATTAGATGTGGACGTTCTGTTCCATAATGGTTGAACAAACATAGACACTGCCGCAACATCTCCACACAATGCAACAAACTCGTTACCTCAAGTTTTTTCATCTTCCTCTCCATGGCAACCCGGTCCAGAGGTTCCGTGCTGGCGCTCACTGCTCGGAAGTTCTTCTGGGTGGAGCTGAGCCAATCAGAGAAGGAGATGCAGAGGCTCTCGGCCTCCTCGATGCTCCTCAGTTCTTCCTGAAGCTGCTTGATGGTCTCCTGGAAGAACATTGGTGCAGAAGGTTGTGATGTTACTGCTTGCGACATCATACCGTACAGGTGGACAGCGTTCAGGCATTCAAGGCGAGGCTGAAGGTGAGTTCAAGGTGAGTCGTCTTGTTAAGCTTTTGATACGTTTGGCCAACCTCAGCTAGGTTTCAAGGGTTAGGGTGTGTTGTTTCTTAAACATTCTAGACTTTTATTCTAGAAGTTTAAAAAAACAAAACAGTCCCTTTGTTTGAAACTCCATTCGACATGCATTTGGCCAACAGAGAACGATTTCCGAGTCCTGGTTAAAATCCATATCAACCCTGCATTAACAACAAACTGATCTTTACTTTGATCTCCAAGACGTCAATACGAGAACTGCAGGCGGTGAAGGATTTCACTGGTTTCCACATTTCATACCCACTCAACTGTGATCTCAAGCCCATGCTACATGTGAGTGTGGAGGAAGCCTGCAGTTTTGACCCATCATTCACTTGACTTGCAGATCTCATAGTGTGAAGCTCCAATTAGCTGATAGTGCTGAGTGCACACCTTCGCAGAGGAGGTGGAGGTAGCAGCTCTCCAGCATGGAGCACACACGCTTCACGCTGAATAATTACAAGCATCCGAGCAGCGGAGAGGGAGGTGTGTGTGTGTGTGTGTGTGTGTGTGTGTGAGCATCTGTGTACAGCGTTAGAGAGAGAGAGAGAGAGAGAGAGACAGAGAGAGAGAGAGAACGAGAGAGAGAAACAGAGCGAGAGCAAAGGAGAGAGTGCCAAAGAGAGTGAGAGAGAGCAAGAGAGAGAGAGAGAGCGATAGAGAGGGAAAGATAGAGAGACAGCGAGAAAGAGAGAGCGAGAGAAAGAGAGAGAGTTGTTACTGCAGGTGTAAAAATCAATGGCTCTAGCAGCGCAGGCCCTCCAGTCGGGGTGCAGAGTGTGAGATTGCCTTGTGTAGCGTTTAATTACAGCCTCAGTCTCAGAGCAGAGGAGGCCCATTGATTTTCCTTTAGTCCCTCATAGTGGAGCTGGAAAATAACGGGCTTGTTTCACGTGCAGGCTGTGTACACAGACACAGCTCTCAGCAATAAGACAATTCGAGTCACTGAGACAGTAGACACTCAATCCACAATCGACTACTGTATATAACATGGGAATGGTCCACGTGAGAAAGAAAAACTGAGTTTTTAATTTGATATCAAATCTGAAATTGAAATCTGAAAGTATGAGTGTGCACAAGTGTGCGTGTTGATGCTGCATGTGTGTATTGTGTGATGATATCGCCAGGGTGAATGTGGTGTGTGTGTAGCTGTGTCTCACCTGTAAGCTGAGCAGCAGGGCGTGGTAGCGGGCGGTGAGCAGAGTGGCTCTGGTGCTGACCCGGGAGCTGACGTGGGTCTCCTCCATCACCTGCTGGGCCAGAACCGACAGGCCTCCGCTCTGCTGCACCAGCGCCCCCTCCTGCCAGCGCTGGGAAACACAACACAGGGCTGGGAGTTAGCATGAACCGCTAACATGGCTAACCAGCCATGAAATACAGTGTACAGCAGTTGTTGAAAATGTCCTGCTCTCCATGTCTCTCTAATGAACTTCATTCTCTTCCTCACTCCTTCCCTCTCTTTCCCTCTCACCTGAAGCTGTTTCAGCTGGGCCTCCTTGGTAGGTCTGTCAGACCGGCGGTGAGTCCTAATGTTAGCCTTCTTCTCCATATCCTCCAGCCATTCAGCCAGATTCTGGAACTTCTCCCCCAGTTGCCTCAGCCTACCCAGGGTGGAGCCCAGCTGGATGCCAGTCTCTTCCAGCCGGGCCTGGTAAGCACCCCACTCGCGCTGCACTGTGTCCAGGGCTCGGTCCTCGATCTGGGGCACGCCCCACTGGATCACGCCCTCTCTGCTGGAGAGGACGGAGCAGAGCAGGGAGCGGCCCTCCGAGCAGCGTTCCTGGAGGAGCTGAGAGAGAGAGAGGGAGAGAGAGAGAGAGAGAGAGAGACAGAGAGAGAGAGAGAGACAGAGAGAGACAGAGAGAGAGAGACAGAGAGAGACAGAGAGACAGAGAGACAGAGAGAGAGAGAGAGAGAGAGAGAGACAGATAGAGAGAGAGAGACAGAGAGAGAGAGACAAAGGATGACAGGAGGACAAAGACAGGGTGTCAGAGTGTCAGAATGCTGATTGAAAGGAAAGTGATAATTGTCTAGTATCACCTCATAGAAACATAATTACAACCCCCAATGTCACACCCCCATGTCTGACCATTCAGGCTTTTTACAACATTGTTCAAAAAAATCAATGCACTCCGATACACAGACAAATAAACAAACAAACCACTCCATCAGTGTAGCCCCACACAGTACACGGTAACCATAACTACTCCCTACTCTCAACATCCTAATCCCATCCTTTACCCAAACCCCTGAAACTCTAAACCCTAACATTTAACACCTGCCCCATTAACCCCTTCCCCCCTTTCCTTGCCCAGCCCTCAGAGTGGCTGCGGGGTGCTGACCTGTAGCTGCTGCAGGGTGCTCTCCAGTGTCTCCACGTCTCCCTCAGGGTGGGTGAGAGGGCCCAGGGTGGCCTGCTCCTGCTCCAGCCAGTCCTCAAACACGTGCAGCCCCCTCTGGTACTCCTGATGGACCAGCACCAGCTGCTTGGCCTTACTCACGGCAGCCTGCGGGGGGGACACAACAGGAGGGAGATACTTTGAGCAACAGGAGTCCGCTGTTTCATTAGGACTTCTTACAACCCATGCTTTCAAAGTATTATTTGCGGTGTGGAGACATATGAAACAGTCCATGCATACTTAATTGGATGCCTAAGTATAGTGTAGCGTAGATGCTTTTTAAATGGTTTTGTAATTGTTTAAACCATCAAGCAAGTAAATTAAGAGTACATTCCTAATTCCAGACACAGCCTGGAAGTGAGTTGTTTTGTGTGTGTGGTGTGTGTGGTGTGTGTGGTGTGTGTGTGGTGTGTGGGTGTGTGTGGTGTGTGTGTGGTGTGTGTGGTGTGTGGTGTGTGTGGTGTGTGTGTGGTGTGTGGGTGTGTGGTGTGTGGTGTGTGTGGTGTGTGGGTGTGTGTGTGGTGTGTGTGTGGTGTGTGGGTGTGTGTGGTGTGTGTGTGGTGTGTGTGGTGTGTGGTGTGTGTGGTGTGTGTGTGGTGCGTGTGGTGTGTTTGTGTGGTGTGTGTGGGTGTGTGGTGTGTGTGGTGTGTGTGCTGTGTATGGTGTGTGTGTGGTGTGTGTGGTGTGTGTGGTGTGTGTGGTGTGTGTGTGGTGTGTGTTTGTCACCCTTGGCCTTGTCTTTGATGGATGAGTATCTCTGCTGCAGCGCGTGGACCTCCTGCTGGGTAGTGTAGTGTTCAGCCATGTTGGAGCCTTTGGTAGCAATAGTCTCCAGAGGGCTGCTGTGGCTCAGAACTTCCTCATACAGCAGCTAATCACACATTCAAACAGGGACACACACACACACCCACACACACATCGTTAGACTAACCAGACCTGAATCCAACATTTGAAAAAGCAACAACTTCATATGGATCTTCCGTTCTCCGTAAGCGCACGGCGGTCCAGCACCTTGGTCTTGCCCAGGTTGGCTGTCTTGTCCCTCATCTCAGAGTACGGCCTGTCTGAGCAGCCCAGCGTCTCCTCCACCCTCTCCATCCACAGGGTGAACTGACCCACGTCCTCCTGGTAACTGGTCCACTGGGACAGGGCGCCCTCCAGCTGGCTGTGGAACACACAAGCACGGAGATACGCTATTCATCCCAGACAGATCAGCTCCTCTCTCCCATTCAAACTCAGTTGTGATCCATCACCGGACCAAACAGACGGCTCCGCTAATTGACGGATTGATCCGTTTCAGTCGGTGACCACTTCTGACCTTTTGCACTGGATGGAGGCGGACAGCAGGGCGTCCCAGGAGTCCTTGAGGTCCTGGATCTGCTTGCGGACCACGGGGACGCCCTCGGCCGACGTGTTCCTCTGCACGGCCTCGCCCCGCGTCAGCAGCATCTTCAGCTGGATCTCCCTCTCCTGCCGGGCCGCCAGCAGACCCTGGGGGGTCAACAGCACCAGAAACCACAGTCACCTTAGGGCTCTGCTGGACGTGGTGTGTCTAGTTTCTTGCCGTTTCATCTGTTCTACTGTTAATTTGATTCAGCATTGAAAGGTTCTACCAGGAACCTGAGAGGTTTCTCAGGTGGTTTTCCCCCCACCCACTGACCTCCAGCTGGATCATCCTGTCCTCCAGGACACCCTTGTCGGCGGTGGGGGAGAGGCAGGTGAGCAGGACCCTCTGGGCCTCAGACACCCAGTCCTGGAGCTCCTTCAGGCCCTGGGAGAACAGCCTGTGCTCCCCTACGATGCGCTCGATCCTGGATGCCTTGTCCTGGGAGGTGGAGGGGGGTGGAGGTTGGTAAAAACTGGTCTAGGGATCTTGAAGGTCTTATTAATGGTTTTGGACTTGAACAGCAGTAGGTAACAATGCTATACTGTGAGATGACTTGAAACCGGTGTTTCAAAATATAATGAGCGTGTGGAGGGTTTTAAAGTCATGTTTTGCTTATAATTTACAGAATTCTGCAGAGTAGAGAAAAATGGAGACATACTGTAAGTGCCTGTGTTACACCTTGCATACACACAGAGAGAGAGAGAGAGCACCTGAGATTGAGCTCAGCTAGCCACAAGTGGCTTATCTCCAACATCGCAGTGCCTGTTTCCATGTAACTGGGGGAAGAGTATCTATAAATAGCTCACTAGGTACATAGCTAGCCTACCAAGTAAATAAGGTTCATTCATCATCCCTGGATGGTCACTCTCATACCCTCTCAGTGTGAGAGAGAAGGGCTAGCGGTCAGCACAAAGTTCACTGATATAAAACATGAGGATGAGGGAAACGTGTTTTAAAGGTCACTTTTCTATTCTAGAATAGAAAACCATTTCCTGTCTTGTGTTGTCTAGTGTTCATAAATGTCGGGTTGTGGTCCAATAAATCTGGTACTGTCATCAGTAACGACACTAAAGTCTCTCGTATGGTTGGTGACTCAGCAATTCCTAAGGCTAATTTAAAATAGACAAGTCGGGAGAGGTCTGTTTTGCTGACACACAGAAACAAACAAGTGTTTTAGCTGAAACGAGCATGTCGGCCCTATGATTCATGAGCTAAACTGCCGCATTCCGTTACACGGGGGAATTCTGCTCGACTCAGCAACACACCGTAACTACACGAACACAGACACTGCCACACAGTTGACGACATGAACAGACTGATAACCCCACGAGATGTTTGGAGTCTGGGAGCGAACGAGGCGTGAATCAAGCAAACGGCACACCTCCAAGCCACGGGCGCGCACACAGAGAGAAAGGGGGGTTACAGAGCAGGGGGGTCAGGTGGGAGGCTGGGAGGGGTTGGGGGTGAGAGGGTTACCTTGGTGAGGTTACTGAGAGCCAGGTACTGTGCAGACAGCTGGGACACTCGGTGCACGAAGCCCTTGCCGGCTGTCTGACCCTCCCAGAGGTGGTGGGCCTTCTCCCTCAGCACCCCCAGCTCCGCCTCGCGACCAGACAGCTCCTCCAACACACACTGTGATGCGTGTGTGTGGGTGTGTGTGGAGGAGGGATTGGGGAAGGAGGGATTGGGGAGTTTTTGGGGGGAGTAGGGGGTGAGGATGAGGAGGAGTTGATGAGGTGAGGAAACGGAGGAAGACGGAGACCAGACAGAGACACAGCAACAGGAGCACATTAACACCAAGGGATCACAGAACAGTGTGCTCAGACAACCCAGCAGCGTTTTCAATGATGTTGTTTTGGAACAGGAGGGCACGTACACCCAGGTAGAAAGACAAAGGAGCTAATACGACTGGAGGTGGGGGGCGGTGTGCAGGTGGGGGCCGGGGTGTAGTATTGTAAGCATGGTTTATAAGGATACATACAGAGACTGCATTGTGCTGAACAGCAGTAGTGCTTTGGTTGAGGGAAATGTAATTGCTTGCAGGGGCCACAGACAAAAGCTAGCGTAAAGAGGAAGGGTGACAAAGTAAATACAGAAATAGCAACAGCGATAAGGGCAGGCTTTGATATTGTTTTTTTTTCCTTTTGTCAGTAATATTTTCAGTGCTCCTGGCTCTCTCTAGCTCTCTTTCTCCAGTTCTTTCTCGTTTCTTTGTCGACAGGACCGTTATCTTAAAAAGGTCCTTTTAGCCGCGCGGTACACTGGCTCTGACAGAAAAGAGAATTAATTAGATTTCGGACTTATCCACGACTATTGTGTCAAAATGTGTGGGGCCCAATCTGATTCCGTGCTGCTTGACAAATGTGATTAGGGTGTTCCACCGTCTCTAAACTGATTTGTGACTGAACTCCATGGGACGCGGATCCTCAGAACCAAATCTCCTTTCTTACTCAGCTGATTTCAGAGATATTTCCCCCCCCAAAATTATTATGAATATTTGATGGAAAAAGGTTGACTAGCAAGCCTTTTATTTTACCCCCCCCCAAAATGATGGTATTTCTGTGGAGGTTGCTGAGGCAGAGTGGGTGAGGCAGCGGTTGTATTATAACAGTTGGATAAGCACGGGGGAGAAGGTGGGTGGTACCTGTAGCTTGCTGAGCTCCTGTTTCTTGGCCGGGAGGTCGTGAAGCCGGGCGCTGCTCTCCTGAACTCTGACCTCTGTGCTGTTCAGCCAATCCTGAAGGGGTTCGGCACTGGCCTCGAACTCTCTCATCTGAGACTGCAGGTTCTGATGATTGAGGATGTAAGTACACACTCGTATGAATAAAAACTTACGCTCACGCACTTGCACAACACACACACACACACACACACACCTTCAGGGCAGTCTCCCTCATCTGCAGGTTGGACATCAGGCTCTTCCAGTCCTCCCTGGCGTTGGCCACCTTGGCCCGGACTCCCTCCACCCGATCACCGGGGACCACAGCCATGAGCAGGTCTCCGCAGGCCCCCACGGTGCTCAGCCTGGACTGCCCATGCTCCCTGTCCCCCAGAAACTCCTACACACACAGGGGCCACAGAGGGGAGGAACTCAGAACATACGTGGTGAAAATAAAGGAGAATTCCAAATAATAAAGAGAGACTTTTTTCCTTCAGCTTTCTATTTCTATGGGAAGGAGGAGGGGTCAGATACAAAAGGGGCACAGATGAGAGTCAGTGACACTTAAAAGCGTGGTTAGACGTGCCCTTCAACCCTTTCACACAGCCCCCCTCTCACTCGCACACACACACACACACACACACACACACACACACGCGTGTCTCTGGGAGCTGGGCAGAGCCGGGTGACAGCGACA
Organism: Mallotus villosus; assembly: GCA_903064625.1. Lineage (NCBI taxonomy): Eukaryota > Metazoa > Chordata > Actinopteri > Osmeriformes > Salangidae > Mallotus > Mallotus villosus. Next base: position 62,034 of record CAEFZP010001130.1, read on the forward strand.
CAGCAGGGACTGCTGCGCCATCTGTGCAGTCAGCACATCACTTCCACACACTTGAGATCCAGCTCTGGTCCCCTCATACACACACACACACACACACAGTACATACTTGCCACCTCTCTCTTTCGCTGTCTCCCTCTATCCTTGTCTGTCTGTATGTCTGTCTGTCTGTCTCTCTTTCTCCAGTACTTCTTCACTGCCCTCTCCCTTCCCTCCACACCTCCTCCCCTCTCCCAGCCAGAGTAACGCCATAGCGCCAATTAAGCGTGACACAATGCCTGTCTCCCCCCACCCGGCCCTGTCTCCCCCCCACCCCCCTGCGTGGGTCTTCCTGAGGTCAGCCATGTGGAAACATTGTTCCACATTCTCCTCCGAGTCAATAATAAATAAAACATGACCGCGGCCATATTTCTCTCCTCCATATCCCCCTCTCTCGAGCATCCCCTTTCACCCACAGAGTCCCACAGGGTACATTAGAGGACAAGCGGAACATAGACGCTGTAAGAATCCCCCCATCCCCCCCCCAAAAAAAACACTGTCACACGCGCATTCCCCTAAGCAACCTTTGCCGAGCTCACTGTTTGGTTTTCACAAGGTTGACATTCCACAATGGGAATTCTGCATTCCAAAATCTGCTTCCTTGTTGCTTGGTTCTAATAACAGCAGGTGAGTATGTGAGGTGATTAGCCTGGCTGGAGAGCTGTGGTATTGTACACCTTGACAGACACGGGAACAGACACGTCAATGACTCCTAGACAGACCCCTAGGGTCTTCTAAAGACCCTGTCACCCCACCCTGTCATGCTGCCAGCCTCACGGGCAGAGAAGGAGAAAGGGGGGAGAGAGAGAGAGAGAGAGCGAGAGAGCGAGAAAAGAGTTAGATAGATAAAAGGAGAGAGATATAGAGAGAGGGGGGAGAGAGAGAGAGAGAGAGAGACAGAACCTGCTGTTAAGCCCCTGGCTCTAAGCCTAGGTCTAGCACATCCAGCCCACCAGGTTCCTGGACCACCTTGTGCTTGGCGTTTCAACAGCTAGCTATTGTTCTGCACTGTGAACACTGTTCCATTGAGCAGCACCCTGGTTACTCCTGGCCCGTGTACAGTGTAGGTACTTCCTTACTTGCTTAAGTGTACTATACATCCACATAAAATGTGTCAGGGCCCAAGTGTCTGGGAGCCGGAAGGCCTCACCTGTATCCTCTGTAGGCTGGTGGATGCCTCGGCAACGCTTTGTGGCACGTCGAAGCACTTGGCCGTGCTGATCTTGGCGTTGACCAGCCACTGCTGGAAGTCCCGGAGGCCAGCTCTGAACTTCTGCTCCAGCAGACGCTCCTTGTTCTGACACTCCCTGGACGCGCACAGGCTCAGGCTGGAGGAGGAGGGGGTGGAGAGAGTGGAGGAGACAAGGAGAAGGATGATATAGAGAGAGATGGAAGGAGACAAGGAGAAGGATGATATAGAGAGAGATGGAAGGAGACAAGGAGAAGGATGATATAGAGAGAGATGGAAGGAGACAAGGAGAAGGATGATATAGAGAGAGATGGAAGGAGACAAGGAGAAGGATGATATAGAGAGAGATGGAAGGAGACAAGGAGAAGGATGATATAGAGAGAGATGGAAGGAGACAAGGAGAAGGATGAGATAGAGAGAGATGGAAGGAGACAAGGAGAAGGATGATATAGAGAGAGATGGAAAGAGACAAGGAGAAGGATGATATAGAGAGAGATGGAAGGAGACAAGGAGAAGGATGAGATAGAGAGAGATGGAAAGAGACAAGGAGAAGGATGATATAGAGAGAGATGGAAGGAGACAAGGAGAAGGATGATATAGAGAGAGATGGAAGGAGACAAGGAGAAGGATGATATAGAGAGAGATGGAAGGAGACAAGGAGAAGGATGATATAGAGAGAGATGGAAAGAGACAAGCATAGAGAGGTGAATAGATGGGGAAATGGAATAAAAAAAGAAGGTTAGAAAGGTTATCTTTCAGACGTACCGCGACAAAGAGAAGCCACAACAAGAGGAACGCATATACATACATGCACAAAGCAGAGTAGCTGTCTGATACACGGTGTAGGTAAGATACAGTCTGTGGCTTGGAGGGTAAACGAGGAGGAGATGTGGAGGGGCAGAGGGTTAGGGAGAAGTGAGGGATGGGCAGATGGAGAGATGGAGTAATGGGTGAAGTGGAAGGGATGATTTGGGGGGGGATGGGTTTGAGGGGTGCAGAGGGAGGGAGAGGGGAGGGGTCTAAGAGAGAACATATGCGAGGGTTAGGGTTCGGGGGGAGGGGGAGTTGTGGTGGGTGGGGAAGAGAGGATAATATGGAGGGGTGGACAGGTCAGAGAGAGGTGAAAGCGGAGTGTGGGAGCATGTGAAGCAGTGTGAAGGAGGGATGGGGAGGAGAGGAGGGGGGCAGTTTGGAGGGAGTGATGAAAGGCTGGAGGAAGGGAAAGATAGAGGGATGGAGGGATGCAGAGAGCGGGAGGTGAGCAGAGACAGCTGCTCCAATGACGGGTACAGTCCAGGGGGAGGCATGAGAAACTGACAACCTAGCAAAAACATCATAACACACACACACATAACACACACACACTCCAATTACACATACACACACACACCAATGCTTTACGTACAAATGTAAGCCTCCACACACACACACACACACACACTTGATGTTCAATGATGCAAGGCGTGCAGGGAGAGATGCTACATTGGGAGTGAACTTGGTGTGAGAAGCACTTTTTCTGCTGGGAGGACAAAATACTGAACGGGCTAAAGAGGAGTGGAGGGCAGTTTAGCTATCCCTTCAATCCTTCTCTCTATCCCTCTCTCTCTCCTCTGTTCGTACCCTTTAATGCAGGACAGGTGTTGCGAACACAACAGCCAAGTCTGCCCTCTGACGGACTGAAACCTTGGGAATATTTAGGCTGGACATGGTGAATAGTTCCCACTCCCTTACAGAACAGACCGATCCTGTTGCAGTGGTAACCGTTCTCAGACTACACAGACCCTGACTCCAGCAGATCCAGTCCAGCAGATCCCTTTCCCTCCACAGAGGAGTCACCAGGGAGAGTATCATGAGATCACTCTGAACTCAAACTATTGCAAACGATTATGACGCACACATTTTACACACACATACAATCACACAGACACGATTTACTGTTATTGAAATTCCCAAGACGTCCCGTGGCTACATTGTAGCTGTGTGAAGAGCGTCACATGGCGTGTTTGTAATCGGGCTCTACGTAAACATGTGGGCTCAATAAGAAGCAATTACAGCTCTGTAAACACACACACACACACAAGCGTTGCGGCAGTTCAAGTCCACTGAACTGCGTGTGTTTGACTTGCATGAAACCACACTCGGGGAACGACAACAACCGAAACAGAGACAGACACTGGCGGAGAGGAAAGAAGGAGGAGAAATGTCGCTTAGCAACCGGTGGCTCCGTCTCCCTTCTCTCCTCGTTCACTGTCACCTATGACCCCTCCCCACCTCCCCATCAGACACGCACAGACACGCCCACACTTCATGCCCACCCACTCACACACACACACACACACGCTCCTCCCTACACACGCCGTGTGAGGCTCACCTGTTGTGCTGCTTGATGACAGCGGTGACTCTGTCGGAGTGTGGAGCCAGGTCTCTGGAGTAACGCACCAAGTCGTTCAGCTGGCTCTTCAGTCGCTCCGCCATGGGCTCCGCGCTCTGCAAGCCCTCCAGCACCTCCTGCAGACACGCACAACCACGCTTAGTGTGTGTGTGTGTGTGGGGGGGTGTGTGTGTGGGGTGTGTGTGTCAAAGCCAAGCAGCCTCCTGGATCTGCATAACACAGCTTAGTGACAACAAACACACTCCTATTCCCATCCGAGTATGGTCCTTGTTCTCTCCTTACACACACACACACACACACACCACAGGCACGCACACTCAGAGACCCAGAGCAGAGTGCTGTTGGTATAAAAGCATGTCTGTTCTTCAGGGAGTGTGGCAGGAAGGACTGTGGATCGCTTCTCTCCCGCTCTGCTTGGCATGCCTCGCATTCTGCTCTCACAGTCATGATCTCCCCTCCCAGAAAAACATGGACAACCTCTCTCTCCCTGCTCTCTGACGTTCCTTCACTGAACACTCCTCCCCCCCCCCTCTCTCTCCCTCCCTCTCTCTCTCCCACACTCTGTGTCTCACACACCCACACTATACTCACACTCTCGCTTGTTTTCCATGCTCCTCTTCTCCTTCCGTCTATGTCCCTCCCTCTCTCTTTCCCTCGTACTGGTCTCACTTTCTCGCTCTCTCTTGACTCGCCGCTTTCCTCCCCATCCCCCTCCCCCTTTCCCTCCTCCTCCTTCTTCTTCTCACTCTCTATATCCCTTTCCCTCTCTGTTCCTCCTTCTCTGACTCCTTATTCCCGCTGCCTGCTCTCACACTATTTCTCTTTCACGCTCTCTCTCTCTCTCACTCTCTCTCCCCCTCCTCCCCTCTCCCCCTCCCTCCCCATGGAATTCAGCTGTCAGCTTGTGCAGATGCAAGAAAGCTCAAACAAACACACCACACCACACACACACACACACACGCTCAAACAAGCGTGTAACATAAACAGGGCCGGACACAGGAAACGGGAGAGCTCCTTGATAGCCCTCATTCAAGAGAAGAGCACAAAGAGAGACAGGAGAAGGAGAGGGGACTGAAGAGAAGCGCTACGCAGAGCGGGACTGTGGCCCTGGCCGTGAGGACAGAGAGAGAGAGAGAGAGAGAGAGAGAGAGCCAGGACTCTAAACATCCTGCAGTTGTTTTAACTAGGGAAATTGGAGAGTGAGGAAGGAGGAAGGGCAACAGCTAAAGTTAGAGAGAGAGAGAGAGAGAGCTGTTTCCAGAAGAAGGAAGGGATTAGTGTTAGAAAGGAAGTTTATGTCCACAGAGTGACAGGGAGAGAGAGGAGAGAGAGAGAGAGAAAGGGAGGGAGTTACAGAGGAGGAGATAGAGGGGTTCTGTGCAGGGAGAGTTAGTGAAAAGGGGATAGAAAAGGATGGGGAGGGGAGGGGAGGGAGAAAGAGAGGATTGTAACTGTCACTCCTTGGGTGTCCAGGAAAACCTAATCTGTGTTGTGTCTGGATTTACAAATGAAATGGATAATTACTGACAGGGAAAGCATGTATGTGTGTGTGTGTACAGCGTGTGTGTTTGCGTGTGCACAGTGTGTGTGTGTGCGTGAAGCTAAAGTGTGGACTTGCTGTACACACAGGATTGTTCTGCTTAGTCTCTGCTGCCAAGTTTGACTAACTAGAACCTGCACGTTTATCAGTAAGCTACCACAGACCATCCTCTCTCTCTCTGTGTCTGTGTCTGTCTCTCTATCTCTCTCCATCCTTCTCTCCTTACCTTTGCCAGTTGCCACCCCTCCACCGCCTCCTCCCCGACGGTCCACCCCTCCGCCCGGCTCAGCTCCCGGCTCCACCCCGCCAGCCTCCCGTCCAGCTCCCTAAGCTCCTCCTCCAGCGCCTCGGTCAGGCGGCCGTACTCTTCCTCGGAGGCGGTGGCCGTGGCGAGGGCTCCCTCCAGGCTGTCGCGGGCCCTCAGGGCGGCGCCCTCCCACTGCTCCAGGGCCTGGGCCAGCGCCCCCAGCTGGCGGTCCATGGCCTCGCAGCCGCCCGCCGCCGTGTGCTCCGCCGTGAGCGCGGCGCTCCTCCGCACGCGACTGAGGCGCTCGCGGCCCTCCAGCAGCCGACACTCGACCCGCTCCTGACGGAGGGGAGGGGGGGAGGGAGGGGGGGAGGGATGAGAAGAAAAGTTGCTACGGTAACTGCTGCTGTCGCGGCGCTCAATTGTACTTGACAGCTGAGGCTATTTCAGGCAGCCTATAGGACGAGGCTTCTTCTCCCACTCTCTCTCTCTCCCCGTCTCTCCCCGTCTCTCCCAGTCCTTGACTGAAGTGGGTATAGCTGGGGATGTGTGCAGAGCCTCTATCTGCATGAGATAGCAGCATCCCGACCAAGGCCACATTCAGGTACTCACACACACCGGGAGAAACATTAACCCCGCGAGGGCATGTTCAGGCAGTGTGGAAAACGAAATAAAGCTGTTTAAATATGTGCCTTTAAATTATGTTTTCATTCACGAGCCCATTGGCGGGCCCCGCTATGCTGGTAATGTGATAATTAAAATCCACACGTGAAATGTAAATGCAAATCGATGTTCTCGCACATTTTTCTTCCCCGGTGTAATTGTCATCCCATTGAATGAAGAACGGGGGGGAAAAGCAGGAACCGTGATAGGTGCCAGTTGTGAGATGAATGTGTTAGATGTGTGAATGATGAAGACCAGACATGTGCGAGCTGTCGGGTGATTTGCTCTCGAGAGTCTATTCAGCTGGGAGCACAAACTGACAACAATGGAAGGAGAATGGAGGAAGAGCTTGAAATGGATATTATGATCTGGATTCAAGTCCAGTAGAAGCTGTTCCAGGTGTGTGTGTGTGTGTGTGTCAGGTGACCGCTAGACGGTGGAGGAACACTCACCCTGACCTCAGACAGTTTCCTCTGGATGGAGGCGGAGTCTCCACACGTATCTGACCAGCGCTGAAGCTCCTCCCCCACGGACATCAACCAATCAGTGAGCTCCCTCACCGCCTCCAGATATTCCTGGTGTTCTGTGACCACGCCCTCTGCCCTCCTCACTCTCTCCTGAGAGAAGATCGGTTCGTTACATCACTTCTATACCATGACATCTAAACCGTAGTTCCAACCACACACACACACACACACACACAAGATCCCAAAACCCCAATCTCCACCTCACCTCAACCAGGGTGCTGAGGTCATCAAACTGCGCCTGGATCTCAGAGCGCGCTCCCTGGTTGAAGTTGGAGTCGCCGGTCTTCTTGTGGAGCTCTGCGGCCTTCTCCTCCAGGCTCGCCAGCGCCACTTGGTGGTCCTCCAGCTCAGCCTGCAGGGCCCTGAGTCTTCCCAGCTGAGACGCCTTCTCCCTGGGGCCCAGCTGGGGGGTGAGGGGAGCGCAGACCTCCGCCTCCACGGCCTCCAGCCAGCGCTGCAGCTGGGCAGCACTCTCCAGGTAGCCACCCCACTGGGAGACCGTCCACTCCAACCGGCTGGGAGCACAGGAGAGGGAGGGGGGGAGTAGAATGGACTGGATGTTACAGTGGATCTCTAGATACAGCATTGGAAACCCTGCTTCCCCTGTAGGAGATGGAAGTACGTGTGATACTGTGAGACCATGTCAGATGTTGTGCACACGGATAGCATGGCTTCAACCTCTACTCTGGCTCGCCAACCTCTGTTCAGTCACACTGACACAAACAATCACACACACACACACACGTAGAGAAACACGGACCATATCTCAATTTCCTCTGCTCATCACACACACGCACACGCATCACCTGCTGCCAGTCTTGCTCCAATAGCCTTCACTCACACACACACTCACACACACACTCACACACACACTCACATGCACACAGATGTACATACACTGACATACACACACACACACTCACACACACACTCACACGCACACAGATGTACATACACTCACATACACACACACACACACCACACACACACACTCACACACACACTCACACAGATGTACATACACACACATACCCACATGTGTACATGCATACACACACACACCATGAGATCCTCTTGTTTGCTATCCTCCATTAAGTCTCTAATGAGATCTATCTATTCTAGCAAGAGGGGCAATAATCGCTCAATTACACACACACACACACGCATACCTTTTACACACGATAGATACATCAATCAGAGTTACAAAAAGACACAAATCCGTCTCATTATGTACTTAACCTAATTGTAACAAATGGTATTTTGAAAGGAATCTGACGTGATGAAAGTCATTTGTCCCCATAAGAGCGGAAGCACAGGTGGTCCTTAAGGCGGCTTAACGGCCTCGGACACACCCCAGGGCCCCACTCATGACAGCACCGTCGCCTAGACAACTGCCAGGGTCAAAGGTGGGAGACAGGGAGATGAAGCCTCAGAGAGCTGTGATGTCATGATTATGTGCAGGCACAGTAGCTGGAACGAAGCATCCATCTAGTACATCCTGGCATCTGACACAAGCCCGTCTGATACATGGAACCGGACTGTAGTCATGTGATTGAAAATATATGTATGTATTTAAAGTGAAAATTGCAAGGATGAAAGCATGATGTGAAAAGTCACAGTGAAAACAGCATGTGAAATGGGTTATTGTCAAATCAATAATAGGTCTGGTCAGGTTGTCAATAGTGTAGATCAGTAACAAGGAGGTTGTGTTATGAGGTTGTCGTTAGATTACACAGGTTATGGTTTGGTTAGGTTAGAGGTCGTCAGGCAATGTTGACGGACACAGCTGAGCTTCTTACCTGTGGCAGCTCATGGCGGTCACCAGCAGCGTGGCCCACGCGTCCTCCACTTCCTGGAGCTGGGAGCGGATGGCTTCCTGTCCCGCCTCCCCGCTGCAGCTCCTGATGGCCAGCTCGCCCTTCCCCACCGCCATGTTTAGCCTCACCTCGCCCTCACCCTTCAGCAGCAGGATGTCCTGTCCACACACAATGGTCTACTCAGTACTGTTCCTGTACTGTACGGGGTAAAAATAGGTACTGCTTGTACTACAAAATGACTAAATAGCACCCTCTCGTGTCTTATCAAAGAACTGCAACAACATGTTTCAAAGGAGTAGAGTATGTTGCAGTGTTGACTATAGACCATCCTTCACTCTGACTGGTTCTCTGTCTTGGTGTATGTGTATTAGATTGATCCTATATTTGTGGAACAAACATATGATAGTGTGTGTGGGTGTGTACGTGTGCATAATGCATTCTTGCATTCTCCCTCTCCCCATCCAGTGACCTCCCCCACTGACCTGCACAGCCTCCAGCCGGGTCTCCAGCTGGTCCTTGCTGCCCATGGTGCTGTCCACCGTCCCCAGCCTCTCCTGGATCTCCTCCAGCCAGGTCCACAGGCCCTGGAGGCTCTCCCCGAAGGCCTGGCTCTCCTGGCAGCCTCGCAGGCGATCCCTGGCCCCCCTCAGGAGGACCTGGTGGTCTGTCTGGAGCTGGGACGCAGCCGTCAACTCTCCTCCCGACCCTCGACCTCTGTCACTCATGGACTGGGAGTCCAGGCACAGACGCTCTATGGAGCTCCTGGAAGGAGAGCAGGAGAAGATAGGAAGAGAGAGGAGAGGGAGTTTAGGGAATGTGGACAGTGAGACTACACTGAATACTACACTGAGTAAGACAAAGGCTATTAAGACTTTCCACAGATGGAAGTCACAACAATTTATTTGGATAGTGCTCAAGACTAGAGCTGTCTGATCCAGCATACACTGTACAGTCACACACACACACTGAGACACACACCTCCTCGCCAACAGCTCTCTGTGGATCTCCTCCACCCTCTCCAGCTCGTGTGTGCTAGCGTGAACTCCTTCCTGGCTGTCTGCCCCAGGAGCAGCTTCCGTCTTCAGGCTCAGCTCCATCTGCACCAGCCAGCCCGTCAACGCCTCCACACGGCCCTCAAACCTGGGGGGGGGGCAGAGCAGAGGGAAGCTCGACACATGATGCCAATAGCGACGCGCTATAAGCGGTGAGATGGCAGAAGCTGAAGCTCTATACCGTACAGCACTGTTTTAGACAAACACCGTTTAGACACCCACAGTCGAACGGCAACATGTAAACAGATGTACACCTCCCACTTGTGTACCTAACCTGCTGCCCACACACAGGGGCACACTGATGAACACACACACACACACACACACTCCCAGTTACCCGGTGAGTATGGCGATGCCCTCCTCCAGGTGTCGCTGGGTCGTCTCGCACCCCTCCAGGTGCTGCTGCCACCCCCCCCGGCAGGCGGAGAGGCGTTCCTGAACCTGTCCCGCCCCAGCCTTAGGCAGGTGGAGCACCAGCCTCGCTGCCTCCTCGCACACCCCGGCCAGGCGATGCTCACCCTCAGGTTTGTGCTCTAGCGCCACCTTAGTACGGGAGGAATACAGCTGCTCGTGAAAGGAGTTGTACATTAAAAGTCAAAACGTTGGTTTTGCAAAATGACCAGTAGCAGACTCCTGTGAAATGGTCTTGTAAATGTGAACAGCACACATATATCCTTCCTTTTCATGAATGAATGATTTGATAGCAGCAAAAAGAAAAAATCTTAAAATAGAACTCAGCCTTTTAGGGACAGCGGAACAGAGTGATGTAAGAGCGCAGTCCGTACCTTTAGTCTCTCTAACTTGCTTCCCAAGATGGTGACATCTCCTGATTGGTCAGCACATTCTTTTAGCTCCGCCTTCAGCCCCGAAAGCCAGGAGTGAAAGTCTTGAACCAGCTCTGATCAGAAGAGGAGGAAGCGAGAGAACGCAAGAAATGAGAGAGAAACACCAACGAAGGAACAGCCAAGAGAGAGCATTGACCAGGGAGAGTAGAGAGTGTTTTACAGAGACAGGGAAGGAGAACCGTGGAGTGGGAGAGAGGAGGGAGAGAGAGAGAGAGAGATAACATGAGCAAAGGAGGGAGGGAGGGCAAAGGAGAGATGCACTGAGGCAGATGGGATGTGTGGGTGTGTCTGCATGGTGCAGCGCCAGGTTGCCTTGGCAACAGGCCCAAATGACTCCCCTGGGAGCAGCTGTGACGAGAGCGAGCGACATTACTCTCCGAGGCACAGGTGTGTGTCGGGGCTGTGTGTGTGGGTTGGTGTGTCGAGCACCAGACGGAGTGTGTGCTGCGGCTGACAGTTTGAGAGTGGCCCCTAAGAGGAAATCAGGGCTAATCAACAGGCAATCTGAGCAGCACTGGCACCTGAGGACAACATGACACGGTACTGCACTGCTACACCGCCGACCTCAGCTCTGCTGCTAGAACACTGTGTCGTGTGAACTGTTATTCGACCCACAATTCACTTACCTGCTTCAGCGTGAAGCATCAAGACATGCTGACCTTAAAAAGTCACAAGGTCAACCCATACAGTATTAGGAATATATCCCTACTCCAACACCAATGTGACCCAGCCAAACACAGATTTGACACTCTAAACCATCGTATATCCGTTACGACGGCCTCCTCATCCCACTCCTCGCCAGGCACCTCACCGTTAAAGTGTGTCTGCAGGCCGTCCTGTAGCGTGTCCTTGGTCCTGGACAGGCCCTGGGCCGCCACCTCGCTGCGCTTGCCGATGGCGGTGAGGTCGGCGGAGAGGCGGGACAGCTCGGGAGAGGGGTGGGACCTGCAGAGGGTGCTCAGGGCCTCTCTGGCTGAGTCCATGTCCCCTCTGTGCTGCTGGAGGGCCCTCTGGAGCTCCTGTGAGGAGAGAGAGAGAGAGACAGAGAGAGACAAAGAAAGAGAGGGGAGAGAGACAAAGGGACAGAAAAGAGAGAGAGGGACAGAGAGAGAGAGAGAGGGACAGAGAGAGAGAGAGAGAGAGAGAAAAGAAAGAGAAAACAATTAATAAAGATATGAGCCAGGGAGACCTCCATAAATCACCTCCATTTGACAGACAGTCATTGGAGTTGAGGCCTTCAGAGCTCAGTGGGTGTTGCTGCCCTGAGACGTCACCTTGACTCTGTTCATGTCCTCTGGGCTCGAGGCCTCAGTCAGGCTCGGCAAGCAGCCCTCCAACATCTCCAGCCGCTCGCTCATCTGGGATATGAGGTCCTCCAGCCTCTGCTTCTGGAAGCTGTAGTAGGTGAGGGTGTGCCTGACCTGGTCATACACTTCCTGGGCGTGGCCCAGTTTCTTCCTGAGGTCACACTCCATCACCTGATAGACACAGCAACACACGGTTCACTCATTGCCGGGAGGAAAGTCAGATCCAACACTGATTGGGGATTTCCTTAGAGGCCCCATAGGTAGAAAACCCCAGAGCTGCGTGTTGAGAGGAGGAAGCAGTCCTGTAATGACGAGACATTGAAGGGTTAGGCACCTGGAGCTGGACGGGGGTGTCCTGGAGCCTGGCCCGGTCCTTCAGCTGGGCCACTCTCTCCTGCAGGGCATCCAGCTCCTGCTCTCTGGCCTCCACCTCCGCCTTCACACACAGACAGAGAGGAAGCAGACAGCATGTTTCTTTATTAGTAGTTCTATTATTTTGTTTCAATGCTGACAATGGGGAAATTCGGTAAATTTCTTAATTTAATTCCTAGATCACATTAGCTGACCTGCATTTGCATATTGTATAGCCTTCAGTATCATTAGTCTTCTACTTCAATTTTATAGTCCAATGGGGTCAGACCTGAAAGACGGCGAGGCGGGCTTCTGTCTTCGACTTGTCACTTAGATTGGCCAGGCCATCTGTGAGGTCAGCGATGGAGCTGGCTGCCCATTGGTCGATACTGAGCTCCATGGTCTTGAGGTCATCCCATATAGCCACACAGTAGCTTAGTCTCTCTGTGTTGGTTTGGATCGTCTCAGATATCTGCAGGGGAGACACAGAGCCCAGCCACCAATCAAATCGGTTGATTTACAGAGCGTACCAGCAAAGAGAATCCCTCATCTTCCCTCTCCATCCTCATCTCCCTCATGTTTTTCATCACATCCAGTTTCTCATGCTCTCTATATCTCACTTTCTCTCTCCCTCCATCTCTTTCTCTTTCTACAGTAACTCACTTTCTCAATTTCACCCTTAGGAAGATGTTTAATGGATGTGACAGAAGGCAAGCAAGAGAGAGAGAGAGAGAGAGAGAGAGATGTGGAATGAGGGAACATTAGAAAGCAAAGGATGAAAAGGCAGATAATATGTCTAGACTTGTTTGTGACATGCTTGTCTGTGACAGCTGAGAAGACAGCAGAGTCCCAGGAGGAGAAAAGGAAGGAGAGAAGGTGAGAGAGAGAGAGAGAGAGTTAAAGAGACAGAAAAGGAACATCTTTAGACAGTGGAGGCTGTCTGACACAACAAAGGCTGATGCGTCGAGAGCTCAAATCTTTTGTCCATAGGAAAATTATTATTACGGCTTTCCTTAGTCTACCTTCAAAAGGATTTACCAGAATGTTCCTCGAAGGCTGAGTTTACACCTGGGTTTACATGCAGCTGAGACAGGTTAACTCTATGTTCAACATCAATCCAAATCAATCGATATTCACAATCAGATCCTGTTAAGCCCATTCAGGGAATTGAACTGGTGCTTAGGCAAAGCTTTTTCACACTGTGGAGCTGACATCTGCTTTTCACCATTACGTACATGTGCCCAGCCTCAGCCCTCCCCCATATCCCCAGCCCTCACCCCAGCCTCAGCCCTAACCCCAGCCTCAGCCCTCACCTCCAGCCACTGGTCCCTCAGCCTCTGCACGTCAGTCTGGATGCTGAGGGAGTCACAGAGAGGAACCTGGTCCAGCTCCCTCTGCAGGTCCTCTCCAGTACTGATGAACAGGTCCATGTCCCCCTGCCTCTCCCTCAGCTCTGATTGGACCACCTCATGCTGAAGGAGACACACAGTTTGAATACCGGAATACTCTCACAGGTCAACCCTCTACTCAGCACGTCAGTATAAGTATTACTAATCATATTGTGAAGAGAAGAACACACCCTATGACTTGGGACTGTGATGTTTCATTGGGTGACAGGGACAGAGATGTAATGACTACATGTCAACACTAGAGGGAGTGTAGGCCCCCTGAAAGGGAACTGTCTTGATGTGAAATACAGTACTTTGGCTTTTGTAACTCGATAGAGAAACCAGGAAGACATGGTAACAACTGTACCGTCTGGCAGAGTTGACCTTTTGTTAAGAGCATATGAATAATACATCCTGTGGCTTGCTGAAATCCTACACAGACACCATCTCAGCTGACTGAATCAAAAGCCATGGTAAGTTTGCGCATGTCTAGCATGGTTCTGACCCGTGACAGGGCTCTCCTGGCCTCCTCAGGGTTGTGGTTGTGGTCAGGTTGGTTGTGGGTCAGGCTCTTGGCGTTCTCCACCGTGGCACTCAGGCTGGCCCTCAGACCGGAGAAGTGACGCAGGAGATCCACCAGGACCCCACAGTGCTCCTGCCTGGACACACCGTGGACACACAGGGTCTCAGTCATCATGAGACCATCAGACACACCGTAGGACTTCATTAAAAGTGTTTAAATGATTACTTTATAACTTTCTGTCTGATTCAAGAGAACCCTTTGTATATAACTTCCAAGTTCCTGCCCTCCCTCCTTCACTGGATACATCTTTCCCTTCCTCACTCTCTAACTCACCCATTCACAATGAGCCTTCGGAGGTCCTCTGAGGCCGTCTCCACCAGGGACACCTCCCTGTGTGCCTCCCCAGCCAGCTCACTGTCTCTCTGGGCCAGCTGGTTGCCTCGCTCCCCTAGCCACTGCCTGGAGTGCTGGAGAGACTGCAGGTCTTCCTCCAGCTGGACAAATAAACGTAGTCTGGGGAAGGGGGGGGCAGTGGTGAATAACTAGCGTCGAGAGAGAGACTTTATAAGCATTAAAGGCAATGAATACATCTACACGTAGAGGTGAAACTAGGATTGAGTTGAGAAGCGACATCAGCCAATGTCTTTTTGACAGTGGAAATTGCAACTGAGTGAAATGAGCTCCCACCTGTTCTGAAAGGCCAGGACAGAGCTCTCCCTGACCCCCTCCTGTCTGGCTCTTTCCTCCAGCTCCGTCAGGCTTCTCATCACCTCCTCTCTCCTCTCCCTGAAGGAGCTCCACAGTGCTCCCAGGGCCTCTGCCTCGCTCTGCCTCCACCCCAGGCCCCTCTGTACCCCCTCCAGGGCCACCATGAGGCCCACCGCCTGCCCCCGGCACGACGTCCTCCCCTGGGCATGCCCCACGTCCCTGGAGCCCCTCCAGTCCGCGCCACTCAGGTGGAGGTGAGCCTTGCTCAGTCGTCCGTCCAGTCCCACCGCCTGGGCCTCCATCCGGGCCACCTCCCCGGCCACCTCCCCCAGCTGACAGTGCAGCTCCTCAGCCTTGGTGCGGTCCCAGCTCCCCCTGCCCTCCACGGCCTCCTGGAGCTCCTGGACGGCCCTGGTGGCGGCCTTGTGACTCTGGAGGTAGACCCTCAGCTCGGCCAGGCTCTCCCTGCGGAGGAGGAGCAGGCGCTGGGCTTCACTGAGGGGCTGCAGGCAGGCCTCTCTCTGGCCCTGGAGCTGCTGCTGGGCCTCTGGGCCAGAGGAGGAGAGGAGGGAGGTCTCTCTCTGGTGAAGGTTGTCTCTCATGGGACTGTGCCCCTGGAGGGAGGCCTCATGCTCCTGGAACACAACAGAATAGTCACAGTGTTACCTCCAAGCAGCTATGTATTGTTAACATGGACGTTCGGAAGATGAATCACTTCTACACAACTAAAACGTTGTGACCCACCTGGACCTGGTTGTCAGCTGCCTCCAGGTCAGCTAGGTCCACCTGGGAGGAGCTTCTGAGGACAGACAGGAAGCTCTCGCTCCACTGGGTCAGCGTGAGCAGGTCCCGGTCAAACAGCTCCACCTCAGACAGCTGGGACTGCAGCTGATGGAGCCTTCAACGGAACAAGAGCAATCAGAAGAAAAGGTCAATACTGGATCGATCTGGAGCCAAATGGACACAGCAAGCTTCCCTTTGTACAATGACAGATGTGGTCATGCTCGATTGTTTAGAAGTTAGGTTCAAATGGTATTCACTGTCTACATGTCCATAGTAAACATTGTAATGTAACACTTGTACTGTAATGGTCAGTTATCTTTCTAGTCTAAAACAAATATCTCTCTTTACGTGATGTTTCGTCTCTTACCTTTGAGTTATGCTCTCCCTTATTACGCTGAATCTCTCTTCCTGCCGAGTGATGTCATCCTTGAGCTCCTGGCCCCGCCCCTCGGCCACCGTGGGATGCAGACGCGCCCCCAAACTCACCACCCCCTGCAGCAAAGCCTCATGGGACGACACGCCACTCTGCATTTCCTACGGAGCACAAGCGCAAGCTCAAACTGCCAGTACATTTGAGCAATTTTGCGTTTGTCAGTCATTCTAAATTGTTTAGAGAGAGACTGCGATAGAGGCCGGGATGGAAGGCGTAAATTGATTTAGAGAGAGACTGTGAGAAAGCATAGGATGGAAGGCGTAAATTGATTTAGAGAGAGACTGATGGAGGATAGGATGGAAGGTGCTAGGCTGTACCTGCACTGCTTGAAGTTTCGTTTTAAGCTTGGCTTTGTCAGTAGAGAGGAGAGGGGAGTCGGGACAGCACACACACTCACAGCGCTCCAGCCAGCATTTGAGGGAAGAACCCTCTTTCTCAAATCTGAATAAACATGATCAGTGGAACATTATTTCAGTTACAGTATGGCAAACACACACACAAAGATACACATATACACACACCAACACAATGATGCTTGTTCTTTACCTTTGCCATAGAACCAGCAGGTTCTCCAGTGTGGCTTGTTTCTCTGTCGCTTTCTCAGAGTTCACTGCCTGCTCCTTTTGGAGACCGGCTATCTCTTCATCCAGCGGACCCCCCCTCACCCAGAGTCTTCATGCCCGCAGACAGGGCCACCAGCCTGGGCTTCAGCTGCTCCAGTGCCTGGCTCACATCCTGGAGCAAGAAAAAACACATACAGTGGAACAACTATAGTATCAGTATCTAAAGCTTACATGGAAGAGGATTCCAGAAGGACTGTTTGAGCTTCAGTCTTACCATATGCTCCTGGAGAGTCCGGTAGGTATCAGAAGATGAGCTGCAATGCATGATGGGACAGTCCAGCTTCACTTGAAGGTCACTCATGGTTTTCTTCATCTGATAAAGTGACCATTCAAAATATACAAGTTATTGTCGATAACAATTTGATTATTCTCCATTCACAGCATTGGATACCTGACACTAAGTTCTTCTTTGCCCTCACAGTGTACTAGATTCATATAATATACAAACTCAATACATGTCTCCACATTCCATCCCAGTGGTTCTACCTGTTCCAGGTTGTCCTGGTATCTCAGCCTGCAGGAGGCGCTCTGGTTCAGCTGTCCCTCCAGCTGCTCCGCCCTCTCCCGAAGCTCCTCCCAGCGCCGCCTCATCTGGCCCAGTCGCCCCCGGATACGCCCCACCTCTCCGGGGCTCTGGAACATGGCCAGGGCCTCGGACTCTGCCTCCAGCTGGGACAGGCCCGCCTCTCGCACCTCAAGCCCAGCCCCCACCATCTAGGAGAGAGAGCGGGGGGAACGGGAGGTGTTGGGTTAGAAGAGAGAGGTTGGGACGAGGGAGAGAAAGAGGGAGACGAAGAACGGAGAGAGAGAAGAGTGAGAAGGACATACAGAGAGAGAGAGGGGGACCATGGGAAAGAGAATGAAGAGACACGGACATGAGAAGGAGAGGTTTTCAACAACAACAACAACACGATTCTGTCACAGCACACTGTAAAAGACTCTCTCTGGGAAACACACTGAAGAATCCGCATGAGATCTCCCATACCTCCACCGTGCTCATGTGTTTAACAAGGTGGTCGGAGGAAGAGGCGGCAGAGGGTGCTGATGAGGACAGAGAAGGGTTCACTGCCTCCAGATCCTTCTCTTTTTCAGAGATCCAGGAGGAGAGGACTTCTGATTGGCTGTTGAAGTGTTCCCACTGTACACAGACGGCCTCCAGCTGACCAATACTAAGAAGACAAGAGGAACACACTAGTCACCTGACCAAAACTCACATCCTTCACACACACACCTCTATGGAAAATATCCCTGACCAAATAACACACAACCAACACTGCAAACATCTCATTTGAAGTCTCAAAAAGCCAAAGAAAATCAAATGGAGGATGTTTTAAAGGTGGGGTCCATACTTGTCCTTGAGGGTGTCTTCCAGCTGAGTGATCTGGTCCTTGGTGGTCTCCGCCTGTTGCAGCAGTGTGGTCTGGTTCACCTCTCCCAGAGGGATCTCTGTAGCCATCTCCAGGAGGATGTCTGCTCGAGCAACAAACTCCTCACTGCACATGTAGAGGTCCTACGAACACACGAGGACATGTTGTACCTGCCGGACACTTTTCAGTCCCTCACACAGACATACACACATTATTCATGATGCATATACCCACACACATACCTTGGTGTGGGTCAGTTCAGTTTGAAGACTGTCCAGGCCGCTGAAGATAAGCTCCCTCTGCAGGACAGAGCCGGTACTGCTGACAAACTCCCACACAGCCTCGCGCTCCGCCTGAAACTCCTGCCATGCACACAGAGTGGCCTGGAGGGAACACACAGGTACAGTGCAGGGGAGGTGACCAGTCACACAAGGATATGGTAGACGCACAGAAGCACCCATGAGCAACTACAAACACATACACGAGCACACCTGCGCATGTGTGGATTTCAATGCACACGCGCAAACACCATGCGCCGTATACTGTGCAGAGATGAATCAATCGCATGGTAGTAAAGCTCTGGAGTACAGTTAGTCCGTTAATTAAGCCCTTGGATGAAACTCACGAACGCGAGCGGTCTATAAAACACGCCGATCGATGACACGGTTACACAGAACATGACCAATCATTGATCAGACAGGGGCCAAGTGACACACACACACACACACACACCTGCAGCTTGTGCTCCTGGGTCCCTGCTTCGCGGTCCACCTCTCTGAAGGCTCCCTCCAACTCCAGCAGGGACGGGCTAAGCCCCTCCCCCATCTGACTCTGCTGACAGCGGGCCAGCAGAGTCTCCGCCTCCTTCCTGTCAGCGTGGAGACGCTTCAGGTGTTGCTGCAGGCAGACAGAGAGAGAGAAGGACAGAGAGGAAGAGAGAGAAAGGAAGAGAGAGGGAGACGGGGGGGAGTGAGACAAAGAGAGAGAGAGAAGGAGGGAGATAGGCGTTGAAAAACAGAGACAGGCCGAGAGAGAGAGACAGAGAGAGAGACAGAGAGAGAGACAGAGAGAGAGACAGAGAGAGAGACAGAGACAGAGAGAGCGATACTTTATTGTACAGCACCCATTGGGTATTTATCTTCAGAGAACACCAGGGCCTTTGTGGCAGGGCCTCACATCTTCTCACCCTTTTGAGGATAGAGCCACAGGCAGTAACAACCCACAGACATACATACAGACAGACAGACAGACAGACAGACAGACAGACACAGACAGGCAGACAGACAGGCAGACAGACAGACAGACAGACAGACAGACACATAGACAGACAGACAGACACAGACAGACAGACAGACAGACAGACAGACAGACAGACAGACAGACACAGACAGGCAGACAGACACATAGACAGACAGACAGACACATAGACAGACAGACAGACACAGACAGACAGACAGACAGAAAGACACAGACTGAACCAGTCAAATAGAAACAGACAGGCTAACCCTAACCAGACAGACCTGATAAATGAGCAGCAGCTGTCGAGCCTCGTCTGGGTTCTCTGCCTCCAGGATCATGCAGATCTGCTCCTGCGCCTCCTTCCTGGCCCGGAGCACGTCCTCTAGAGCACCCCGCACCTCCTCCCTCAGCTCCTCACTGGGGCTCAACGCAGAGCCGTGAGCAACCTGGGAGGGGAGGAGAGAGGGAAAGAGATGATGGGAGACACGAAGGAAGGACATCAGCAGAGATTGAGATTGTCAAATATAACAGGGACTACAAGTGTCGTCAAGTCCGTCATGGACACAGTGGCGTCTTGCCTGGGAGAGCGCGGAGAGGAGGGCTCGGAGGTCGGAAGAGAGTTTGTCCAGGGCCGCCCTCTTCCTCCTGACCTGCTCCTCAGAGCTGACCTCGTGCAGCACGCCCAGACGACTCCTCAGCCAGGACACGCCCCCCTCACGGGTCTCC
Organism: Mallotus villosus; assembly: GCA_903064625.1. Classification (NCBI taxonomy): domain Eukaryota; kingdom Metazoa; phylum Chordata; class Actinopteri; order Osmeriformes; family Salangidae; genus Mallotus; species Mallotus villosus. The sequence continues at coordinate 81,790 of CAEFZP010001130.1, forward strand.
ACACACTCCCGCAGCTCCTGGAGGACAGGGACAGGAGAGAGAGAGGAGGATGGGAGGAGGGGAGGAGAGGAGGAGAGGAGGAGAGGAGGAGGGGAGGAGAGGAGGAGGGGAGAGCAGAGGGAGATCAGAGTTGAAGGTGGGAGGATGCAGGTTTTGAATATCCAAATGTCATGTTTGGGATAAGAGTGGGAGAGGGTTGGAAGTGGAGTCAGATCTCTGAGCTCACCCGGACTGCAGCGTCTACTTCTTCCTGGTAGGCAGAGTCTTGCGCTTTTTCGCGCAATACCCTCACCTGACTCCTCTGACACGACAGCCAATCAGAGAGCTCAGAAAACCTAAAAACAAGCCATTCGGGTCTAGATTACCATAATCATAAGCACCAGCGAAACTGTAATGTCAGTGAGAAGAAGGTCATATATGTCATATATACAATATGCATGGGAGGTTACTGGAGAATTTGCACAGAATTATGCATTTAAAGTTTTCTATTGTTCTTTCTCGTCTTCCCTCACCTGTGATCCCACTCCCTCCACTTGTCAGGGTGCTGCTGCATCTTGAGGTACATGGCATCTATCTGACCTTTGACCTCTCGCAAGGCCCTCTGGGTGGTCTCCAGGGCTCGCTGGGTGGGGTCGTTGTCTGGGAGCTGCTGACAGAGCTCCTCCATGGCTGCCAGCCTCCTCTCACAGGCAGCCAGAGGGTCTCGCTCTCTGAAGAACATCTAGGACCGAGATGTCAAGGGAACAGAGAGTGATTGAGTATTTTACTGAATCTGTCAATAAGTCTCCCTCCCTCTTTTCACTCTCTCTTTCTCCCTCCCTCTTTCCTCCCTCTCCCTCCCTCCCTCTTTCCTCTCTCTCTCTCCCTCCCTCTTTCCTCCCTCTCCCTCCCTCTTTCCTCTCTCTCTCTCTCCCTCCCTCTTTCCTCCCTCTCTCTCCCTCTTACCCTGTGCTCTCTGATTATTCTCTCACTGCTGGTGGCAGTCAGAGCCTGGGCCTCTCTGGCGAGCTCCGCCCTGCACTCCTGAAGCACCGCCCACGCCCTCCCATGCTCCGCCTCCACCCTCAGACGCTGAATGTGGGCTGGCGCCTCCGCCTGGGTATCCTTCAACGAGACAAAGAGAGAGAACAAGAGTGAGGGAGAGAGAGGAAGAGAAAGAGTAAGAGAGAGTAGGACAGAGAGAAATAGGAAGAGAGAGAGAGAAAGAAACGACTTTCAATCAAAAACACGTTATAGAGGGGATGATTAATGAATGGCAGATGACCATCGAATCAATTTCTCAATATGTTTGTGCATGTTTGCATACCAAACGACCATCAATAACTAAGATCAATGACAAAAACAACAGGTAGAGGAAGAGGGGTCCCAAGCAGTGGCATGTGGCTTAATCAGTCTATAGATTGCAGGTGTAGATAGTTAGCTCATTAGTGAGAGTGATGTAATGATTTGACCTCTGACCTTCCAGAGCTTGTGCAGCCGGCGGACGGTTTCCTGCAGTCCTGGCTGCTCGTCCTCTGGCAGGATGTCTGTCAGCTCGTCGCACGCCTTCAGAAACGTACTCAGGACCCGCTGGTCTAGCTGCCCAAAGAACTCCTGAGTAAAATAACCACAGTGGCTAAAGATGGGTAGCAGTAAAAGTTGGAGCCACAAAACTGATTTCGAATGGTTGTCTTTCTCTCTCACACAGTCATGGTCACACTAGCACACAAACACACACACACACACATACTGTGTGGTTGTCTTTCTCTCTCACACAGTCATGGTCACACTAGCACACAAACACACATACACACACATACTGTGTGGTTGTCTTTCTCTCTCACACAGTCATGGTCACACTAGCACACAAACACACACACACACACACACACATACTGTGTGGTTGTCTTTCTCTCTCACACAGTCATGGTCAGACTAGCATACACACACACAATTAACAATCACAATATCCCCTCCCTCTCTGTTCTCCTCTTCCTCCTCCTCGTCAGGTAAACATGCAGACACACACACACACACTCTCCCTCAGAAGGCCCTGCTCACCGAGTGCTTCTTCAGCAGCTCCTCCGCCTCTCCCCTCTCCCTCAGGCAGCCCTGGGCGGTCCTCAGCACGCGCTCCAGCTCCTGCCGGGACTCCTCGAACCTCCTCCTCAGGCTGCTGTCGGCCTCCTCCTGGCGCCTCCACTCCCCGACCTCCTTCACCAGAGCCTGAGCGCAGCAGAGCACATGGCAGGACCGCGACACGGTGCCGTGGGTCATGTCATTCTTCACTTTGAGGAAATGCAGCTTGGATCTATGGGATTGTCAATTAGGGGTGTAGCCCTGGCATTACATAGAAAAGAATCCCCCCCCCCACACTGTGGAAGGGGGGGGGTGTATTTTCTATTGAGTGTTCTGCTCTTCTACGTAGCACCTGGCTGACTGAGCGTTGACAAGCCGCGTTCCATCCCAGAAGAACACGCACCTGTGCAGAGGACTGCAGCTCGGCCACTCTCTTCTGCTGGAGGGTCGGGTCGAAGTTCTTCAGGGTCCTGCTGGTAGACAGCAACCTCTGCAGGGCGAGGAGGTTCCTCTCGATGATGGCCAGACAGCGCTTGCAGCTCTGCTGCTGACTCAGCAGGTCCTGGAGGGAAGGGGGGGGGGAGTGGGAGAGGGGGGGGGATGTGCATCAGCAGGAACAGAGATAAGAAATGACCAAACCTATTTTTTCGGTGTAGACTATCGACAGGGACACACGGTGCATACAGAACAATGGTTATGTGTATCTATAGCTATTTGCCCATCCAACGCTGTAACGTGTCCTCTGTGTAACCAGTGTCCTCACCTGCCAGCTGTGCTTGTGTGGAGAGTCGGGGTTGCTGGCGCTAGCTGTGATGCGGCTGGCCCTGTCCAGGGACTGGTAGAAGCCTGCGATGTGCTTCTCCATCTCCTCCAGCAGGGGGAGCAGTGAGTGACACTCCCTCACCATGCAGGGGCATCTCTCCCTCACCTGAGGGACACACACACACACAAGACCTTCTTAAGGCCAAAACCAGCAGCACACAGCTGGGAATAATGCTATGTGCTATGACAGGTTGCCAGTTAAAAGTCATATTTAAGAATGTAGTTGACATATCTAAGTGAGGTATACAGCATTATGTAGTTTCTAAATGTCTGAAACACAGTAAGTCAACCTCGGTCGACTCTGATGATGCCTACCTTACTCAGCTGACTTTTGACCGTTACCATGGTAGCCATGGCCTTTGCGCCCTCGTCTTGTGGAGCGTCTTTGGCAAGCAGTTGGGCGCTGCGGGCCGCCAGCTTGTACTGAGTCTCCATGGCAACCACCTTTTGCTTGGTGTTCTGAATGTGAGATTAGACAGTAGGAAAGGGCAACGTTTGTCTGAGTCATGTCAACAACTACTTCACAGCGTTTCCAATACTCAGTCGAAGCTGCCATGCCAAAGTTTGGGCCGTGCTTCGTTTAATTTACATACATAACATCCCATATGAAGTTGTTTTGATTGAGACCAAATTCCGCGCAAAGGATTTGAATAATTCCAATTTCTATCAAAAAGTGGTATTTATCTGTAATGTATTTTTTTTCTCTGCAGGAAACCATCTGTGGCCTAGTTTGTGAGAGCTGGAAACATCCAAACAGAAGGACCCTGACCTCCACGTCCTGCAGGAAGGCCCTGACGGTGATGAAGGACACCTGGACGGGGGCGCAGAGCTTGGTCTCGGCCGTGTCCAGGAGCTCCCTGAGAGATGACACGGCTCTCACGTAGTCCCTCCTCCACTTCTCCTGCTCGTCCGCCCGGGCGTACTGCGCACAGGGGAGACAGGCGGTCAGGTCCCCGTGGTCACCGTGTCGACAGAGGTGCCACACTCAGCCAGCTGAGCTCATCCGCCGACATGTCAGACCGAGCAGCAGGTAACAGGTGTGCAGGACAACTGGGACTACGAGGGACTGACACAAACACAGCCTGCATCCCTGGTGTCTTGTCACCCCGTTTGAATCGTTCAGCCGAATGTTTGGCTTCAGTCGGGCCCGTGTCTGGTTCGTGGGTTTTTGTCTGCTTACCTGTTTGACTTTGACGAAGAGGTCCCTCCATCTGCCGTTCATCAGGAGCAGCTGCTGCTTGAGCTCCCGCGACGACGCCTCGTCGCACGTCTCGATCAGGAAGTTGCCCGCGTCGTTCATGGTCGCGTGCTGCTCCATCCACTGAGGCAGGGTCCTGAAGAAATCCTGGGGGGGAGATGGGGGGGGGCGGAGAGGTGGGGGTTGGTGGGGTGGGGGGAGTGCGGGGCAGAGAGGTGGGGGATGGAGAGGTGGAGGGAGTGGGAGAGAGACAGAGAAAAGGGAAATGAAATTCAGGGTAATTAGCTGTCTATTCCTTGGCAGTTTACTGGGGTAATAATCTGACAGTTGGGGTAACCATGGTGACCTGACAGTTGGGATGTCCTCTGTGACCTACTGAAGTCAGATGGGATTCTTTGACAGTCGGGTGAAATTCCTTGATTTAGAGGTTAAAACATGCTAATCACTCAAACTGGGAGATTTGGTCTTATTGGTTGGTGACAACCTTGTCATAATCTCCTCTACATTCCCAATCTGTTACATTTTACAAAACACTTTCACTGTCTGCATACTTACATGATCTGTCCTCATTTCACTCAGTAAGTTCTTCACTCATTATCTCGCACAGTTACAGCATGTTTCAAATGCAACATTCGTTTGCACTTTCTAAAATACCATTAGAGTCCTAGTGCTCCCTTCCCCATGCACTCAGCAGTGATCGTACCCGCTTGGTGTTCTCCGGGTGGCTGAGTGCTGCTTCTCCGTCCTCCAGCCAGGCCTGCAGCGAGGCCACGGTGGTGCTGTACTTCTCCCAGTTACACAGCACCTCCTCCAGCATGCTGCGCACGCTGCGCACCTCCACAGACAGGCTCCTCCACTGGGTCACAACCTCACGCATGAACCTCCGCACCCCAGCCTCCCCCTCGTCCACTATGACACACACACACACACACACACACAATGAGTTGAGAACATATACACAAATACATACACACACACACACGCACGCACATACCCAATGTGGTGAGGATATACACAGAAATAGATACACCCACTCAACATACATTCATTTATATGTACATATGTGTTTGATTGTATAACTTGATTCATAGAGCACAAATGGATCTCCACTGAATGTGCCACACCAGAACTGGGATCTGGATGGTCGATGCAGGACTGACAACCCTGTCCAAAAAGGACACCCACATTTAAATTGCACATCAATAACTAGTGCAATCACTCCCAAAATTGTGGAAGATTACCTATCGAATCTCTTCTCCTATTTCGGCTATTCTCATCATTCTATAATCATCTAAGTGTAGCCTTCAGACAGACAAGACTAACCAATCAGAGCTCAGGACACAGGCCACCAGCTGGGCTCATGCAGTCCTTTTTCAGCATCCAACCAATCAACATTCACATTTTATGAAACTCCCTACCAGTCTCTCTCTCTGTCTCTCTCTCTTTCTTTTTCCTGTATACCCTCAAGCACTGCAGCCCCGAGTCTGAATCAACAAGCTAGCACGATGCTAGCTAGCGTCCAGAGACTGCAGAAGTGGGGCACCAGTAGCTTTAATGGGGTTGATTCCCCACTGAGAGAAGAGTATGGAAGAACCTCATTTAGACATAGCCTGGAGAGAGAGAGAGAGGTCTCCGCCGGCAACACTGATAAAGAGAAAGATTCTGGAGGAGGGGAGAGGTTGATTGGTTATTGAGTGAGTCGTTGTGAATAGAATGGTGGAAGGTGGTATATCCGGTGAGAAGAATGATTCGGTCGTTGAGTTTCAACATTGAGGGTAGGGCACTAGACGTGTGAGAAGAGGACATTTCTTCAAATCGTCTATCAAAGTCAAACACAATTGGTGTAATTGAGGGAGAAAAAAAATCTTCCATTTGAAATCTAAGAAATGATTGTGGAGCCTAACCTGTGCAATCCGCCTTGACATAGAGTTCAGCACTGCATTTCAGAGTCTGGAACAGAGTCTCGTACTTCTCAAAGAACTGCTGCCCTTCAATAAAAGACTGAGCGAGAGAAAGAGAGAAAGAGAGGGAAAGAAACAAACTGCTTGTAAACAGATCACTTCCACAATGCCAATCTCTGTTGACCCAATTTCCAACCAAAAATCGAATTCTGGGTGGCTGGGTATCCTAGTTCTGTAAACTCACAAGGTAGTTCTGGAGCATCAGCTCCACGGATTCCCGACGTCCATATTTGATGATCCAGGACTTGAGCTTGGACTCGGCCAGCCCCAGGAAGGCCTGCATGTGCTGCTGCCTCTCCAGGAACTCCATCTTGGCCAGGTGGATGTTCGAAGACGTCGATACGAAATTCATTCTAAAAAGACGACAGAAGAAAACGCCTGATTTATTCCCATGCTTTGTCAACGTGCTCAAATATCGAACTGTAAACTAACAAGGTGAAGTCTCGGGGGAAATGCTTGCTCAGCAGTTTTGAGTGAAAAGGGAAGTGTGTGTGTGTGTGTGTGTGTGTGTGGAGTCAGGATGGGAGGTGTGTCTGGTGGAGGGATGAGAGGGTGAGAGCCACACACCTCTCAGCCATGTCCTGGAGCTGCTCTGGGGGAACAGGGACCCCGCTGACACACCTGTCTTGGTGGATCTTCTGAAACACCTGCTGGTGATCCTCCAGCCCCTTCAGAACATCCTACACACACGCGCGCAAACAATCAATCATAATCAAATACACAACGCTTGATCTCCGGTGCCATTTCCTAACTTGCCCCCCCTCCCCCCCTCCCAACACACACACACACACACACACACACAGAGCCTCCTCCCTACCTTGTGCTGCTGCAGGGTCCTGTGCACGGTGTTAGCCGTCTCGTCGTGTGCCTGCTGAACAGGGACTTCCTGCCGCAGCGCCCCCTCAGCCTGGTGGAGCCACGACCCCACCACACTCAGGGGGGCGGGCAGCGCCCGGTCCAGCTGCAGGTGCCAGTCCAGGAACTGAGGGGGGGAAGGTCATCGACATGTTTCATAGGGCTCACATGCAAACAACGTATATTGGTCTCAGGACGAGTCCCAGTCTAAATATGAGTGAAATCAGAAGAAGAGCAGAAGCAGTGTGTGTCCTCTCACCCTGTTGGACACCCTGTCCCAGGCCTGCTTGACCAGGGCCTGGTCCATGGTCAGCATGCCCTCCTTCTGGGTGGACTGGAGAGCTGTCTCTATCTTCTTCCTCCTCATCTCCAACTGGACACGCAGACTCTTGAACAACTGGGAGAGTGGGGGGAGAGAGAGAGAAAGAAAGAGACGGTGAGAGAAAGACAGAGAGAGAGACAACGAGAGAGAGAGAGAGAGAGAGAGAGAGAGAGAGAGAGAGAGAGAGATGAGAGAGGAGAGAGAGAGAGAGAGACAAAGACCACAACAAAGAAAGGACTAGAAGTAACTTTAAAACTGGGGTCAGACTTCCAGAAGATGAAAGAAGTCAAACCTGTTCATATTTTAGAACATCAATTTCATCCACATCCCACTCTGAAAGACGTGCCTGACAGTTCCAAAACGCACGGGAGAGAATATCTCACTAATCATACATTCACGGCACCTCTCGAAAGCTGCCGCTAATTGTCTTTCAAGCCTCTTCCTTACTCTGCCTCAATATTTTCCTACTTTCCTGTATAATGGGGAGAAGGAAACGGGGATCTCCCACATGCTGTTGAATATGTATCGTATCCTGGGGCTGAGAAGCTGAGCCAGATTGGGTGGAAATGCGGCAGCAGCATTGTGATCCCCGCTGTGTAATACCACTGATTACGCTGATAATAGGAGCGTCTGTGCCCGGAGAGTGTGTGCCCAGACAGACTGTGTGTGCATATGTGTGTGTGTGTGTGCGGGGGCGTGTTTGAGTGTGTGTGTGTGTGTGTGTACGTTGGTCTTCCATGGAGCTGTTTGTGTGTGCTTAGCTGCATGCAGACACCCAGATGGACACACACACACACACACACTAACCTGGTACTGCTGAGAGAGATTGCCCTGGTCCTCCTGAGCCTGTGCTGCTTCTCCCTCCAGCTGCTCCAGCCAGGTCTTCAGCTCCCGCAGGCTCCGACGCTGCTCTCTCTGGGTGGGCCGCGCCAGCCAGCCAGGGAGGGGGAAACAGAGAGAGGGGAAGAGGGTGGGGAGGGAGAGGGAATTTAGGGGGTGGGAGGATGAAGAGAGGACAGAGGTTTTGTCCGAAGGCAAGAAATGGAGAGAGAGGGAGAGTAGAAAGAAGGGAGAACAGCAGGAAGGAATAAAGTTTTGAAGGGCAAATGAAGTGAAAAAGAACAAAAGGAGGATGGATGAGTGCAGGGCAGCGTGGATCCACATATTCCGATTGAACAATATGGGAGAAGAAGAGAGAAAGAAAATGCAATAGAGGAGTCGAGATGAAGGGAGATGAGAGGGAAGAAAACACATTAATGAGGGTCATACTGCCGATGTGGAGAGAGAGGCAACACATGCTATTATTAGCAATATTTTATAGCAGTAGCAAATCTCATGGCTATCAGATACTCTCAGCTCAGCCCAAATCCTCTCTGAGAGACACACACGCACGCACCATTTCATTGGATTAGGAATACCTATGACGATAAATCCTATTTAAAAGGTGGTTAAACAGTCCATTTAATTTGAAAGCCATTAAGAATATGTTTCAGTACATTCAACTTCAGTTGGCCAGCCCATTCAGAGACTGTGTGCTGTTCATTCAGAATGAGATGCCCTGCTGAGGGAAGCCTTCTGCTCTCTCAATAGCAGTGTTCCAGTCTGGAGAACCCTACAAATCACTTTACATGGTGGCTAGGTTAGTCGCTCTATTTCCCCCCGCTATCCAATCATTCCAAAATCTTTATATAAATTAATTAAATCAATATGTTTGTACATGACGATTCAGTGAACCGTATCTGAACATAAAATAAACATGAAAGGCATTACATTTGACAGTGATAAAAAAAAGGGGTTTGAACAATACCAAATAATACAAATAATTATTATTATAATAAGGACATATCTAAAATCACAAGAAACAAGGGAGTTATGAAGTCAAAGCTGCAACCCCCACCTTAAAATACCCTAACTCTGTTCCTAGCTTTTTCATCAGACCTGCATAGTTGAGCGTACAGAGCACATTGCCAGGGGCCCTCATTGTCATGGTAATAGCACCGACAGCCTCAGTGCTAATGCTAATATAATGTTAATATCGCACAGCATATAATACAGCCCGTAATACAGAACTTCCTTTTCTTATTATGACTGGGATATGCTCCTGCTGGGATTTCCCCCCAGGTAAGATTACCAGAGGTGGTAGAAAGAAATGACTTCCTTTTACCATGATAAACATTGTTGATTTATTTTACCACTTGCGATGCATCCTGGTGATGCTACTATAACATGAATGTTTTACAGACCGACACAGATGTAACAATAGCTCATCCCTCATGATCTGAAACAGCGGGAAGCGTTGTCTTTATCGAAGTCAATTGGTGGGAATTCTAATATTGTACGACAGTTTGGGACAAATCCTCAAAGTTCTTCCTAAAGGTTTGACGGAGAACCTTGGCAGACTTTAGACACGTCTCTGTAGGATCTAAACGTACCTCCAACATTTCCTCAATATCTCGAGGAGCGAGACCACACTGTAGATTAGAGGCAGCCACAACAACCACAGGGGTGCAGTCACCAAGCAACCACACCACAAAGAGAAAGGGAGGGAGGGAAAGAGAGGAAGAGAGAAAGATAAGCGTGCAAAGAGAACGTGAACAACTGGCAACACTCCACATCACAGAAACAGGGACATGTTAGTAGCGAAAGGTTGCATTGTGAGAAAGAGAGAGTTTCAAAAAAGAGATAGAAAGAGAGAGTTTCAGGGGATTGAAAGACACAGCAATCTCTAGCCTGTCGATTTGAGAAACAGGTATCTGGAATGGTTGAAAACAACGCAAAGTACAAACACATGCAGGCCTACAGGTGGTACTATGAGATTATCGGAGAAAAAGACAAAAAAAAGTCTGAAAGGAAGGAAGGAGGAGGAGGGAGGGAGGGAGGCGTGTTACCTCATCCTCCAGCTGTCCCTCAGAATCGCTGTGTTGGCGCTGGGGGTGGTGCTTGAGGAACTGAGCCACGTAGGTCATGATGGACTTCTCGTCTGGTTGGTCCACGTCTACGTCTGAGGACGGAGGAGGAGCACAGGGGTCAAGCGGTCAAGACGGATAACACCCTGAGATATGAGCTGCACTGTACTCATTGATAAAGAGCATCTTCAGACAGAAACAACAACTAAACTGCAACCAGGAAGCGGCTCTCGGAACCCTGTCTGTGTGAGCCTGACTGAGGATGCTCCTGAGCTGTTGACTCCTGTAGCCTAATTGCCCTTAATTACTCTGGTGTCAAACTGCATCAGGCAGAGCTCATTTTGAGGGCAGGCGTGAAGGGGCACAGATGCTGCTGTGTCGACGCTGCACTCTGTAGGGAATTCCCTGGTAAGTAAACGGGACAGAATTGTAGCCCCCTGCGATATCGAGAGACCTGTTTGCTTGTAATGGAACATGGATGGGATCATTGTGTTTCTGCCTCTATTGAGGTAGTATCAACCTAAATCTGTGTTTCTTAACCCTGGTCCTGGGGGACCCTACATGTTTAATGGATTTACCTCTTCCAACTCACCTGATTTCAAATGAATGGCCTATCGTCAGGCTCTGCAGAAAGCCTGATAACGACTCATTTATTAGAAGCAGGTGAGAGAGTGTGTGAATTACCTTCTGGGTCAAGGAGCTGTGGGATACCCAGCTCTGTTTCAGCCAGTGAGAAGGCTTCCTGCAGATTCTCCCGATTGGTCCTTTTCCGCACGCACTCTATGTCGACAAGGTTGGGTCGTAGAGCGAGGAGAATCGCAAAGAACGCCACGCCAGTACGCCAGCTCTGGCCAAAGTCCCTCACCTCAATGCCCAGGTGCCTAACATGGTAGAGAGCAAAAACAATGTTCCACACTCTCCAATGATTGACAGATAAAACTACGTTTCCACATTCCCTCAAATAAAAAGTCTAGCTTATCATCGTCATGACAAGTAGGCCAATTTACTCATGTATGGCTTCTCACTGCAATTAGCAGATGACACTATTGCCACTATTAGTTTCAAGGATTAGTATTGGCTGTGGCTCCTGTCAATCATACTTAGTGGCAGTCTGCTGGACCCATCTGAGCAGTGCCTTCCTGGCCCCGCCCTGCACAGGAGGGAGGGACTTCCTTTTGATGGGTGGGCTGGTGGTGTCAGTGCTGCTGGTGGAACTATCCAATGAGGAGGTGCTGCTTGACAGAGCCAGGAGAGCTGGTAAGCTACTGGTCAGCTCTTCGATCTGTCAGTGGAAGGGGGTGGAGAGAAGGCAGCTATATGTTGCAGTAAAGAACTCTACAGAAGATTACAGAACCTAGCCTGAAGAAGTAGTCAACAAACAGATCAATCGTTCTTTTAGTCTAGAAAAATTTGAGCTGCAAGAGCTGTCTGTAAATAAAACAATTATGCTAATTCATAATATGCAAATTACAATTATTATAATCTCTCTACAGATAATCTAAATTCCTATAAAAAAAAACATAACAGGACACATTACCTGGAAATAGAGGATGATTGTCCACATCAACCCCAGTACTATGGAAGGTCTTCCATCCACAATGTCAGTGGAGTTGATGTTGACTAGCTTTATCTGGGTCAAAACATAGTATTCAAGGAAGGACATTTAAAAAAAAATCTATTCATAATTTTCAAATCAAGCTACTATCACTACAATGCATTTGTCTTGTACAAGTCTGTGCAATTTTGGTGATTTAAGACTGTACAAGACACAAAGAAAATGTGATATGAGAAGAACTAGATCCAGATAATCCTTACAACTATCAACCTTTTATATCAAGATTTATAACATTCAGACAATTAATGGAGAATCGTAAGAGCTCCGGTACTCACAGGAGATCCCCTGCATGTAGACTGGAGAGGGACAGACCAGAGGGAGAGGGAGAGAGGGAGAGAGAGCAGTTAGAGGTGGTAGTGTAAGTCTTTATGGGGTTATTGAAGGGGAGGTGGCTCATTGACTGAGAGGGCAGGTGATAAGGACTCGTTCTGGTGAGATAGCCTGGATGGCTGGCTGAGATGAGAGATATATCACCTCTACCCAGGCACTGGGGATTACACCCAGCAGAGAGAGGAGGAGAGAGAGAACGAGAGGAAGTGGGAGAAAGAACTCGAGGGGGGGGATGGAGTAGAGAGTGGAGAGAGAAAGAGAGGGTGGAGGGATAGATGTGTAGATGTGATCCTGGACGCCATATTGAATAACGCAGGGGGTACATCGTGAGTTCCCAGTCTGAGTAGTGTAACACAGCAGGTCAACGTGAAATAACTCGGTCAAGAGAGCTGAATGGAGGGAGGGCTTGGGGAGGAAAGGGCTTGTGCCATTGATAGTTCCATTTAAGAACACACAGGGGGGTATAATCACAGCCTCCCATCGCAGAGGACAGACATGACCAGGTCACATCAGATCCTCCCTCGTATGAGACTAAGATGAAAAGGTAATGACTTGGAGTGAAGGAGGATGACCCACTCTATCGGATAAGAGGAGACATTAGAAAAGCAACGGGGAATAAGAAATGTTGCCGGTGGCAACTGATGTCTGAGATATGAGCCAGGGGAATATGGCAGGTGAAGTAAGGCTAAAAATACATTGGAATACTGTCTAGACTTACCATCACACGAGATTTACACCGACAGTCTGACTAGCACTCACACAGACACACTCGGAAAGTATACAAGCAGACACACACACAGACAGACACACAAACACAGACACACACACACACAGACAGACACACAAACACAGAAAGACACACAGACAGACACACACACAGACAGACAGACACACAAACACAGACAGACACACACAGACAGACACACACACACACACACACACACACAGACAGACACACACACACAGACAGACACACACGCTCCCCTCCGAGGAGCACGGCAGGGACGCCCAATCTCCCCGTCTCCATTGCAGACGACAGATTACCAGGGTAGGATTTACAGTTGAACCCTTGTCACTCTGGAGGAAGTGGCATCACTGTCCCACGAGACCCTCCGCCTCGAGCTTTATTTATGTATATCCAAGGACATGATGCTGGGTGGCGGCACCAGACGTCTCATACAGATGAGGAGGAAGGGAGGGAGGGAGTATGGAGACTGCACCAATATCCTACTCTGTGAACATGGTTCGGAATACCGTAGTTTCTCCGTTTGAGGAGAGGGGGAGGGGTGGGGGTGGTGAACAGAAGTACAGAAGAATAGACAATGCGGGAGAATAGGAGGAAACTTGAGAAAGGAGAAGAAGGGGGGCGATGTCAGACGTGAGGGGTGGTACGAGGCACGAGAGCGGGGTGAGCGAGAGAGAGAGAGGGAAAGTGCGAGGGGAAGATCTGAGTCGTGAACGGGGCTGAGGCGGAGGACAAGGGTCCTCCGTGTTTTGACGATCTGGTGGAAAAGGGGAGGAGACGGACGGGTGGTGGAGAAAGAAGCTTGCGAGAGAAGATCAACTCGGGGTCAAATTCAGTGTTTCCGCCCGGAAGGCCAGCACCTGAGCCTGGTGTCCAGGGAGGGATGGAGCGGGGGAGAGGGGGAGCGGGGGAGAGGGGGGAGGGGGAGAGGGGGAGAGGGGGAGAGGGAACAGAGGAAAAAGAAGGAGAGCGGAAAAGAGGGGGAGAGGGAGAACTATTACCTTTCTGCCCTCCAGGAACTTGAGGGCCGTGCCGATGTTGGAGACCCAGTGGATCCTCCTCAGCTTCTTGCCATGCTCACATGGCTAGAGGGGGGAGGAGAGGGGGAGGGGAGAAGAGAGGGGGAGAAAGGGAGGGGGTGGAAGAGAAAGGGAGGGGCAAAACGGACATAGACAGAGAAAGGAGACAGCATAATTTAACACAGTGATTAAACAACAGTGTGAAATTGAACGGAAAGGGAGGACAAGCAGGGAGGAAAGAATTAGAGAGAAAAAAGTAGAGATGAATTGGGAACAGAGAGACAGAAAGAGAGATAAAGACACAGAGATAGAATCAAAGTGAGTGTTTGCCCATCAGCAAGGAGATCAATATGACATAGACAGACAACAACCTGAGGCTATACTGGCCCAGTGGGATTACAGTGTGTGTGTGTGTGTGTGTGTGTGTGTGTGTGTGTGTGTGGTGTGTGTGTGTGTGTGGTGTGTGTGTGTGTGTGTGTGTGTGTGTGTGTGTGTGTGTGTGTGGGTGTGTGTGTGTGTGTGTGTGAGTGGGGGTGCGTGTTTGTGTGCAGGGGTGTATGTGTGTGTGTGTGTGCGCGCGCCTTTGTGTGTAAGCGTGTGTGGCCTATTACTGTTCTTCCGATCAGTTAAATTCCAATCAAACATCCTAATAAAGACTGATCAATAAGTATTTCCATCTATCTCTGACATTGTTCTGGCCCACTTTATAATCATACGGCACCTCCTCTACAGAAACATGAGTCCTTTGCAAACCCAATTCATTGTACTCAATGTCTCTATTATTTAACCAATGGGGCTTAGTGTCACTTAAACTCAACGTGATCAAGTGAAGGTTGGTTGTTGGAACATAATCCTGCATACCAGGGGGTCTTGAGGTCTTGGAATGTGGTTGATACATAAAACAGTAAGATAACAGACTGGTAGACTGGTACAGGCCAGACTAGACTCAGTCTAGACCCGGACCAGACCGGTTTACAAGAGTTGATGCCTGACAGTAAACCAGATGAATCCGATACTCACCAGTTTCTGTCCAGAGAGGACTTCCAGGAGGGCCAGTAACATCACCCCATCCTTGATGTCCTCAAACAGGTCTGTCACCACCAGGGGAGGAACATGCTGTGGAAACACGCACACACACACACACACACACACACACACACACACACACCCACACACACACACACACACACACACACACACACACACACACACAACAGCCCATAAGACAACACAGTCAACAGTTTCAAAACGTGGCTGTTTATATAACTGTTGTGTGCCCATAGATCCAACCTAAGCCTGAATCCAAAGATCTGAGATTTAGCCTCAACGATCTGAAGTACCAGTATAATATGCACAGTACATCTTATAGGCCTAGAGGTTTAGTTGCAACATTACTTTAAGCGGTGAATTATCATTTCACACATTCAGTTCCCTTAAGATGGTCATTTTACAGATTTCCATTGAAGAAATGTAGATAGATATTAGCCTATATTTCTGAAGGGCTTGACGGAACACTTTTGACGGACAGCTGGAATCATCTCTGAGAGGCTTGTCTGTAAAGTGCCTCCCTAAATCCAGCAATGTGCTGATGACTTGAAACTGAGCCCGTCTCCCGTCCTGACCTGCCCAAGCCCTCCTCACTGCAGAAATCCACATCTCTACATTCTCCCCACCCCGACGCCCCCACATCAAGGATTTTTTACTTAAAGCGCAGTCACATGGTGGGGCTGAGGAGGTTTAGAGGGGAAAGCATTCAGATGGAATGAGCCATTCACAGGGAGATTAGTGGAGGGGGGGGGGACAGAGAAATACATAAAAAAGAGACAGACAGCGAGAGAGAAAAGTGAGATAGAGGGAAGACAGAGATGCAGAGAGAGAGACAGAGAGAGAGAGACATAGAGACAGAGAGAGAGAGAGAGAGAGAGAGGATGGAGAGATGGAGAGGGGGTGGAAGACAAAGAGAAAAAGAGAGTAGATGTAAGGGACAGGAAATTGAAAAATATAGAGAGACGACTCAGCCATTTAAGGACATGAGAGAAAGAATAAAAGTGGCACAGATAGAAGATGGATGATTGTGCCCTGCCCCACACACACCAGACAAGGTCCCCTGCCTACATCACATAAACCCATCTCCAAATTAATTAGCAAATACCACTTCTCTAATACACTGTCATGGCTTTGAATATTTTAATACGCAGAAGACTGCATTTGTGCCGCTTTTCATGACTGACAGAAAAACACTTAACATAGGCTTTTACAGAAGGATGAATTATACCACGAGCTAATTGAAGTTAAATTTACCTATTAGTTCATAATAATCCTGTGGCTAATGAGAGTCTGGACTAATTACAAAATAAGAAAGTGATATCCATTTTCTCAACTCAGTCACAAGAGTCTGAAGAAAAAAAAATCAAGAGCTTAACAAACTAATTACATGTGAATGTCTGTGACTTTAATTGATTGAGAGCTTTGCAGCTTCTGGGAGTGTGCTTGTCTGTGGTCTCAAGTGTGTAAAGGACTCGCCTGGCATATCTCAAAACACTCAAAGATCCCCCCCCTCACACACATAGTACGAGATGGTAGGATGGACACATGTATATAAATGAAGGAGAGTATAAAATACTGTTAGAGGATGGAAGACGTGAGAGGGAAAAAGGACTGAGTAAAGCTCACTGGAGGAAAACGAGACAAGAGAACAGACAAAGAGGAACACTGGTATATTATACATGTGTTGGGATGACAGAAATAGTGAGAAGAGAGGAATCCTAAGAATGCCATGTTGCATTGCACAGAAGAATGAATGATGGATGGCAAAGAGAAAAAA
The DNA here is from genome assembly GCA_903064625.1 of Mallotus villosus. Taxonomy (NCBI): domain Eukaryota; kingdom Metazoa; phylum Chordata; class Actinopteri; order Osmeriformes; family Salangidae; genus Mallotus; species Mallotus villosus. Next base: position 98,445 of record CAEFZP010001130.1, read on the forward strand.
TAAGGGTGAGAGATGGTGAGAGAGAGAGAGTGACAGAGAGAGAGGGTGAGAAGTTGAGCGTGTGTGAGTCAGTGTGAATGGCAGCCACACAGAGAGGAACGGAGTGGGAATGTTTACAATGGTCAGTGGAGCTTTACTTCCCGGAGCCGTAATCTCTGTGAACACTTGTCTGCTCATTACTGGGGCTGAGGCTGCGTGGCTGTGAAATGATGATGAGCCAGCCCTCACACTGGCCTGCTCATAATTAAGCCCTAACCTTCTCAGAGAGGATTTGTCCAAATGGAAAATGAGAATCCCTTACAGTATATCCCGCTCTCTCTCACGTACACCCATTCTCGCCGCCACACTCCCTTTACCGCTCCTTCGACAAACCAGAGTCGAATTTAGAAGTGCTCAAAAAGCGGAGGGGCTTGGATTGTACTGTACCCTTCGCACATAGACTACCTTTGCTGAGACTGATGAGGTATTCTTTTGTTATACCTGTGGATGAGAGGGGGAAGGGGAGAGGAGTAAGAAGGAGGAGGGGATGGGTGTAAAGGGTAGCCTATACACCAGCCTTATCTCACCTAGCTGTGCTTACGATTAATCACATACCCCTAGGCCCTGAATTAAAGACCTGAGATACCGATGACTGCTAATCATCCACATTGCCAAGGGCACATTCTTTCCTCTGAGAGCTCAACAAAACCCACTATCTCAGTTGAGGCCCTTCATACTACTCTCTTTCTATCTCTGGCTCTCCCATACTCCCACCAACTGACTTCAAGAAGAGGTCATATGAAACCAGACAAACTTGAAAAACGTGGTTTTCTTTGTGCTGTTTTCCGTGGGAAATTGCAGGGAAACGGCTGTCAATTATAGCACAAAGTACTGTACATGCATATTCATCACGCCCGTCAACCAGCTCTATACTTAACGACGCAGTTCTTCGCACCTGCTGTTTTGACTTGTGACCTGTTCTAATCACAAACCGTCTCGTTCCGTTCACCGACTTGACACAGCAATATACCAAGACAAATATAGATTTATCATCGTCGCTATGGTAATGTCATGTTTTGGGATTGAAATGTTGAAAGTGGAGAGATTTAATTGGGGATAGAGATTAAATCAACAAGAATCTGAAAAAGCTAAGTACTAATTATCGTTTGGTTGTTGAGAGCAATTAGAGCAGGAGTTGAATTACTTCCTAGACGAGGAGGAAAAGTTCATTTGGTTAAAAGAGGTAGGCCATTGCTAAACTGCCTGGACTAATGAACTTACAATTGTAAGAGAATATACTCTTTCACAGAAACTCCAGTCTCCTGAGTCCTGAGTTGGCCTAGGCCTACTGGCGATTTTTACGCATAAAGTGAAATTGAAAAAAGTCACCAGTTCATCCTTCCATGTTTGCGCATGGAAGCGCATATATGGAAAAAGCACTAAATCTAGATCACACAAATCTTAACAAATACAGGATGAAGTGTTTACTTTAAACGTCATTAAATATTATTGGCTTGGTAATAATTTTCTGCTGGAGAAGTCCTGATACGTAAACGTTTAATAGCATGTCAAGGTTTATTCGCCACAGACGGTCTGCCTCCTCCAAATGAATTTTCTGCTCCGCGTCTCCTCGGATCAAGTCAGGCCGCGGCAGCCGTTACTCATCAAATTGAAATGGAAACCTTGAGTAGGGCGGCTAGGATTTAAATAGCACTTAATTGCAAGACTTGGTGTCGCGGTTGCCTTGTCCACTCACTCACGACTCACACTTCAGGCACTAATGGGTTAAATTGAGGTGCCTAACACGGTAAAATATCATAATTATACTCATATGACGAGCCGTTTCATAGCTGTGACGGCTGTAATTGTTTAGGTTACAGACAATAGAGAGACAAGTAAGGGTAGTCCTTACCGAAAGGCAAATCTCTTATCAAGAACAATCGAAATTCATTTTCTAAGACAAATGAGGAAAGCTGTTAAAGCCCCAACCTGTGGGCCATATATAAAGAGATAGAAAACTCAATTAATATAAATATGAAGCATAGCCCATAGCTCGAAGAAAGGGTAGCATGATTTTCTTTCAGAACGTTGAAGCAATTATTATCTTTTTGGAAAGGTAGAAGAAAGTCTGGCTACAGGCTGTTGATTTCAGGCTAGAGTAGTCTAACATGAGTTAGATGAAAGTCTGTGAAAGTGTACGTGCCTGTGGCTGTGAATGTGCTTGTGTGTGTGTGTGTGTGTGTGTGTGTGTGTGTTGTCTTGGCAGGCACTCAGTCTTATGACCCACTAATTCCTCAGCAGCATGTGTTGGCATGGGGAACAGTTGACTGGAAAGTGGATGGTACAAGATGCCTGAAGAGGAGAGGAAGAAGAAGAAACAGAAAGATAGGAAGGGAGGAGAAAGGGGAAGTGCAGGAGGTGTGTGTGTGGAGGGACCATGGTGGATGGGGTGTATTTCAATCCAGGCACTTAAGGTAGAATATGGTTTGTTGATGCAACACAATACTGGCAGCAAACGACATCAGCCTTACCTTGGCCAAGTGGGAATTGATCCATTTAGTGAAGGTTCTTTTCTGTACCGCTTCTTGCTCATCTGAAAATCCAACATCAAAACAACGGGATCAGTTCCATGTTACACAAAAACATCCTGTTCTTTGAATTGAATTTCTTCTCGTTCTGGAAAGTGGATTGAGCTTTATGGGTTCATCTTGTTAGCGTCCACTTCAACCATGTCTAATGTGTCTAAATAGTTCCATTGCTCTCCATTCTCTAGTCATGCAAGGAGAAGTGATCTGACATTTAGATGCCATTTCCCCCCCAACTGTTACCATGCCCCCACATTGACTCCAAAGTCCATGTCCGTCACTTAACGGATGCCCTTTCAATGATAGAACGAGGTCATGATGACATTAAGAATTATTCTTAATACTAATGTGTGTTCCTCGGGTTCTGTTTCTGTATTGGACAAGCTCCTACACACACTGTCCTGGCAACCTCAGTCTTTGTCTGGATTCCCAGGTAATGTAGAAGCACCACTGTAAACATATTTATGCACTCGGGGTTGAAGGGCACCTTTCGTTATGGGCACAGTGATATACATCTGTAGCTGGAGGCCCGATCAATACCACTGATGTTTCCTGACGATGCCCTTTCGAAAAACCACTCAACGTAAATGAAGAAAGGAGTTAATTATTCTATGGTCCCTAACAAAGAAAGGAGAATTTGCAAAGCAAGAGACTTCCCTAGACAAGACTTGTTCAAGATCATGTTAGACGCCCATCCACCAGTCCACATGTCCCTGTATCCACCAGAGTGCCACCAGACCGCCACACACGAGCACACTTAGTCAGCAGTGCACTGTCACAAAGGTAAACACATGTTCCACACAGCCATGGAGGACCACCCCATCCACAAACACTTCCCACCACGCAAACACCTACTTTCTCTCCCTCAACACACACACACATCAAACCAACACACACACACACACACCATGTTATGACTAGGCTGCATAATGCTTTCCCTTTTCCCCCTCCTGGCTCCTGCACAGAGCAATATCCTTGAGATAAGCGTGGCGTTATCAGGCTGAGAGGACGCCTGACACAGAGCTTCACCCTGCCTTAATGAAACACGCTGACTGATTGATTGCGCACAAGTCGGTTAGTGTGTCACCGATCAGCGCAGGGCAGATGTGTGTTGGGTAAGGACAGAGGAGGAGGGGGGGGGTGTGGGGGGGGTCCATGCATAATGCAGTCCTATATTCACACACACTCACATGTGCCACTGAGCAGGTCTCGCCTTTATGATTGAATCGTTTGATCAGGTCTGAAAAGGATCTAATATTGATGAGGAGGAAAATGGGGAAGATTCAGCATCTGCATCTGAGAATAGTGTGGATTGTGTGTGGGCATTGGTGGGGGTGCTGGTGTAGTGCCTGTGTGTGTGTGTGTGTTCCTGTGTATGTGCCTGTGTGTGTGTATGTGTTCCTGTGTGTGTGTGTGTGTGTGTATGTGCCTGTGTGTGTGTGTGTGTATGTGCCTGTGTGTGTGTGTGTGTGTGTGTGTGTGTGTATGTGCCTGTGTGTGTGTATGTGCTGTGTGTGTGTGTGTGCGTGTCTGTGGTTCCAAGCTCCCTCCTCTCAGGGACGAGGTGACTTTGAGCGGTACTCAGGCACATGCACTTACAGCGCAGAAATACACACTTCCAGCGCACACACACACACCACACACACACACATACATGCAGTATATTTCCACAAAGGAAATAGCCTTTCTCAGCAGCCAAGCTTCACAGCAGCATTTGAACACACATGATTACCCCCTGTGCCATAGATAGCCCGTATCATTAATGTGATACCCAGCCTCTCTCTTCCCTTGCCTGTCCCCTGTGGTGACAGCGACCTTAGTAAATGACCATGACAAACGCGTTTGTCCTCTGGCCTCTAGTGTTGAACTGCATCTGCTAAGTGACTGTCACATGACAGTCAGACAACGAGGCAGACAGACAGACAGACAGACAAGCACAGGCTGGGAGACAGACAGATGGTCAATTACAAGAAAATAACTGACAGTTTGACAAGAAGGAAAATGTATGGACAGACCGACAGACAAAGCTTGTAGACAGAAATACAGACAGAAATACGTACAATCAGACAAACTAATGCTGGTAGACAAACAGACAAATAGTTAGATATAGACAAAACAGAGGCTGGTAAACAGACAGCCAGATAGATAGTTATAGGACACAGACAGGCAGTGCGTAGACAGACGGCAGCTGCATGGCACAGTCAAAGTGCTGGTGTTCAGTCTGTCTGAACTGCCACAGAGGCAGAGCGACCTCCACATGCCCCTGTGGTTGAGGGGAAACGCCCCCTTTACAGACGCAGACACACAGACACGCTGCACACAGACACACAGACACGCCACACACAGACACACAGACACGCCACACACAGACACACAGACACGCCGCACACTTTCCCCTCTCAGTCATCCTCACGTAACACAGTCTGATCCCAACACTGCTGTCCTGTCTGCGAGGCTAAACGAGCAGGATGACGGCTCCCACGTACTCACTGCACCAACACACTTAGACACACACACACACACACAGATTGTGCCCCACTTACCACGCAGGTAGTGAAAGAACCCAGTGACCAGGTTTAGAGATGTGTTCTTATTGGGGGAGGCGTCCCCCCCCGTTCGCCGTGCCATCCTGTACCCCACTCGGTGCCCAGAGCCCCCCCTGCCCTCATAGGTGTGTGGAGAGGACATCCACAAGCGGGCTCCGGGAGAGAGGACACTCGCCCTTCCTCCTGCCCTTGCTGCTTCCTCCCGGGGCTGGGGAAGTGTCTTTTCAGAGCTCCCTCCCCCTTTTTCTTCTTCCAGGAGCTTGGGTGGCAGGTTGGCAACACCAGAACTGTTGCTCTTTGCTGGTTTGAGGATGTCCTCTTCCTCCTAGTCCCGGTGTCCTCTGCGTTCCTTCAGTCGTCCAAACGTGCCGTTCACTGAGTATTAGTTTTGCATGTCTGTGTGTTCCCTGCCTCCTAAGCAGCTTGAGTGTGTGCGTGTGTGTGCCTGTGTTAGAACGCAAGCCAATGTGTGTGTGTGTGTGTGTGTGTGAGTGCAGCGCAGTGCCGGCTTCTCTCAGCATCAATCTTTCTCACTCCCTCCCTGCTTCTCTCTCTCTCTTGCTCCCGCTCTCTCTCTCTCCCTCACTCTCGCTCTTAGTTGGCTGCAGGAACAATCCATTTCCCTCCAATGGACAGCCAATCAGAGTGTGTGGGAATGGGTGATGTCACCAGAGCCCTTGCTGTATTTGTTGAGGTGTGTGGGGCAGTGAGACAGGGGGGGTTTAGCAGGTTAGGGGAGAGAGAGAGAGAGAGAGAGGAGAGAGAGAGAGAGAGAGAGAGAGAGAGAGAGAGAGAGAGAGAGGGAGGGAGCGGCATAGCTCTGTCCCAGGGCTCACACAGTCATGCTCTGAAACACCGGCCGGCAACGTCAGGAGCCATAAACGTGCAGGAATTCCCTGTGAGCTGCGAGCGACATTCTTCCGCTGCGTGTCGCTCTCTCTCAGCTTCCTATTTTTCGTGTCTGTACGGCAGGCAAACTGGGGGGATATACCGGAAAGAGCTAGAGCGAGAAAGAGAGGGAAAGAGAAGGAAGAGAGAGAAAGAGAAGGAAAGAGAGAGAGAGAAAGAGAAGGAAGGCAGAGAGAAAGAGAGAGAAAGAGAGAGAGAGAGAAAGAGACAGGGAGAGAGATGCAGAGAGAGAAGAGAAGGAAACGAGAGAGAGCAAGAGCAGACCCACAGACACAGCGAGATCTAGCGATACGAGCGATAGCATCGAGCCTCTCTCTCTCTCTCTCTCTCTCTATCTCTCTCTCTATCTCTCTATCCCTCTCCTATCCTCTCTCTCTCCCTTCTCTCCCTCTCTCTCTCCCACAGACGACGGGGCTCAGAGTGATGCAGTGCTTCCATCGTCGTCTGCAGGGGAGCAGACAAGCGGAGGCTGAGACTGTGCATCAGCTCCTGTCTGGTCTCAACCTGCACTCTACCCAGAAGCTGCATCTCTCCCCCCATTCATGCTGACCACCTGCTTTTCCCTACAGGAGTACAGGAGTGGGTGAGGAATGGAAAGGAACAATGGACGGACAAAATACACTGTTTTAGTCCTTCACCTTGCGAAAAGGTTCAAACCGACCAGTACCACTCTTTCTCTCCCTCTTACACACACACACATTGTGATTTGCTTGGGCTGGATTGTAAAACGTCATTATCGAGGATGGTTGCTGGAAATTAATTCTGAATGCAGATTCGTCCTATCAGCCTAAAAAAAGAGATGAGATCCATTCATCATTACAGTGATTTTCTCTTTTGTTCTCCCGGTTTCCCAAAAGGGATTTTAATTATGAAGGTCATCAATAACCAATGACAGCCGTCATCTGCTATCAGTCTCAAGATAATAACCCACTACTGATAGCCCTCCTAGGAGCAGTCTGGAGATTGGACGTTACAGCTGCCCTCTATGGTGAGGTACATCTGAGAGAGAGAGAGAGAGAGAGAGGGAGAGAGAGAGAGAGAGGGAGAGAGAGTGAATGTGTGTGTCTGTGTCTGTGTTTGAGATTGTATAGAGCGGTGATATTTCTTTACTGTCATGTTTTCTGCATTTCCATATACATTGCCTTTACCTTTGCATCTCAAAGCCACAAGCTTACACTCTTCCTACCTGCAGAGTCTACCACACTCCCACCACCCACAGCAACTATTTCACACTGTATAAATCCACACGACTGTCAATGATTTCATTACAGTCAACTCATTCAAACATGATCCCTGCAGGGCAAGTACTTAGGGCATATATTGCAGCAGGGTGTTTGTAAAACACGTTTAAAACTTCTGTTAGACTTAAGTTTTAAATATGAACAGGGTGACCCAAATTGATCCCTCCCTGTGCTTACGTAACGTCTGACCAGAGTGTTATTGACGACGTTTGTCTAAAATGAGACAGTATTGACTGGTGAACTCATCCAACCTGCCCAGCTTTTTATTATACTCATCCACTGCAGTCCTGCTGATCTCGGCCACAGAGCAACGTTGACCTTGTCCAGGAAGTACTCTTTATCTCATGCTTTCTGTTAGCTGCTGGTAACAGTTAACAACACTCTTTTTTTAAGCTTGAAGCAAATGCATTTGCAGGTAGTATTGAGGTAAGCTTACACATGAGCTGTCCATGGTGCTGAACAGCTGCAGGGGACTACAAGCAACACTGTTTTAAACTGTGCATAGTCCTGCTCAGTTCATTTGAGTTCATTTGCCTTTTGTGATTACAAAACCAATTAGGTTTGTCTTGTTGGAATCCACATGACAGCATGAGCCTCATTTGGTGCCATCGTTAAGAATGGTTCTGCCAGAATGTATGTGTTAATGTCCTTGGTCTGTGGAACATTTTGACTGTTAACATACTCTGTGTCCTGGAGCAGATGACAAACTGTTTTAATTGTCTCAAGGGGACAAACAGTTTAGAAAAAACACAACAACAGTAAGCCATACACAAAACTTGAGATATTTATAGGGCTTATTATTCTTCTAGAAAATGCACACACACACACACACACACACACACAAACTGCAAAACAACAACAAATGCCCTTGTGGGAAACACCAAGCACAATCCTTGAGGCTACACAGACTCAGTATAAAGCCCTGGAGAGTTCCAGATCAGTACAGGACTAGAAGCAGAAAAGAAGAAGAAGGCTGGTTGGTGGGGCTGGAAGACCAGACCCATTTGAGCTGCTCTGATTCCCTGGTGGAGCCCCCCCCCCTCCCTCCCTGACAGAGCCGAACCTGCAGACACGTCTCTGGTTGTGGAGGTGCATTCTGGGTCAGGGCCCCAGTGCTCACACAGGTGCCAGTCTACGAGGGGGAGGAAGCCTGGAGGAGTGGGAGACCGGAGAGAGACGTTCTCCCAACCATGAAAGGAAAAACAAATGGCATCCTTAGAGAGCTGCGTTGGCTCTTGTGGTAATCTATTCACCCAGAGGATATTTGGGTTTGCTGTCTGAATGGCCAAATGCTTTCCTTCAATCTCATTGAGAGGAAAGGGACACAGCGCCACCTCATGGATAGCTAGGGTAGTATCACAATACTGTTTTTGTGGAATTGACTTGAAACACATTATATAAGCAAAGATAGGAATCCAGCTCAAGGGGGTGGTGTTAATTTGTCAATACGTTTTTATTTTTTATTTTGCCAAAGGCATAATCAATACAACCATGCAGTCACCTGCTACTGAGAGACACGTGAGAGGAAAGGAGGGATGGGGGAAGAGAACAAGTGAAGGGAAGGAGAGAACCCGGCAAAGACAACGACAGAAAAGTACGAGGAACGATAAATGGCGAGAGGAGAGGGGCTGCTTTTACCTTGTGATTTCCCAGAAGGCCTTGCAAGTCTCCATTTGAGCATCTCTGATCCCTGACTTCATCTGTGAAGGATCGTCCTCATTAATCAGCCGTCATAACCGGTCAGATACAGACAGGTGCCATGACAGGACGACTGGGAAGCTAACCAACCACACAGACCTGCTGCTGGAAGTCTGTCTGCTTTACCCATTATTTTCTTCTTTTTTTGGGGGGGGGGATTGCTATAGCAACGATGCATCGCCTACGAGGGTATTATTTATATCTGGCTAATGTACCAGGCCTGTTAAAGCAGAGGAGGAGGGGGCCAGAGATGTCTGGTAATCTCAACGTACACACTTGCAACAACCCCGTTTAACTCGCTTTAATGGCTTTTTCTTTCCCAGTAGGCACACACACACACACACACACACACACACACACACACACACACACACACACACACACACACACACACACACACACACACACACACACACACACTCATCTTCAAACCGCACTTCCTGAACTCCATCCTTCACCCCTCCATCAACCTCTTCACTCCGCATCCGCCTCGCCACTTTACAGCGACACCCTTTGAACAGCCCCTCTTACAAACCCCACTCCAACGTCACACAAACACGCACACACACACACACGTTCATTCTATTCACCCCCTCTTCACCCCTCTCCCTCCCTAACACCCACCCATCCCACTTAATTTTGGAACACACTTTACACCATGGAGTAGTAAGGAGGAACTCCAAGCGCTAGTCCATTAGCATGGCTAATTGCATTTCACTAATAATGACACCACACTTACAGAGAGGAAGAGAGGGGAACAAGTCAGAATGATTAGCAGAAACACCCACTTCCCCCCTCACAGCCAGCACAACCCTCCTCTCCAATGGCAGATGTTCAGACAGAGGAGTATGCCACTGACAAAGATATCCAAATATCACCTTTGTGTTCAAACCACTAGGCTGCTGATAGCCGGTAATTCGCCACAGTCCCACACCTGCAGTCGGGTCCTTTACACATTCAAGAGCTTCACATGAAAGGGGGGAAAAAGAGAATCAGCTGAATGATTTAGCTAACTCAGTACACATACAAGTCGGGGGGGGGGAAGTGGGCATGTGCTTTGAAATATTACTTTGATATGTTTTCTGGCGACTGTCGTTCGCTGTAATATTGCAAATTAGCTTCGAAAACGACACCTGGGCTGGTGAAGGATATTTCTCTGATTATTCGGGGCTCCATAATGATTTAATCAACGTAGGATCAAGCCAAGCTCGGACAAAAATAACATCTGTGTGATCAATGGAATTGATGAATTTCTTGCAGAGAACTCTTTTGTGGACAGTCCATCAGGCATAGGCATATTGATAACACTCACGTTGACACTGAGGGCATTATGGAGCTTACATTTGGCCAAGATTAAAACAGGTTTGAGCTGTGGTGTGTGTTTCTGTGTGTGTGTATGGGGGGGTGGGGGGGATATTGCAGGAGTGGGTCAGACAGTCTAAGCTCCTTATCCAGTTTCAGCTGGCCTGCCACACTTTGCTGGCCGGAGAAAAGTAAAAGGATTGGCGTCTAAATAAATCCGAGCAGTCAATCCAGTAAACCCCATCTCCAGTACATCTCTCTAGTGCATGGCACAATACACTGACTCATATGACCCAAAATAATAAAGACAGACACAAAGCACTCAACTGCACACCAAAAGGGTTGTCAGCATAATGCCCCATCCATCATCTACTATTTTACCAGGACTGAAACCCCAAGTAGTTCAATGATAACAACCTAGTACACATTTTAGAGTTATATTTAACACTTTCTTCTTCTTTTTTCTCAATCTATCAGTCACCATTGGTAGCCCTCGAGGCCACTACTGTATATTATGTTTCCTGAATGGTCCTTGTGTTTTGTAAGAGAACAGCCAGGCTACAGTTAGTGGGGACAGGACAGGGTTTGTTGGGTCAGGTGGTTGGCTGAGTTTGTGTCTGGAAGGAGAGCCTGGAGGAGAGAAGAGAACCCTTGGATCCAGGTACCAGCACACACGTACACAAACATACACAAACATGCACTCCCCCACACACACACACACCACACACATATGCACACACACACACATACACACACACTCCCCACCACACAAACAAGCCTCTGTTACTAGAGCACAGATTTACCACTATGAACATACAGCACCACACAGGAACATAACTCACGTACTGTAGAAGCATTCATGACTCGGGATTGAAATACAATGCTTTCTAACACAGCTTAAAGGATGAAAGATGACAAAGTAATGATCTTACATTCTGGGTCACATTCTAGGAAAACTTCAAAGACAGACGATCTTGTGGAATTCTTAAGTGTTAAATAGAGGATATTCAAGGACATTTCAAAGAAGTGATCTGATGCCAGTGTGGCCTCGGGCACAGCTTGGGGAGGATATCGAGTCACATCTGGCAACCCGTGATGTTCTCCAGTTGCTTAACCTCTAGGGTCATTCCAAGACCTTTTGACCTTCAACTCACACCTCCAAATGCCAAACATGATCCCAGCGGCCAATCAAATGACATCCTCTTCATCTGCCAATCACTTGAGATGAAAACAGATGGAGAAAGAAGCAGCGCGGTCTGTGTGAGAAAGATAAGAGAGGAGGTGATGTTGATAAGTGTATGGGTAGAAGAAGAGCTCTTTCACTGTTGTTGAATGCGTGTCAGGGTTTATCTGCGAAGCCCTTTGCCTTGTCTGTCAATCAAAATCCGTATCAGATTTTCTTGTTGGACAGAAAGCATTATTGTCTCTATCATAGAGGTTACTTATACTGATGGGAGATGAAAGAGAGGGCACAATTGTCTTCAACCTGATTTTGTATTCACACAATATTCCTTTCCCTCTGAATCGAGTGTTCCAAATAACCATGAGATCCATGCTTTCTTCTATGTTGTCTGATTGGTTGTTTGTTACAGTTGATGGTTGGGTAGAAAAGGGGAGCGATTGTTCTCTCTTTTCTTCTCTGCTTCTCTTCTTCTTCTTCTACTCTTTGTATCCCCCCTCATCAGCCTGAGGTATGGCATGAGGTCTGGCTTTTTTATCTCTCTCTTTCTCTCTCTTTTACAATATTTGATTTGCTATGATAATGGTAATACTTGAAACAACTCATTTTGTAACAAGTATGTCTTGGAATTCCTTTGTGCTGTCAGTAAATATAAACTCTAAATAACCCATGCTGTCAAATATTCAGCACATTGGATTTATGTTAAGAAACTGTTTACTTCCATCAGACCAAGGCTTATTTTTGTTGTTCTGCCAATACAAAACTTCTACACTTAATGCATTATCTGTGCATAAACTACCTTGAAATACAAATCGACTGTACATGAAAATGTAATCTACATAAAACAATGAATGATGCCTTTATGACAGTGCAAACTAACTTCATGTGAAGTAGTCATAGAATGTACATCGCTTCATTGTATTTGTCCCTGAACCATAGAAACACCTCTGACCTTCCAAAGGGTGTTAACATTAGAGAATGACACCGTGTGATTGACAGCTGCACAAGAACGTCATTAAAAACGGTGGCAGACTGCAGCGCCTACTGCTTTGTTTGGGACGCACTGCCAGGAGCCCCAATCCTGAGAGGTGTCACTCAAACTTTCTCAAAATGGCAGGTGAATAGAGATTATAATCTAGAAGATAACGTTAGATAGAAAGCACCCACACAGTCACACAGACACACACACACAGGCTCTCTCTCACACACACACACACATTTAATCAGACATATTGGTGTGACACAGAAGCAGAACCAGAGAGAGCCAGACCCGCAGGGCAAACAGGCCCATGCTGATGGTCATGTGACTGTTGCTGTGGCGACGGCTCATAAACACAGTCTGGGATGTAGTGCGTCTTTAGTAGGACAAGGTGCCACACACACATGTTCACACCCACACACACACACACACACACACACCTTATATCTGGGTCTCGAATAATGATTACTCGCTAATGGACTTGGCGTTTACACGACAGCATGCTCAGTGTCTGGTATTCAGTTTAGAGCTAACTGGGCTACCAAAACCGCTGACTCCCAACGGTGCAATGAAAAAAGAGGCATTACAGCTATTTTTAGCTCCTCCTGTGTGTGTATGTGTGTGTATGCATGTGTGTGTATGTGTGTGTGTGTGTATGTGTGTGTATGTGTAACCAGAGCCAGAGTCGATGAATGGTGGTGTCAGAATCACAGAGGAGGTTGGACCGGCTCAAGGTGACCGTCTGCCTCGGCCCATTTCCGTGCTGGCAGAACCACCACGTCGCCCCTGGCAACCACATGTTACCGTGGCACTGTGCCAACCTGTGGAATTGTGCCAATCCCAGGAGCCACTGGGACACTTACCCCACATATCTGTTTTCAATCTCTCTCTGTGAGGTGTAATACATGACTTCCTTTTTCTCACACGTTTGGGCTTCTTCATGTGATCAGCTGTGGTGAATGTTTTCGGGAGCCAAAGAGATGTTGATGTCTTCCAGATGTTCTCATGTAGGCTACCCTCTCTCTTCGCCCCCACCCTCTTCTTCCTTTCCTTCTTGTCAGTCATGACTACAAATGCAGAGGAAACTCGTAAAAAAGGGGGACCACATTCCACAATGTTCACGGACAAAACACATCCTCCAAAAAAAGCCATGTGCTCTGGACACAAATACCCAGACGCCCAAGTCAAGCCAGGGTGGAAACTCTTCATTGACAAAAAGAAACAAGTGTAACCAGAGTCAATTGACTACACCACCACACCTGCAGCCCAAGAAAACACACACACACACACACACACACACAATGAGACATCATCACAAGAGGCTTAAGAACCTCTTTCTAATAGCTAAACGTATGCCAACCCACTGCTTCTGTGCTTTTTCCACCCACTAAAGCGATCCAAAAAATAAAACAGGTGATCTATTTAAATAAAACCGTTCCCTTCTTAATGAGCGACAACAAAATGCCCAAATTCCATGGCATATGGGAGAGTTCAGTCTGGGAGGCGTTCAAAGAAGCTTCACCGTTCCCTGCCATATGGTGGCACTAATTGCTGTTTTTCCCTGCAACACTGTGTGCAAGGAGACAAGGTAGCATACAAGAAGAAGAGAGCAAAGAAAAAACACAGACCCAAAACTGGGGCAGAAGTTCGTGTTTGTATAGATGTTGTTTTTGTTGAACAGTTTTTTACTGAGAACTAAATTAAGCCTGAAGGGAATATTATGAGTAAACATTATGAGGTATTGATGAGCGCTGATTATAGAAAAACTATTGTTTTATTTTTATGGGACAGTGGGAGGAATTAGCAGACTAATTAGTGACACATAAGATCTGTTGGGATGCCCTGTGTTTTTATCTAATTGATTGTTAGAATCAATGCACATGGGGGCGTTTGATCGACATTGTACACTTTTGCAACTGCAAAGATATTTTCATAAAGTATTTTTGGGCAGGACGTTTTATTTTGCATGCTCTGCTGATAAGAGACGTGATGCTGCTAAGCATCTTCTTGAAGGTCCACCTCAATATTTTGCATGTGATAAAATTCCTGGAGGTTGACGACGTGTATCTTTCACAATGCACCTTCCTCCAACCACATAGGAGGGCTTTACAGCAGCAAGGACTCCTTATCTGCCAAGGCCTTGCACGACAAATTTCACTAACAATATTCCCCTACTGCTTGCTGGCCTTAGGCAGATAAAGGTTTTGCTTAGTACTGTCAGAAAGACACCCCCTTAACCACAGGACCCGGCCATATTCTCCAGGGGAGATATAAAGAACAAGTCATGCTTTGATGGAAGCTGCATTACAGTTAATGTGTTATATGTGATTTGCCTGAAGTGAACAATGGTTTCTTGTGTGACTTTGTGGTTCACGCTGTTTGGTTACATCCTTGGGCTTTGATTGAATTACATCCCTTTCGCAAGGACTAAATTAGATCTCCCAGAAAACATGCAAGGACTTTCTTAAGATAGAAGGAAGATAAACATGAACTTGAAACTTGACCTTCCATGCCTTACAGGGGCCATAAGATTCTTCAGAACAAAATAGCCCTACAGGCAGAAATATACATTTTTCAAATTAAAGAATGACATATTTGTATTACTAGCTCTGAATAAATTATTCAATGTTTGTACAATAGCATTCACCAAAGTTTCCTCAGAAGAATATCACTTCTCTAATGTAAACCCACTCTGAATAATGATTTGAGATTGGACATGTGTCGAGGGATGCTGCCTCAGCTCTGCTACAGTAAAACCTGCCACCTCTGAAGCCATGCTGGATGCAGCCATCTTGGATCCCTTCCAGCAATCCACTGTCACCTGACTCCTCCACTACTTTGATAGGGGCAATCAATCCAGTCCAGAACGAGCTCTGGGAGTGTTATGTGCTATGGATCCTTCTGCAGCGGAGGTAGTTACTAAGGCAACAAAGCAAATATCAGCTGTAAAAAAAATCTGAATGATGCCAGTGTTGACAGAGATTAGCCCGGCATCAATTCCGAGTAAGAATACACTGACAGATGAGTAATGATGATTGCAGAGCAGGACTAAAGCAATTTATCACGGATCCCGTTTGAAAAGTTGCGTGTGACGTTGGATGAGATTCGCAGTGGTTTCGCGTGTGTTCCCTGCGGATGCCAGTGTCCACACGATGGCAATCAGAAGAGTAAGCAGTCCTTCAGAGACGAGAGACCAGAGCAGAGAGACGAGAGCAGAGAATAGGCTTCTCTTCGTCAGCTCCTCTGAGGATTAGCTTAACCGCTGTCTGCCACTACACACTCGAGCCAGGATGGCAACAGCACACGGACATTCAGCTACACACAGATCCATACACACACACACACACACAGATACACACATGCACACATACACACACAGATGCACACACACACACACACAGATCCATACACACACACAGATGCACAAACACCCATGCAGACATTCAAAGTGAACTGCCGGCACTGAAAACATTTCAATAACTTTAGTAACAACACACACTCCATCATGTCCTGAAACTCGCTCAAAGTTGACCTTCAGCACAAATGAACAGATGACAGGCACACTGTACAGGCACAACATCATTGATCGCAACCTCCAAATACCTACATGAACACAGTCGGATGTTGCCTTGGACACAAGCAGTCATCCGTTATCACAAACCTTTTCATGCCAGGAATTCACAAACACAGACAGTACATAGCTTTGGTACTGCCCAGGAAATAGATGTAACATATTTGATGTACACATAGAATCTCCCATATGTGACAATGAGAGGAAACAGTACAAGGAAACATACCTTTCAGGTTCAAATCACTTTTTGCTGTGTCATACCACAACCTTAGCCGTGGGTCACCTTTAGAACCACTGCAAACAGAGCAGGAGAATGAATGAGTAAGCAGAAAGCCCCTACCTTGCAGCCTCTGCATCACATTGGCTATGTCCCTGGCAGAGCGCCCATAGTGCCTGGGTGATGATGCCATGCTGTTCTGCTGTTCTCAAGTCAGCCAAGTTGTCCTGCTGCCTCAAGCTGTCACCACACCAGAGGCAGGGACTTTCTGATCTGGGATCAGGCTGGAGTGCAGTAGAACAGTCTCCAAAGTGCGGGTTAAAGTCACGGAGCTGTGTCCATGATGCTGTATTCCCCTCAACTAGTCATCCCTGTTGCAGTAGCAGGCTGCAATCTCTCACGCTCGCAAGCTCCTCCCAGTCTACGTGTGCGTGTCTCGGTCTCCCTCCCTCTCTCTCTCTCTCTCTCTCTCCATCGGTCTCCCTTCACTCTTTCTCTCTTTCTCTCATGCAGAGAAGACAGCTTGCTGCTCTGTGTGTGATGCCACCTAGTGTCTACTCACGGCACATCTCTGGGTCTCTTGCCCTGCCCACTGAGCTAAACAGAGGGTGTGTTTGTATGTTAGAGAGAGAGAGAGAGAGAGAGAGAGTCATACTGCAGTTTGATTCGTCATTTTTAAATACCTTTATTTATCTTATTGAATTCAATGGAAGACAAATTAAAGAGAATCATATGCTCACAACTATTCACAATACAATTGACAACAAAATCTCAGGATGTGAAAACGGACCAATAATCGATACACATACATGCCAATGATACACCACTGCACATTACTGGTGCTTTCTCTGTGGCTGATCGATGCTGTTTAAGATGCAGGGGACGAGTGGCCTGCACCGCTGGCTCTCGTCACTTATCGAGATCCGTAATCCCATTAGACGGACCCTTTTATCTCCACAGAAGTGCTCTTGAAAGAGGGGGGCACACTGGTGGTCTGGTGGCATGCTGCTCCTGTGAAAAGACTAACTGATTTTTCTCATTAGGCCCCTACACATCTTCTACGATGCATGGGGCTTTTAAAGCACGACTTCTTAATTCTTCAAACAGACTTGAGTGATTAGTGGTTTACTTGATTGGTTCAGGTGATTGAGTGATTAGTGGTTTACTTGATTGGTTCAGGTGATATAGCAGGTTAATGACATAATTGATATATTAGCAGGGTATCTTCTTTGAGGGTAGGGGTGACAAAAGAAAGGGCAGTTCCAAGCACTCATATAACCTATAGTACAAGCTAGCCTATACTAAATCTTAAACGTTTGACTCTATGCTTTGATGGTAAGGTTTGAGGTATTTTTGTTGTGATAATAAGATGTCATGTCCTTGTCTTTCTTCAATACCAATGCATTTAGCTATGTTCACATGCACCAGAGATAGAGTTGCAAGTCCAGACCAGAGCAGTGTCGTGTGGTTCAGAACGGCCTACACAGCAGCAGCAGCAGCAGCAATGCTGACTCCGACATTTTTACGCAGCGTGGATCTCGGGGTGACCTCTATCGGGCGGGGCCCCACAGGACCGGGCAGAGTGCGGCGGAGGATGCGGTGCGTGGTAATGCTGCAAATGTCTAAAAGGAAATGTACGAAAAAACACGATGTGAAAGGGAATCCCTAAGCCTCGTAGCCCCAGCGAAAGCACACTCCTGTCTCTCTCTTATCTGATCACACCTAGCTCTACAAAAGCGTGTAGGTAATCTCCTTCAGGCGCTGTCAGCACTTACAGTAGCCTACTGAAATCGTATTAGTAATTGTTTGTTCCCTACCTGTCCGTCGACCCCTTTCTCTTGACACCAGCAGAGAGACTGACAAATAAAGTGGTCTATAACGTTAGTGCAAATGGTTTGCTCGTGCATGAAAACAACTAAATATTTTCCAGACAAACCTCAGTAGGATAAATTAGGCTATTTTTCAACATCATCTGCTTGCTACAGTAGTTACGCCGAGACAGAAATCCCAGTTTGTCCATGTCCCATATAAGTGATACGAATTTGTTTACACTGAGATTCGTGAGGAGGACTTTCAGCAGAGGTGAACAGAATTTTCAGTGGATAACGACTCCACCTACTGTTCTTTAGTAGAAGACAGCCTACAATGTGGAGACCGGGGTTAAGAAGGCATTTCTCAAAGGTATTTCTTGATGACCTCATTTTACATTGCTTTCATCTCTATGGTTCCACAGCTTTCCATCACAACTCAGCTCTGTGAAGGCTAGATGTTTAGCATAAACATACCATAAATTCTTATACACAAGTCTACAAAACATTGTCAAAGAATAATTAGGAAACTACTTCCATCTCCCCCATTCCATCTATCCAAAATCTACATTTTCATCTGGGCAGGATAGCAGGATGGGTATGTGTCAGGCCTATGAGGCTGTGAAATGGGCAAAATCAACCACACTTTGTGTGTGTGTGTTACCAACTGGATCCTGAGCAATACATTGGAACTTCATACAATGCCTGGTTTGTGAGACAATAAAGCTACACGCGCACACACACACACACAGAAATTCCTGTAGTTATAATTAGAATTAGAAATGATTAATGTATGCCATACATCATACATTATAAATGATTCAGCCATTAGAGGCTTTATAAAACCCCACTTTGGCACAACAATCCTGCCATTGTATAGCATTTTGTTTATTTAAGCGGGTGACATCAAATCCCGTTAACCTACTGCCACCCACACCCTTGAACAATCCATCGCAATGACCAAACAGCCTTCAGAACAATGCTAATCAGCTAGCGTGGGTTTGAACTTCAGCAGTAGCATCAACACATTCTTCTCAGTAGAAGATTTGCTGGACCTCCCAATCACACAATGTGTTAACAAATCACACGACATGACCCGCCCACGTGGGTGTAACGGCTGTTTCCTTTTTACGGCCTTTAAGACGGGGCAACAATTAAAGGAAGTCTCAGCTGCAGTCTAGGTACATGAGCTTCTCCGTTTGCTCCATTTGCTCTCTCCTAAAAGGCCACAATATGAAAGTAACTCAACTTCCTTTGCCCTCATCAACCAACCACATAGCAGATCTAAAGGGGTTGGTTAGGGGTTAACAGCGTTCAATAGAAATTCTGTGTGGCTTATCATAGGCCCTGGTCACAGCTGTATAATAGCCAAGTCTTGTGAGATCTAAGAGGGGAGGGGAGGGAGCCAGAGGTGGACTGAGCTAAATCTTGGTTGTGGTTGCTTCCCTATCTTATCAGAACCAAGTGTTTTTACTGGACCTCTGTGACCAGAGCGGTCCAGACAGCCCATAAAGGCACCATTATCCTGGCACCCTCTGTGGAAAGACTGAGGTTACTCCCAAAGAGGCTGGAGCGGAGGGCTCTGATATCCCAAATTCTCCATTAGAGATGTTATTGCAGCATTAAGTAACAATTGTGTGTTATGGTGTCTGCGTGTTATCGAGCTTCTGTATTGAAGTGTGTGGTCTGGCCTGGTCTGGTGTTGCCTGACATATTTAGTTCAGACCCAAGAGTGTAATTGGTGGTGTAGGGCTACTGTCGCCTGTGGTCTTTTCTGCGGTGAATTGGAGAAAATAACGATTTTTTACATGTTCATAATTTCTGGAAAAATGAGAAATATGAGAGGGTAGTGGATTGTCCCATGACGAAAGCACAGGACAGGGAAGGTTGGAGGTTGGTGGTGACATTGTATCTCATTAATCAACTTTCAAGGAAATGATGGGAGGGGAAGTGATTGCAGCAGGTCCCCCTCCTCTTCAACCCACTTCTGCAGGAACTCTGTCCAGTGCAGATAAGAAGGCCTCAGAGCTAATTTTGCGCAGGAAAGCAGGAAATGTGACAGTGAATTTTTCCGCTTCCACAAACAAGAAAGCCGCCAGACTGGCCTTGGAGGGAATCCTGTGTGCCTCTGGGCTGTAGAGAGAGGGGGAAAGACATAGTGTGTGTGTGTGTGTGTGTGTGAGAGAGAGAGAGAGAGAGAGAGAGAGAGAGAGAGAGAGAGGAGAGAGAGAGAGAGAGAGAGAGACGAGACAGACAGACAGACATATAGACAGACAGACAGACAGACAGACAGAGAAAGTTAGCGACTGAGGCAGAACGAGAATAGGAGAACGGGAGGGTGCCGAACACAGAGGCAGGGAGGACGGGGAGAGTGAGTGAGAAAAGAAGAGAAAAGAGGGATTGACAAGAAAGAGAGGAAAGGCAGAAAGAGAGCCAAGGAGAGAGTGGATGCGTAACTCTTCTCTCCTCTACTTCTCTGAAAGCCCTGAGAGAGTTATGGCTGACAACAACACAAACCTCTTTCTGGAAATACTTAAACCCTTTGATGTTGGTGAGTTCTCTCTTGCTCTTTCCACTCATGCCCCAAGAAGGTTCTTGGTTGCCACATCTATTCTCTTAAAATCTATTTTTAAGTAATACATAGTAATAAGATATATTCAATTGAATTAATTTTGAACAATGCAACTGCATGTATTTGCACCACACCTTATAGACCAGTGTAGACACACCAGACTATGACACACTAAAGTCAAGAGTATTGCAGTGTCCTGACTATTGTGTGTTTTTCCCCTCCATCTTCCTAAATGTAATTTCCAGATGATCCCTGCTTAATGTCTGCTATATCCCT
Source organism: Mallotus villosus (assembly GCA_903064625.1). Classification (NCBI taxonomy): domain Eukaryota; kingdom Metazoa; phylum Chordata; class Actinopteri; order Osmeriformes; family Salangidae; genus Mallotus; species Mallotus villosus. Next base: position 119,308 of record CAEFZP010001130.1, read on the forward strand.
TTCCCCAACAGAGAGGAGACAAAAAAGCTGGAGGCAATTTGCTTTACACTTGAACTGTATAGCTTTGCAATGAACTGTAGCTAAAGGAAATGTTTTTTTTGTGGACTAGCTTCATTCCATTTAGATGAACCCCTGGTCCTTCATTCTCTCTCCCGTTCCTCCTGAACACATGTGGCAGCCGTTGCTTTCAACTACAGACTCAGAGTATGTTGATCCCCATTTTGTGGGAAGGAGATGCGATCAGTCAGCAGTCTCTGGAGGTTTGCGCTGGTAAACACCACAGAGGAAGCACTGATTATTTTGTCTGGAGGTGCCATCTTGCTAGACTGTTGGCAGAGAAGGCTCGACGGTTTAACGGTCAAGGATAGCTACTACTAGGGGTCTTGAAAATGGACACCAATGCTTTTGGTTATGAAGCATTTCCCTGTACTTGGAAAGATGTGAATACCCATGCCCTGTTTTCAGTGACGGACGGTCACATTACTCTCTGAAATGTACAAATATCTAAACTTTAAGATTGTTTTGATTTTGACTGTTGAACTCAAAAGATTGATATGGGCTGCATCACTGGTCAAGTCTTAAGATAAACCATTCCTAGATCTACAGACAAGAGACTATATCATGGGAAAGGACTGACTGTTCAGTACCCTCTCAGTTTTAAGGTATCTAAAGTTAGCTAAAACTCATTGTCAGTGTTACCTTTCCTTCCACTCTCTCTCTGCTGTTTTCTCTCTCTCTCTCTCTGTTACTCTCTTTCTCTCCCTCGATCTCCCTCCCAGTTTCCCTGATCATAGCCTTCTGTGTGTCCATGGCTGTGGGCCTCCTCTTGGGGGCACTAGTCTACGTGGTCCTGACCTGGGTGTCTCGACGCAAAGCCGGCTCTGCCAGCATTACCCGCCGCCCCCCCTCGGCCGTCCCGCGTCTCCCCCCGCGCCCGCCCTGGCTTCAACCGCAACAGCAGCTACGACCGGCGCAGCAACAACAGTCTGGTCAGCGCCGCCTTCAGTTTCCACCGCCAGGGCTCCTCCCCGGACCAGGCCGACCCTCTGGGCCGCAAGCCCAGCTTCAGGGCCTCCACCTTCCATCCACTGCTCCAGTGCAGCCAGATTGCCCGCGAGGCTGAGGAAGGGAGCCAGACCACGCTGCCTCGGACCCCGACTCTGACCACCTCGACTGGGTCCGCTCACATCGCTGCCCAGGCTGCCACCCCTCCCAGACCAGTGTCTTTCTGGAGCACTAGTAGTCTGAGAGGGTTCCATGCCACACAGACCCCACCTCCAGCCTATGAGAGCATCATAAGGGCCTACCAGGAGACCTGCACTTAAGGGTGGTGTGGATGTCACTGTGGGGCTGTTGACTGTTGACAAGGCCTGTGGAGTTTATGGATATTTGTAGAAATAATGAGAAGCCTGAGATGAGATGTATGAGACACATGAGATGTATGTGTGTTTGTGTGTTGTGCGGGTAAGAAGTGGTGAGGTCAATGGTTTGTGAAGTAGTTGATGAGGATGTGTGTGTGATCAATTCAGTGTATGTGTGTGTCATATTGTAGTATCACATTGATTTCCATGACAAACCTCAATTCAAGAGTATGTACCTGGATGATTTCCAATTTGAGAGCTAACCAAGACATTCACCTGCTCTTCATGAAACAATAACCAAGGAAATCAATAATATGACAAGAATTGCATACCAGGCAAATTACTGAATACTATGGGAATGTGATTATGAAGGTATTTTTTGTGTGTGTATATTTTGGATGGAATCGACTCGACACTATGTTTATAAGTTATCAAAATAAATTTCTGAAATTGTTGATATACCGGTATTGGTAGTTCATCGAAGGATATGAAGGTGAGTTAATAAACTGGAACATGAATGTCTCCATATTTGGTTTAGATATGGTATCAGCTCTTAGGTCTCCCCCTACAGGAAACCCTGTCACCGTTTCCTCAGGAGGGAATTTTTTCACTGGCCTTAAATGAAAGGTCAGGTTCCTTGGTATCAAGTTACTGACCATCACTGGAAAACAGTATCCATTACAGTATTTTGACTACAGATTACAGATTACACACAACACCGTTGAAAACTCAAACAAAGATATGCTTACACATATGAATAGACACACACGCACACACACACTCCTTTATATGCTGATAAATATTGGACCATTAAAGCTATGAAAATATTTCGAATTGTTACGGTAATCTTTGCTGCGCTTTCTGTGGTTTACGGTACGTGACGTGTTTCGTAAAACCATTGCATTAGTTTGCCATGTTTTTGAGGACGCCGCTGACAGTCGGAGGTCTAATTGGAGGGAGTCATCTCGGCCCCCAAATCACTGTAAATTAGGTAGTCACCAAATGAGGTAATGATGTATAGAAAATTCACAACTTTATGTACAACATCAAGTGTCAAGATATCAAGATAATGCATGACAAACTAAGCTAGCTAGCTAGCAAGGTAGCGTAGCTTTCATAACATCACAGTAGCACGCAGTCAGTGTCCACACCACACATAACAAGATAGCAATCACGTCTTTGTGGTTGTCAGTAAGAATAATTAGCTTGTTTGATCCAGATAAAAGGAGCTGTAGAAATAACGGAAGTCCGTTTTTGGCACGACACCGTTAACTGGTGATTTGTTATACTGCTGCTAGCTATCTAGCACAAGGGTTTGTCCTTGTTTCATATACAGGTGGAAGATGTCTGTGGCTGCGCTTCGAATGATCCGCTGTCGGCGACTGAGCACCACTGGCCCGAGTATGAAGAAAGTCTTGCCTTGGAGGGACATAAGTAGGTTGCATGGGAACTGTGACCCATGGCTAATCTATCCTTCTGGTTAGGCATTGTAGCTAGTATAGACAGACTGAAGTCATTACCAAAAGACACTGGTGTTGCGTGTGGTCCATTTTCTTACTAAAGACGGCATACATTGTTAGTATGAATGGCTTCATTAATGGACTTCATCTTTTTGACATTTAGGGAAAATTGCTAAAGTCACCGGTGCTGTTGTGTTGGGGTATGTCAAATTGACATGACAATGTTTATTATTTTGTATAAATAAAATAAAACCTCCTTAAAAGCTTTTCTGGTCTGACTATGTCTGACTTTCACCCACCAGGGGCTGTGTGTTCATCACATATGAGGTGGTGACTTTGAACAGAGCTGTGACCATTGATACGCAGGCCATTCTGCAGGAGAAACGCAAGTCCTACGTATACCTGCGCCCCACGCCTACGAAGGAGCAGGACAAGATAAGCACAGGTACTGGAGGACTCAGTGTCATTCACCTTAAGCTTTATGGCAGGTCGTATGGTGTACTCGGATAGCATGCATGTATACAGTAACATAATGTACAGTAGGCCTACATTACTTTATTGTTTGTGCCAGCTGCTCTGTGTTAGCCTGCCACAACACAACAACACATACGGTTTCAGTTTCAGTAAATGATTATTGAAATCAATAAGTCGCCACATCCAGACCAGGTGTCCATCATAACAATCACTCCCTTCCTTCCTTTCTCTCTCTCTCTCTCTCTCTCTCTCTCTCTCTCTGTCTCTCTCTCGTGTCATCGTCTCTCTTCATCCTGTCTGTTCACTGATCTCACTTCCACTGGTCAAGGCTGACTTGTTTATGTAAAGAAACTAAATTAAATTATTCAATTATACATGCTTACATTATGTAACGTGAAGATGTTATTTAAATTTTTAAAATACAAGATTTTTGCATTAAGCGTGTTAGCCCAAGAGTATTTCCAACTATATAGTCCTCAGTGTAAACTGATAGCATAATTCAGTCGAGAACATTTGCAATAGATTTGTTTTCGTTTCAGGGATCGCAAACAAAGCCAGGAGAGAACTTCACAAAGCAGTTCGTACATTTCTGGAACTCTCCTCAAGGATTCTTCTTCGACCACTCGATGGTAAGAAAAAGAACATTAAAATCCCTGCTGATGTCCATTACTTAACAGCTGTAACTGTATTTTGCCTCACCACAAACTGTCAGGCTTCTTGTTCTGAGATTACTGGAAAGCAGAAGTCAGTGATGGAAACGGCAATATGATCAATGTCGCAGAGAGGAACTGAAGTCCAGCTGTGTTATTGGAGATGCTCTCAGACATACTTGTGTAGTTTTGTTGGTGAGGCTCAGGAAGCACCTGTCCCCTTGTCTCTGTGTGTGTGTGTTGTTGAATTCAACTGACAAACTACCTATCTTTTATGCATTTGTTAGACATCATGAAGTGTGATTTGTATTGTATAACTACTTTGAAAAGATCACACAGAAGAAGAAAAAAAGTCTATGCTTATAAGGAATGTCATATTTTGAAACTTCACAGTTTTCCAATTGAAAGCAGCCCAACTGAACGGTCCAGGTTGGCACACTCTTTATCTAGGGTTATTGTATAATGCTAGCCTTCTGCGGTAGTGTTAGAATCCTAGGTTTGTCTTTTGTTTGGTAACTATTAGTGATTTCGATGTAGACACCATGGTGTTGAGCTTATGGCTTGATGTCTATATGGATATATCATATTGATATTGTGTGTATGTGTGTTGTAGAGCACCTGGGCCGTGTGGATGCAGATCCCCATGAGGTGGCACTGTGGGTTCTGTTGAAAAGGACGCGCTCCAACAACAGGTCTGTCAGACTGCAGGCACTTCAGGACCTGGCAGGCAACCACCACTGGCAGGGTGAGCAGGCCCACACCACACCGCTCACACAGCCTCGTGACCTTTCACCTCCACAATCCCTCACCTCACCCACCTGCTTCCAACTCTGTCTCTTTCTTTCTCCAACACTTTCCCTGTACACCCACCCGTTAGCAAAGCCTCAGTTAGCTCAGTGTCCAGCTACTGTAGCTCGTCCTCCTACTGTTGTGACCAGCACTCAGACTAACTTGCGTAGTCGATGTCAGGCAGTGAGATCTCCCACTGATCCAGCCGTGTGTTGCAGACTACCAGTTCCAGACGGCGGCCCAGGTGGTAGACCAGCGGACGGTGGTGGGGCTGGCACGCACCCATCAGGTGGACAAGCGCTTCTTCCTCTCCCCACCTGTTCTGCCCGAGGTCCAGGATGTACGTGTCTCCTCCTTTCTCAATGACTGTATCTCTGAAGTTCCACGTATCTCTTCACTTGTTTTCACAGATAGCGAAACAGTAGATGCAAGCACGCATTCACACACACACACACACACACACACACACACACACACACACACACACACACACACACACACACACACAGGTTGGCTGATGTGAGGTTGCTCCCTCTGCTCAGGGGCTTTTCTGTGGAGGATGGCCTCAGGCAGCTGCTGGCGTCTCTGCCCCAGTCGGAGGTGGACGTGTGCGTCCAGTACTTCACCTCACTCGCCCTGCGGGAGAGCAGCCAGTCGCTGGCGACACAGCGGGTAGGACACACACACACTCATACACACTCACGCAGATACGCATGCACACTGAGGTGAATCACCTATTTTAACCCCTTCACACACATTCACCCATATACCTGATGCACCCTAACTTTGTGTGTGTGTGTTTGTGTGTGTCAGGGTGGTCTGTGGTGTTTCGGGGGGAACGGCCTCCCCTATGCTCAGAGCCTCACGTCTGTCCCCTCTGAGAAGGTGGAGTCTTTCTGTCTACAAGCTCTGGTTCAACACTCCAAGGCGAGGACCTCACCCGTCTTTAGAACATGTTTCATCACCTGTTTACCATTTCTAGTATCATAACCCCCCCCAATCCCCATGTCCCTCGTCCAGGTACAGAGTCACTGTGACCACATTGTGGCCAACGGGGGTCTGCAACTCCTCCAGAGGGTCTACCAGCTTCGCAAAGACTCCCAGAAGCTCCAGAGAAACATCGTACGCATCATTGGTAACTTGGCACTTAACGACAGTGCCCACCAGGCCATCATACAGTCAGGTAGGTGAACGCCACTGTGATCACTGACCGGCCAACAGATCCATTCCTCTGTGTTTACTAGGTCGGAATAACATGAATATTGTATGGAATACAGTACAGTGTCATGTTACTGTAGTCCACAAATACAGGAAAGGTTCAAGGTTAAAGGCGTCATGTGTGGTGGTGTTGCTTTGGCAGGTTGGGTTCCTGTCCTGGCAGAGCTGATGCAGTCCACACACGTCATGCAGGCTTCCCATGCAGCCCGCGCCCTGGCCAACCTCGACAGAGACACGGTGAAGGAGAGGTACCAGGATGGGGTTTACGTTCTCCATCCCACAGTGTCGCACCAGGTACTGGGAGGTCTTCAACACTGTTAACATGCATAGGAATTTGTTTTTTTATCCCGATATCCAATATACACAATATAGCGTGTCAATTTATTTCTTGCTCTTGATTCGTGTTCAGCCAGCCAATCAAAGCGGACGTGTTATTCGTCCATGGGCTCCTGGGGGCGGCCTTTAAGACATGGCGGCAGAAGGACTGTGATGTGACTGAGGAGGAGAAGGCGGTCATGGAGGACTACACAGAGTGCTGGCCCAAGGTGACCACTGGAATGATTGAGTCATTATATACAGACATGACATCAGTTTCAATGATCTAGAAACGTGCACATTCCAATGCTCACTCTTTGCTTTGTGATTGGCTCCTTTTTGTCTGTCCCCTTAGTCGTGGTTGGCTAAAGACTGCCCTAACCTGAGGGTTCTGTCAGTAGAGTACGACTCACACTTGAGCGACTGGAAGTCCAAGTGTCCTGCTGAAAACCAAAGGTGTCTGTCTGTCTATATATTTGTATATGTACATTATATTTTGGATTGGAAGACTTCGGAGATGTTTGTGTCTCTATTTTCAGTATTTTCTACTATATGGGTTTTTATATATCACTTATTGCAGACTGTTTCTGATTATTCGACTGTGTGTGTTTCTTCAGGAAGTCTCTGGCCTATAGGAGCAGAGAGCTGCTTAAGAAGCTCAAGTCAGCTGGGGTAGGAGAGAGGCCTGTGGTCTGGGTGGCCCACAGCATGGGAGGTACAGCACACTGGCCTGTCACATGATTCTGCTGTTGAAAAGAAAACATATCTTAGGTTTTGGAATATATTTGTACTTTAGCTTCGTAAACAATAATATTGGTTTATGGATTTTAAGGACGTTCTTATCTACTTTTGGAATGTTATGACACGGTTCATCTTGTTAGGCAGCCAGTAACGGCACACACAATCTCATTGGCTGATTTTCCCCCTAGGCCTGCTGGTAAAGAAGATGCTACTGGACGCCGCCAACGACCCGGACCTCCAAGACCTGATGAAGAACACCAAGGGCATCATGTTCTACAGTGTTCCTCACCACGGAACCTTCATGGCTGAGTACTCGGTCAACGTCCGATACCTCCTCTTCCCCTCCGTAGAGGTCAAAGAGCTCTGCAGAGGTGTGTCTTAGGCTCAGACAGACATGACTCAATAGAAATGTGATGCGGTTTGAAGACATATTGACCGTATACCGTTACCCCCTGGACCATCAGCTATGAATAGGATATGTAGTGAAAAACTCTCTGTCCTATATCTGTCTGTCGATCAGTCAGAATTGGCATTGTAGCTAGATGTTGTTCTCCAACATGCGAGCTCCTCACCTCACTCCCTTATTCGTCCCCCTCTTCTGTTCCAGACTCCCCGGCGTTGCGCGACCTCAATGACAACTTCCTGAACATAGCCAAGGACAGGGACATCAAGGTGCTGAGCTTCGCCGAGACCAAGCCCACCACTATTGGACCCATGATCAAGATACAGGTGGTGCCCCTGCAGTCAGCAGGTACGGTCTCATTTCTGGAATAAACATATGCAGAGGGTGAGAGGGTGAGGGGACCAAGGGAATGAACCACAGATCACTGTTGTACTTTTAGACTTGTTTTTAACCATTTTAGTCTTACCTGTGTATGTAATCTGACCCCTGAGACCTTTGACCCTTCTTGTAATCCTGAGTCTTCCTCCTCTTCCAGACCTGGGGATCGGGGACCTCATCCAGGTAGATGTGGATCACCTCAACATCTGCAAGCCTGAGAAGAAAGACTCTTTCCTCTACAAGCGCAGCCTCCAGTTCATCCAGGATGCGTTGCAGGGCTACGTCAGCTGATGAACAGTGATGGGGTCCAGACACTTGAATAAGAGCTGGGGGTATGTTGGGGTAAGGCACCACCCCTGCCCAACCTACCTGCCAATCTGAAGAAAACCTAACTGCCTCTCTTTTGGACTAATGGTAGAAACATTTTGATCGTGGTGCTCATAGGAAATATTTTTGGCGTAAATGTGGTGACTTGAAATCCAAGATGCTCCAAATGTTTTCTATCAAAAGTCATCCTCAGAAATAGAATACATGAACCACTATTAGATCATGTTTTAGGAGATTGTTTTTAAACATCATCTTGACCATGTTTACAAGTAGTAATTGAGTGGATGAAAAAAATCTAATTGTTCCATTTTTGGTCTTTTATCTTAATCATGTAGTGATTTTAATACTTCATACCCTCTGCACATGCTGTTCTAAGTATTGACCGCACTGAATTTACATGCCAAGTCGATACGTGAATTGCAAAGTATTAATTTAATTTTGTCTATTTTTAATTTATCTTGTATGATATATATAAGAATAACCTTGTTAAGTGCCATGATGTATATCCTCTCAAGCCTTACCTCAGCAACTAAAATTTATTACGTCAGGTTGATTTAAAAAACTAGAATCTGACACTTGCTTTTCAGCTCCATTGGTTTTCTCTGTTAACAAGAAACATTTTGTGCATAGCATTACCATCAATATCCCTGTCAAATAAACGGGCTGTGCAATATTATAATCATTGTTTCATGAATGTTCTCATACATCGATAGTGGCTCACCTGCATGTCCTCCTCTTGCACCCCTACATTTCCTGTCACTTTAATACGGTGGCCCTGAAGTGCAAAACACCCCCCCTAATATGAGTGCATCCCCCAAATGAAAATACTCCCCTCAAATACGAGTCAACTCCCCCCAAATAGGATGATTTGCTCACCTCCCCCCAATACAAAGACACGCTCCTCCAAATGGAGAACGACATAACATTAACTCAAAACCACATTACATTAACTCAATTTGGAAATGGTTGGTACAACACTTTCGTCGCTGAATGGATGCAGTAACTAACAGGGAATAAGAAATTGATCGACAGAAGTACGAAATGCAATAGCCTGACCGAGTAACGTGCACCAGGACAGTTGTTTAGCTCTCGAAGCAGGTAGCAAGTAGGCCTACTGATGCAAAAGTATAAATTGCGTGTCAAGGGGCACTGTTTCGACAGCGCCATTGGGCTGCGCTTCAATGCCGCCATCTAGTGGTTTAAAGTGTGAATTACAGGTACAGTTCTCACAGTAAACCACCAGATGGCGATGGTAAAGCGCAGCCCTATGGAACAGGTTTTTAAACGTTGAGTTACAGTAATGTAATGTTTTCCATTTGGGGGAGTGTGTCCTTGTATTTGGGGGAGGTGAGCAAGTCATCCTATTTGGGGGGAGTTGACTCGTATTTGGGGGGAGTGTTTTCATTTGGGGGATGCACTCATATTAGGGGGTGTGTTTTGCACTTCAGGGCCACCTTACTTTACACAGTCTTTATCCCAATAGACCACTTTCATGTTTACCAACATTCAGGATGCGCGCGCAGCTATGTTGCTATGTTGCTATGTATGCAGAAAACCGGGAAAGGATAGCATTTACAATGGCAATAGGACCATACGGATACTACAAATAGCCTAGTTAGATTTAAAAAGAGTATAGTTTATATTGATTAGATGTGTTTATCGAAATGTTTTCCACATATTACAATAGCTTGTCACCCAGTGATAAAGACTGTTATGTAACAAAATTGACGTTAGAGCAGTGTGTAAACCTTGAACTTACAACTAAAAATCAGGCCCACTCTCAGGCATATTCTTTAATACTGCATGCTTGCTTGGCCACTTTATGAGAGGCGTTCAAGTCGCAGACATAACAGGGAGCCAACTTCTCAACATTTTTGCAACGTTTCTGCAATATCTGAAAGCAATGTCCTTGTTGCAGAGCCCTAATCGTAGTTTCATTAGGATGATTAATAGATGATCCTGCAGGTTCATAGAGCCACGCACCACCTCTACACTGTCTTTAAGTTTGTGAATCAACCACTCAAATAAGACACTGGTCAGACCTGTGAAAAACAGAACCTGCACTGCTTTACTCTTGATAGAGCTAAAGAAAATGTTGTTGCTTTTAGTTTCTCATTCTCAGATTTCAGTTTGTCGATCTCCAAACGCAGGTTGACACACTCTGTAGAAAGTTGGCTGTACTTGTGTTTCAGATCATCATGGAGAGCCTTTGGGACGGTGGCTTCTGAAATAGATATTAGATAGTAATTGACTTATAAAAGAAGCACTGTCACTTGTTTTAGTTGAGCTTTTCTCAATATTATTTGATAGATGTAAATTATTCTGCTAAACAGAATACTGTTCAACTTCATTCACAACACAGTTCTGCTGTATTGAACAATATATAAACAGGACCTGATTCATCCGAATAATGACAGCCCTACATTAGTTAATATATTAGAAGTTCTTACCAGTGCAAAGACCAGGACCAGGCTTCATTCTGCAGTCATCTGAGGACAGGCAAGCTCCTGAAGATTCTGATACAACCTCATCACTAGCTTCTTTGGACTGCTGTACATTAACTGGTGGTCTGTGAGTGGTTTCTTCCCTCTTTCTTTTCCTCTTAAATCTGATACTCAGAGATGAAGGCAAAAGGTTAGTCCAAAACAGTTTAGTTGCTTGGTAGATCATAGAGGTTATCAGGTACCAAAACCAAGTCAAGTGTAAGTTACATAGCACACCTCAACAGGGCTTCACAAGACAATGCAGACATAACAAAAATCTGGTCTAACAAATTATCTAAAAACGATGTGACATACTTGCAATACATTCTCTGCATGTTTATGCATGCAATGTGATCCCAGTTAGCAACTAAATAAGTGACAATATTTACCTCTCAAGTTTTGAATCGCCTTTGCCTATTTCGCACTGGCTTGCGTAGGAAAAGACAGAAGGTACAAAGTCGGGACTATCGAAGTCCCTGGATACCTCTCCTGTCCAAAAACAAATTGTTGACAGGAGCTACGATAGTAACAGAGTTTGCCAAGTTTAGGAGACTAACGCTGGCTACTGTAGTCGTCAGGCTAACTAACCTGATATGAAGTGTGCACTGCAGAGTCTGGCATTTTTTATATGGTCTATGTTCCAATCGTCTCTTCTGAGGGCTTGCAACCAAAGACGTCTGCGGTTGGCATTAAACGAATTGTGACCTGCTGGTATTCTGTAAAATTTAAGAGGACTGTTTACAGAATACCGATTCTGGCATCCCACAGCACAGCACGACATTTTTCTGGTTGTCTTTTGCAACCCACATGCGCAGTTGAAGCTGTGTGGCGTCGTTCTGACGTAGGTTTGAAAGTCAAAAAAGGTTTTCTCATACTGTCACATGGACCTTTAAAATGTATCGGTGTTTTGTCCCTCATGACACCCCATACATCCCAGAATTCTTAGAGGCAACGTCACTGAGAAGCACTAAACGTCAACAAAGCCAGCAACACAGGTACAAACGGGAGACAAGTTAATTAATAATTGCAAATACATAGCAGCTGTATGTTGTTCATACGAATAACCATGCGTGTGGTGTGGCGTTAATTACCTTGCTAGTGCTAATTACATTTGAACATAATTAGCAACTCACAAATTCTAGAATTGGTTGCAGTTCCTGTAGTTTAGCCACTCCGTTTGACTTATGTCTGGTTAGCTAGACCATCTATCATCAACTTCACATCTCTATATTTTCTGAAAGAACATTTTAATATTTGTTGTTGTTCTTTTAGCTGGATCCCATTTTTATTTCTCCTCATAAGTCCTGTCTGCCTGACAAAATGGTCAACGTACTCAAGGGTGTCCTTGTTGAATGGTAAACCTAAAGTTTTATAATCTATAGACACTATAGACTGTAGACTGTGTATGTTGTTTTGTATAGCGGTATTTAATCATCCCCCACACCCCAATAGTGACCCGGCCATGAAGCAGTTTCTGCTGTACCTAGATGAAACGTCAGCCCTGGGAAAGAAATTCATCATCCAGGACCTGGACGACACGCACGTGTTTATCTTGGCTGAGGTGGTCAATATCCTCCAGGAGAGGGTGGGAGAGCTTATGGACCAGAACTCTTTCCCCGTCACCCAGAAGTAAAGGAGAGCAGAACACTGTGCTCGTCTAACTAAGGACAATGTACCTTTGGCAGCCTGTCTCTACTGACTGGACGGATCTTGTGAATTGATTACATTGTTTGCAGCAAATTCACTATTTCTACTGGGCTAAGAAACACCCTTTAGATATAAAAACATTGAACAGCTTTATCCTTTAAATGCATTACATATTTGCATTGCTGTCAGCATGTATCAGTGCTGGTAGCAGAGTTTTTGTTGGGATTTACAACTCTGTTGTAAGGTTGTTCATATAATTGATCCAGTTTGGATGTAACAAATAAATAACATAAAACAAATACGCTTTGATGGTTGTGAGAATTATATGATGTACTCACCAGAGTGAAGATGCACCCATTCACTGTTCTCTTGGTGTGTTGTAAGTGCTGACTTTAATACATAACTCTATGGCTTTTCAAAAAAGTGGAATAAACTTTTGATATGCTTGTAGTTTCTGACTGGTTTTGACCTTATAAATCTAATTAAATGCAAATACCCTGTCAATTTTCAAGCACGCATCTTCCTCGTGCGCCGTCCAGCCTGGGCTCTACTAATCTGGCATAGCAACGTTGATTGACTTCCTAACGGGAACTGCCAGAGCAGCTGGCTAGCCAGTTATCATGGATGAGTTTCAAACTGGAGAGGAGGTAAGTGGACATAACATCTGTTTCGATTGTGTGGATAGATGAATAGCAAATTGTATGCACACATATTCTGAATATAACATACTGTGAGCTCTAGTAATCTGGCTAACTACAATCTTGCTATTTTGGTAACGCCCGGTCTGGCTAGCTAACTAGCTCTAGCTAAATCATCTTTTGTTTCTGAACCAGACTGCCTTTGTCGTCGACGAAGTGAGCACTATTATCAAAGAGGTAATTAGATGTCGACAAAGTTACAACGTTTGTCCCAATATGATACATTTATTTTGACCGATTGCTTTCTTTATTTTGTCTTCTGTGATAAACATAACCTATGAAGTTAAAACCCTTCCCGTTGCTAAGGACATCAACAATGATAGTTGCTAGCCAGTTCCCTAGTCGTCACGGGAGGGGACCTAACTCGGTGTGAATCTGTATTTAGTCAGTTGAAGGAGCCATTGGTGGAAATGCCTATCAGCATAGCCGAGTGAACCAGTGGACCACCAATGTAGTGGAACAGTGCCTGAGCCAACTCAGCAAACTGGGCAAGCCTTTCAAATATATTGGTATGTGGAAAGACTTACCTACACTACTGCGTTGATCTGCAAGTCAACATGACATTTCCACCTCTTCAGTCAATTTAAATGCATTTACTAATGTGTCAACAGTGACATGTATCATCATGCAGAAGAATGGGGCCGGTCTGCAGACAGCCAGCTCATGCTTCTGGGACAACACTACTGATGGTGAGAGTCTTGCACTGTCTCTCTCACACATAATCCTGATACCTACACTACAGGTCTCAAACCACATGGTGTTCAAGATGGAACTCATCCTGGTTGCCTTCTGTGCTTTCAGGTAGCTGTACGGTCCGGTGGGAGAACAAGACCATGTACTCCATCGTCAGTGTGTTTGGCCTGGCAATCTGAACTCCTTACCTGCACAGACCAGACACTAGTGTTCTTCCATGAATTAACTTTTCTGTGTATCTAACCTGATTGCTGGCAATTTGACCAAACTGTTCCCAAAAATCTTTTTTTATATATACCTAAGTGTTTGCACTGTGTTGTGCTGTTCTAATTTTTCTCTGGGCCAATTTGTCATGTTAAGATTTGCTACAGTTTGATTAAATTATTTTCTGTTTCCAACAATTTGTCCTTTGACTTGTCAATCAATGATATGCACACTACACCTAGATAATGTTTGGTATAAAACTACAACCACATTCCGAGTTTGTTTTAATGAATACTTTACTGGATACAGAATAGTGCTTTATTTACATGTGGTATTTACAGTGCAGACAACTCGATGCCAATCAAAGATTTCTGTTAAACTCAGATTAAGCTCCTCCACAGTCACGTTTATATTATTTAAAGAATCTCAATCACAAACATTCACATCAAAAATATATACACAACTTGTTAGACCTATTGAGTGAGAACAAGGCACAATCTATCAGAATGCGTTCGATCAAGGTGTCCGCCTTGATCGTCTTTTCTTCCTCAAACATTTAGCTTCAGACTTCATATGACCAATGCCTTTTACACCTTTTACCGATGACAAATGCATGTACTTCATTTTGTACCATTTTATATGAAAAACAATCTGTCAATGTAATAGTTTGGTTAGTGTGAGTGGAGTATAGATAATACAGTTCAGATTTTAAAATGAAGGAAGAACATAGTCCCCCTTAATAAAAAGGCAGAATGACTTGTTTGAAGAATTGGCCTGAAGTAGATATGGCAGGCCAACAGTTTCATACAAATAAGCACACAAACAGTGAAGCATTCGTGAGACAGTTCATTGGAATGATGTCCAAAGTCATTTGATTCCTTAAATGTTTTAGGAAAACGAAAGCTGATAATGATGAAAGCAAAAACAATACAATATCAAAAGCCGTCACTGGGGCAAAGGTAAAGTACATTCCCACACATGGAGTGCAATCTTAAAGCTGCTACAGGTATGTAAAGGTTGGCAAAGGAGGGGACATAAATGTAGCCATACCAACTCCACTTAAGGTACAATGTTACCATAGTAACATGGGTCACACTGGAGGTCCTTAGGGGGTATCAACAAAATACTCTCCAATTAACTACTGAACACATTAAATATATGGATCAACATATGTGCATGAGTCATAACAGTGGCAATCTAGATTTCTAGAAATACTCCCCTTAAAAATGGAAAAACAACACAAAGACAAAGCACAGAAAGATATGATAGTGGTTTGACACAATTTCAAAACAAACATTGATAACCTTTGATTTTCTGTATAAATAAAAAAATCCTATTATCATTATTGGCACTGTTCCCTTTACCACTGTTCATCTATATCAATTAGAAATAAGGAAATGCAAGTCATGAAAAAGGGTAGTTTTGATGTGGCTAAATGTAGTTTCCTTTTAAATACCACCCAAAGCTTGGAACTATGAAATGCTACAAAAACATTGTCCGACGACACCTGCAATCTTTTCCTTTCAGTGAAATTACATTCAAAAGACTTTCCAGTTTTCTATTTAAAAATATAGTTATGTACACTTACAGTATATCACTATTTGCATAACCTATGCAAACACTCCTTATTGAAATCGGGTGGTTCGTTAAATACTCCACCTGGCACCTCAAACATGACAGGAGAGCGAGTGATGCTCCAATCAGAGATCACATCAGTCAGTGTCGCTTTCATCCTGGTACTTGGCGGTTGCTTTGATGGCACGGCCATTTTGTAAAGGCATTTCCTCGTAGTCGCTCCTTCATTAAAAAAAAGACACAAGATTTAACAGAAAGACAAAGTGGAACATAGTAGATGGTACGCTGAAGGGTTTGTCAAGGATGTTGTACAAACGAGATCGCTCACCCATATATGACTTCATCATCAGAGTCATTCAGCATAGAGAAAGCAGGGTTGTCCTTCAGTTGGGAATCTGGGGAACAGATAACGAGTCATAATGTGATACATGTCTGGGAGAAATGACAATGCGTACACGTATATGTTCGCCTCGACTGACTTACCATAAAGAGCATTTTTAGAAGGGGAGTACACAAAAGCTAATGTGTATAAATAGAAGTTGAGCAGGCCGTAGAATGATAAGAATTCAGCTGGTATGTCTGGAGTTAAGGAAATGTATGAACATATAATATAACATGAATGTGGCTGTATTATGATATGGTCGAGGTTTTAAACTGTTTTACTGAACACAACACTCACAACAGGTAAGACATGCCCAATGCAGAGTATTAAGAAAGGATATAGTTCTGGTAGTGGGTGGATAACTCTGCAACAAAGTTGTCTTGTAGGGCCTTGGAACCAAACCGGAGGTACAATATGACCATACTAGGGGAACAGAAAGGGTTAATGCCTGTCGAGACAAGGTCATAGAAGACAAATAAAACAGACTGATGGATAGATACTTTATACAAATACATACCTTATCACAAGGACCACAAATGTCAGGGCAGTCAGAAACTTCAAGCGCAGATCTAGTGCAAACAAATAAAGAAAACACATTTTAAGAAAAGTAGTGTCTTCTAAAAACTTCACTAAGAACTTACAGCAGCAGGAATAAACAGGTAACCAGCAATGAAAGTTAGTGACGTGAAATGGGATGGTGGTTCTGTAGAACCCATGTCAACAGTAGCCTACCTGTGTACGGCATGTTCTTGAGCTCAGAGCATGCTCGAACAATGAGGAAGATCAGGTACAGGATATACAGCGTCACCACGATCAGGAAGAAGATCTTCATACCCTGCAAGGAAAACATAGACCTTTAATGAAAAGGGCGGACCAGCACACAAAACAGCCCATGAGAGGAAAGTTTAAAAAACTAACACCATCACATAACTTGCCAACTAGATGCTATTGAATAAATCCAAAGGCAAGTTTATTTTACCTGGAAGTTTGCTATGTCAACTTTGTACTGGTAGGTTGGGTCCTGGAGTTCATTGACTCTGTAAGTACAACGACATGGCATTTTAACACACTGAGGAACACAGAGAGTTGGTAAATTCAACAGAGACATTGGCAGAGTCCAGACTTACGTCTGCCAAATGCCCAGTGTCACTGCAGAAAGCCACAGGAGGCCTACGACGACCATCTTGGGCAAGTAGAACGTCAGACATTTCCTCTCGCCCTAAACAAAATACATTCAATGAACCCAAGACTTCAGAAAGGGGTTAATGAACCAACCACAAACATGGACAGGCTTTAGGCTGGAGGCTGGACCCACCTGAACCCTGATGCCATGGTAGACACAGAGCCAGAACAGTAACAGGGCACACAGGAAGAGGGCCTGGAAGAACGCGTCCAGGGTTCCTGGGAACCAGCTGTTCACCAGGAACGACAGAGGGAAGAAGGGATCTGAAAGCAACAAACCCACAGTCAGAACACGGGGATGAACCCAAAGACTTGGAGCGGTTATGCTATAGGTGTCAGGCAGTTGAGTTGAGTTGAGTTTGTTTAGTAAAAATCAATGCATATACAGTTCAATCATATAAATAGACAAGGTATACACATTAAAAATCACATGGATAACACTTATTTCCATTGTGGTCCATAATTAGTTACTTACTAAATAGTTACTGTTTACAAAGTACATTGAATATTATTTAGTAGTACACTGCACACAGCAGACGTAAGGAAAACTGGAAACCAGTCAAAATACAAAGAAAACAAAGGCTTTATGTAAATCGACTACAGTACACTATACACTGTCGACTACATACACACTGACTACGTAACTTGCATAGTGTGACCACTGAGAGACCCTGGGATGAAGACAGAGAATGGGCTCATCACCATTGTACAGCAGAAGGAGAGGCAGCAGGATGGACATCCACTTCTGCTCAATGCCCCAGTCCCTCATGGAGAACTTCCTCAGTGAGTGGGCAAACATGCACTGGAACACACAACAGCACGTCAGTGCACACATGCACAGGAGGAACACTCACAGACGCGTGTACTCACGTGCACGTACAGCCCCACACAGACATCTCTTACCGTCACCATGAAGGTCAAAACCACAAAGACGAAGCGGAACCAGATTTCCACTTGCGAGAACAAGGGGTTATACATCTTCCACTGTGGGAGAGAGACAGAGAGAGAGACAGAGAGAGAGACAGAGAGAGAGAGAGAGAGAGAGAGAAGAGAAGAGACAGAGAAAGAGAGAGAGAGAGGGTGGGGGGGGAGAGATCACTGTCACTCATCAGGTCCAACTTCAAAGCCACTCTTTTCCTCAGATGAAACAGAGATAGAGCGGGGAGCAAGGGAGAGCGAGCGAGAGTGAGGGATAGCAAGAGCGAGAGACAGGTTCTGTGTTTGCTGGGCTGCAGCAGCTCACCGAAAAGTTGACTTTGACGTCGTAGGTAACATTCTCTAGGCCTTTGAAGCTCACGTTAATCTGGTACTGGGTGTAGTTCAGGTAGCCCAGGTGGACCACAATGATCTCATCACACTTCTGCAAGAACACATATGCGGGGCAAAAAGCAAAAGAGGATTGGAAATACTCATATTAATTTAGCTATAATAAACAAAGAAAATATCACTGTGTGGGTCAAAGTGTGACGACTTGACGACTGCCTGAATGATGAATGGATGGCTCATTGGGTTTGACACGTACGGCTCCACAGTGCAACGTGCGTGGTTTCTGATGCACGTTGTTACTAATGTGCATCACACTGGCGTCCTGCATCACTCCCTTCAGCTCCACGTTGATTTCAAAGTGCTGCTGGAAGTCCACTACTGGACCAAGGAGTAAGCACACACAGGACACGGTGTTACACAGCTCCTCATGACACTGGCAAAGGACGTTTTCGCTCGTCTCCTAGTCGATTAATACAATGATGTGTTCTGTCAGCAGATGCTTTTAGCCAAAGCAATGCACAAGGGGGTGGATTTGAACCTGCGACTCCTCCGCTAAGCTATATACCCCCCCCCCTGTGAAACTTCATTTCCTCTATTTCATCTGTTGGCCAAAAAAAGGGGTCTTTCTCAGGTCTCACCGTTGCTGTGTTCCACCTGCATCAGGCAGGTGAGCCATAGCTGCTGGTGGTAGGTGGTAAGGGGAGGAGACTTCAGGTGAAAGGGGCCAGTCTGAAAACAACAATGACACATCTTATCATGCAAGCTAAGCTCTGAGAACAGGAGAGTGAGATGCATGCAGCCACATCAAAAGGCACGTGTCCTGTTTTACTGAGCACAGAAATGATGAAGAGACTAGAATGTTATTTTTGGATAGGGCATATAACTGATGCTAAAATTAGATTCAAACACATGCATTTTGTGCATAAGTGGCCGCAAACCGTGAAATCCATTACTGGAGTACAACCAACAAAGGTGCATTATTCCCTTTCTATGTTTATTCTAACCCGTGGTTCTCCTTACCTTTATTGAATGGTTTTTGACGAGCAGTTCTTCGCCATTGCATTTGGTCTCTGCAATTATGCTTGGGCCTAAAATGAAAGAAGAATGATTCAACAATGACACACAAAGAATGATCCCTGTGTACTCAGCAAGCTCCAAAACTGTTATTATTTCCTCAGAACGGCACTTCTGTCCCTTTATAGAGGCTGTTAAGGTGGATTGTAAAAAGAAATCCCCTTAAACTGAAGTGTAATGTTACCCATAAGAGCTTTCTGATGTGTGACGTTATTACCTTGAGGAATGTAGCAATATTTCTGCAAACGTTATCAGTCTGGAAGTTGTCTGTCAGCGGGTTTTGATTATATTGGCCAGATTAGGTTTACATACCTACTCAAGTTGTGCTCAGTTTTACAGCCAAATTAGTCAATGGGGCGAAACAATTCAGTCTGTTTCTTGTCAACAAAGCAATTAATGAAGCCTAAATTCGCTCAAAGAGATATTTCTTTCCATACCTTCAATACCGATGAAGACTGTGAGGCTAAAGCAGACCAAGAAGACCACGAACACGAGGACAAAATGTCTTTTGGAGAGGGTGTAGAGCCGCATAGGGGCCAACCTGTCACAAAGTTGATAGGCACAATGTCAGAATTGCATCTCTATCTTTCTTTCACTTACTCTCACCCACTCTCTTTCTCTCTCACCCACACACACAAACACAGTTTAACATGTTTTACTTGGGTATTGGGAGACCATTAGCGAGCTAAAAAGAAAAAATCGAATTTCAACTACTGGAGCCTAAACTATTTGCACCTTGCATTTCAGTCAGGTGTGGCCTGCTTGGCCTGTGTGCACTGGAAGAAAACTGTAAAACCACGAGCCGACGCTAAAAAAAAGACAGGTCAACAATTCTATGATTAACTATTGAGTTAGCAGCAGCCCTGGAAAGGTAGCTGGTTGGCAAACCTAAACCTATTGCTACTGTACCAATAGTTGCAGACGAGCCAGCGGTGCAGACTGAACATGGAAGAGACACACAAGCAAGCAGCAGGCAGGGAGACCCAACCATTCGGCACATAACCGGACATATCAGAATACAAGTTACATATCGTTGATGAAGACAGACTTAAAATGACTAACTTACAAATCCATGTCGTTGTTTTATCACCCTTGAAAGCGAGATAAAATAACAAATGTACAGAAAGAATCCACATCCGCATACATCAGACCCTGCGACAACTGGAATGCTACGTCATCGTGTGGGTAGGAAGCAAAGTCACGTGGTTTCGTGGGGGAAAGGGGCACTGTGGGTGGCAGTTTTTCCCGCATGATTGTATAGTGCAGTATTGTCTTAATTTAAAAAACAATAATGGAAAAAGGTAATATGTACAAAAAATCGTAAACAATTTTCCATAACTAACACGGTAAAATGGACAGGCTGCTTTTATAGCACGAACCTATGCAGTTTTAGAGGGGATCGCCTCATCACACTTGTTGCCCTCTGTAGGCCTTAATCAATAAGGCATTTGCTATTGGTCGTGGAAACTCACACGAACAACCAAAACCTATGCTAGACAAAGGCAATGTATCATTGCAATATTGGCAAAAAAAGTGTTTCCTTTTGGTGTGGCTTGTACCCACCCCCCCCCTCCCTCCCTCCCCCAAAATGACTAAATTAAACATGTACAGCTACAATGCATAACACTGCGGGGGAACGTGGATCGGCGTTGCATGATACAACCATGTTGAGTGTTTATAATAGCCTATATTGTTTGTGTGTGTATGGATGTTATGTATAATGTAGGCCTATGCACGCCTACGTGTCTACCATGTAGACCATATTATTAATGTGTAATTTATACATTTGCAGATGTAGCCTATATTTTTGTAAATGTGTTGGTCGCGTGTTAGATAAAACACGCAGATTACATAATCAATAAATGGTTTAACACATCAAAATGGTTGTTTAATACATCGTGAATAACATACAATAAAATAGGTTTCATGTTAAGGTAACAGCCAAACCTGTAAAATCGATCGTCTCGATAAGGTGTCAAGTCTTCTTTTAATTCGTTGTAGGCTTCTTGTATCTTTTTACAGAAATATTTCAGCTCGCTATAGAGAGGGTTTTCTAAACCCGAGTAGTCGGTGTCCATCCTGCCGGTGTCTGGTGCCTAAAAATGGCGATGGGAAATAATCCGCACCCTTTAGAAAACAACACCGGTGTCTTTCTTTTGTGTTCTCTAGTTTAATTGAAAGTGCAGTCAAAGCTTTTTTGTTTGTGCAGGTCCAAAGAAAAACCCCACTAAAAACGAAGAGGGGGCGGAAGCGCACATACAAATACAGGGATATGGGTCACGTGGATAAAAATCAGCACCAAGGATAGAGACAGCTCAGTGAACAGCGCTCGTGATACAAGACAGTTCACTGCAGTAAGGCAGATGTGTTCAACCCAATAATATTGACTGTAGCAAATATTTTTTATAATAGTTTTATTGCCTGATTACTGAAGTGTCATGTGTAATGTGCAATGTTTCTGTGTTTTATTATTATCTGATGATCGTGTTATTAACGCACATCATGGACAAGAGAAGTTCTCTGAAACAATGACATTTTATTCAAAAGATGCGTGACATATACAATTGTAAAATAATTTACATGGCATGCCTTACTACCGTTCACTATAAACATTCAGTCACCAAATCAGACTCTTTTTTTTCAAGTTTTTTTTTCTCCTAGATTTGTCTACGTCTACATGTACGAAGCACATTTCTTCTCAAAAGAAAAGCCAAATCCTACAATGTCTATAATAGGTCACCTCATCAAAATCATTTAATGAACAAGCCTCACAACCAACAACCAGGCAGCATGTATTCAGTGATTTATGTGCACCCAGGTGGACTGTGATTTGTGACGAAATAACACATAATAAAGAGAAATGAACCTGTCAGCATTGATCTTGTAGATTTTCATTGCATTATGATAACAAACATAAGGATCATCATAACAATAAAAAATGCATTTGCTTTCTGAAGGGGGGATTGGTGGAAATGCACGCACTGACTGAAGATAATAGATAACACTGATGGGATCCATTGACCTCACAATTGAACACAGACACACTTTAAACTTGACAGCTACATCCTAAACGACTACAATACCAACTACACTCAATAACTGGGCACTTACTCTTTTCCATCCAATGCAAACTCAATGACACAGAAAGTTTGCCTGGTCAAAATCAAATCACCTACCACACCCCACAAATGAGCTGTCAGTAACAAACCCATAGCAACACAAATAAATGTTCAGCAAAAGTCAAGTTATGTACAGCCTTTAGTTCAGGAAATAATCTCATATAAATTAAATGTACAGACAAGCAAAAGGGATGGTGATTACAGTTGATCTCCACATAACTTGGGGGGGAAAATTGTTATTGAAAATAAAAGAAGCGGGAAAAATATTTCCTTCCAAAATATTGCACAACTAGACTAACACAATACAAATGGGTCATTGATTCAAGCTAAATTCTTCCCGTCTCTTATTCAAAAGTTTCGCTGTTGAATAAGAGTGCCAACTGTCATGCATCTTAGAAGAAGAAAAAAAAGCTTATCAAATCAAAGAAAAAAATCTCATTGTTGTCCAGATGCATGTCTGGTCCGGAGTGATCTCTCTCCCTCTCTTGTTCGCCGGCTCAAAACACACTTAAACCTCCCCTTTAAATCATCATCATGTCCTCTTACAATCGAGCTAATCTTTTGGCACACACTTCTGGGGTGGGCCTATACTTTTCATCAAATTAGGCCAAGCTACCCTATTCTGATCCTTCTCAAATATACATTTGCAATGTAACGCTGGTGTAGTTCATTATGTAGGTAATTAAACCTAAAAGGGATAATGCTGACAACAGGCTGCATCATCAGCTGCAGCTCAAGCACCGTCCTGAACCTCCCCGATGAGTCTCCATTTAAACAATGCTTTCATTTCAGATCGTTAAACCGCGCGGCGATATCAAACCGTTTGACGCTTCACCAGAGCTAAGACTGAAACTGCACGAGTGATTCCGAATGGTTATCTGTTGTAGATGCACGTTAATGTCACACTAGCGCTTTCCTCGACGTCTGAACACAGTGGAGAGGTTATGTAAACTGCTGTCCCTCAAACTCCATCAGATGGTTTTACTCTACATTTACCAGTGATATGTCGCGGATATTTACATGACGTAAAAAAAAAGAAAGAAAGAAAAAAAGGTATGAAATGGCATAGGTGAAAAATACAAAAATATTTCCTGTACCTTGCTTACATTACATGTAGTAGGGGCTGAAGAGCAGGGACTTTCACCACCCCTACCCACCGATTCACTTCACAGAAGTGACAGCACGTGACAAATCATTTCACGGCCCTTTATAAATACTTTACAAATGCACCCCTCCCGTGCTCTCCTCCATCGGGTAGTCACGTATCGACCGTGACGGGACATGAACATATGTCACACTGCTTTGTCACCAAAAAAAGCAATTGGAGATCAATGACTCCCTCATGAGAGGAAGAGAGGAGGGAAGCATTTTAGTGTTATTCAAACAGGACATGATGTCGAGAGCAAGGCCAGGGATCAGATTGTTGAACCGTGACCCTCGATGACCTTTTCTTTATGACCTATCACAATATCACAATGACAGAGAAATGGGAGATGTATTAAAGAGGACAGGATGTCGGTCACAGTTCCTTTGTTTACACCTCAGAGTCTAATTCATCTAACTGTATTTGTTCCAAAATCAAACAATATTGAAATAGTAACCTGTCTCCCAACTAAAGCTGACACCTTGAAATCTACATAAACAAGGTCCTAAGTATGACATCATAATATTAATATGAACAACCATTATTACACAAATAAAATTGAGAATAACGTATGACATATGCAACAGGAGGGAAAACAAATACATTGATAAATAAATCCATGTGTGAGCAACATCAATTTTTTTTCCTTCAAATTTCAACTTTGTGAAACTTGGTAAAAGGAGTTCAGCTTACATCTCTTTTTTCCCCCTTTGCTCCCAGAGTACTTAGCAACAGGAAACTCAAGACAATTTGCACCAGTGCTCCAACAACAAAATGCATATATTGAAGCCTCAATTCCAGCCAAGATAAATTTAGATTGTAACAAAATAAGAGAGCATTAAGAGAAAAGAGAGAGAAGTCTCTTCTTCATCCATAACGTTTGATCTTTAAGTTCAAGCCTAAGAGCAAAAAAGCAGTCTAACAAAGTGTTTCACTGAAGTTTCATACAGCAATATGGATCTCAGTGCCCAGTAGTACCTGTGCGCTCTGGGAAAGAAAGAAGGAAAGAGAAAAAAGACAATAGCGACATCTTCAATCTCCAAAGATAGTTTTTTTCAAGTATTACTGCCGCTCTCTTTCGTGACCGCACAGAGATGACGACTCTTACCGAGCCGTCTGGAACTCAAACCCTTTGGTTATCGGTTCGGTGTCCGCTAACCTCTATTAGCTTCCTTCAGCTAAAGCAGCATTTATATGCATGACGACTACAGAAATCAGAGATCTTCGACCCAGAGGGGCGTTCTGTAAGACCACTGCCTCCCTGACATGGCAGACTATGAAGCCCCTCCTCCTTGGCACCTGCAAGCTTATTGCACCCTCTGGTGGCAGCATTGTGCAGTGCAGCACTGCCTATTTCATTTCATCCCGTCTGCAATACAGGGTTTTGATTTCAGTCTCTTCTTCTTCAACAAAAAGAACAGTAACTTCAACTTAAATAACCATGTCGCTCCAGCAGATGAGTTGTAGGATTCAGGACAAGGGGGGCGGGACCACTCATTTCAGGCGCTGAGTGACATTGGCCAGAGCCACTGCAAAGGCTTGCACAGCAGAGAATGGGTACTGGAAGTCTAGGATGTAGGCGTTGCCGTCAATCCTGCCAAACTGCATCACCTGAACACACACAAAAAAAAACAATTGGTGATTCAGTTCAAACAATATCTGGATTACCTCCAATACAACTGCGTTATTTGACTGTATGCTGACTTACTGATCTCTCTGTAAACAGTGTTTTTCTATACCTTGCCTTTCCAAATATTGTTCAACATGTCTCTATTCTAACTACCCAGCCAGGTTGAACCTCCTTACCTGTCTGCCCTCCAGCTCGATCTGGAAGTTCTTGGCTGACTCCTGGGTGACGCGACCTCCAAAGTCAAGCTGGTACACCTGGGTGGCCTCGTTCCACAGAGGCTGCTTATTGGCCATGACGTAGACGAATCCCTGGCTTCCCAGTCCCCGGTCCTCCTTCTCATTGGCCTTGCGGCATTTGATCTCATCCAGCTCGTTGGCGGCGCGGAGGCTCCTCTTGCTCTTCCAGCCCTTCTTGCTGCTCTGGCACTGGTTGAGCAGCTCGTCCCCGCTGATGAAGAGCTCGGGCTCGCTCTCGGAGCTGTCCTGGAACTCGCTGGTGGTGGTGGAGGCCTTGCTCAGCTTCTTGGCCTTGAGCTGCTGCTCCTTCTGGCCCTTGAGCTTCTTCTTGTCCCTGCCGCCCAGCCTGGGGCTGGAGATGAGAGAGTTGAAGTCCCCCAGAGCCCTGCCCTCCTTCTTCGACTTGCCTCCCTCTGCCAGCGGAGGGACGTTGGCCTCCTCTGCCCGCCCGTCTGGCCGCTTGCGGTTCTTCTTGCTGAACTTGTCGGCGGCGCGCTGGGGCACGGGGCTCTCCGTGAGGGAGAGGACCTCCTGGAAGCCGGCCTCCCCGGCCTCCGCCATGGCTGAACCCTCCTGCTGGCCGCCGTGACTCTGCAGCTCCGCTGGGGGTGGGGGTGGGGGAGGCGGGGGAGGAGGAGGGGGCGAGAGGAGGGTCTTGTCCAGCGCCATGTGGGAGGCTTTGGGGGGCAAGGGCACAGCTGGGCTGGGTATGGGGGGGCAGGGGTTGTAGGTGCCCCAGGGTGTGTGGAGGGTGATGGGGGGAATGGGGAGCCCGGTGCAGGAGCTGCCACCTGGGTACATGGGTGGCAAAGGGCAGCAAGATAGGTTGGCCAGGCTGGGAGGGTAACCAGGGGGTAGGACCAGTGTGGCATCTTGCTGGGAGAAGGGAACTGGTGCTACCAACTCCTTAGGGGAGCATGGGCGTGGTGAGCCTGGCATGGGCTGGAGCTGGGGTCCATTAAAGGTGGTGCCTGGAGGGTACTGAAGGGAGATCTGGTAGCCTGCGGCGGCTGCCGCAGCCTGGAAGGAGGCTGCACTGGGACTGGTGGGGGACTTGGGGGAAAGGACGAAGGGCAGCCTGGACACGTCGAGGTGCTGGGTGGGGCTGAGGATGAGCGGGGGCGGTTTGTGGGGTCCCTGGGGCCCGGCAGAGGGCAGGGTGGCGGTCCGTTCCTGAGGCACCCACACCTCCTCTGTGGCAGCCGGGTCCCACTGATACGGCGGCGGGCGCTTCATGGGTCAGTCCCACTGTCACGTCGGCGCCCCCTAGAGCCAGGTGCCTCAGCGACTGACTTAGAGCCTCGTCCTCGGTGAAGGCGGAGTTGACGTAGTCGGCCCTGTCTCTGCTCCCCCCCCCCTCCTCCTCCTCCTCCACTCCCGTTCCCATCCAGGGCGCTCAGCAGGTTGTAGGAGGACTGGGAGGCCAGCGGGGAGGCGCTGTTGGAGTGGACGATCACCGTGCTGTGCAGGGCTCCGTTCCCCGGAGGGAAGTCCTGTCTGATGATGGTTCCCCCGGCTATCCCGTTGCTGCTCCCCGGCGCACTCCCACCCCCACTTCCTCCACCGTTACTGCTGCACTGGCTGCAGGTGTAGAGGGCAGTGGGCACCCTCTGCTGGTAGGAGGCTGCCAGCGCATTACCAGCTTTGGCCTTCGGGGGCAGTGTTCTCTGAGGGTCCAGCATCTGGGAGACTTTAAGCGCCGCTTCTCGACTGTTCCTCCTGAGCGTGGCGTGGATCAGACTGCTGTCCAGCCTTTGGCCGGGGCTCCGCCCACCGCCGTTGCTCTGGTTGGCTGTGTCGGGGTACGGGGGCGGGTCTCCGCTGGGGATGGAGTAACGAGGTACGGTGAGTCTGTTGAGGGTGGCCGAGGCGTAGGGCAACTGGATCTTTTTCCCATCGCCTGAGGATGACGACGATGACGATGTGACCCTGAGGGTGGCTGAACTGCCGGGGCCTTGCAGCGTGTACACGTTCTGGTTGCAGACGAGACGCGTCCGAGGGCGGCACACCTCCTCGACATTCCCGCTGCTGTCGAAGGTGGTGATGCGTTCGTACCCCAGGGGAGTCGAGTATTGCGCCGCCTGCTGGCCTGGAGGATACAGGGTAAACTCCCCCTTCTTCAGGCACAGCTCCCCCGGAGGTGGGGTGCCGCCGTTGCCCCCCGGTGTCCCGGAGGAGGCGGCGGAAGCCACGGCGGCGGCGGCCGCAGAGGCGGCGGCGGCTGCGGCTACCGCGGCGGCAACCGTCCCGGGGTACGGGGGCGGCGGGTTCATCTTACTGAGCTCCAGCGGGGCGCTGAACACCACCGTGTCCCCTTCCGCCAGCTGTGGCGCCGAGCGCGTGGGCTTCATCTTCAGCAGGTGCTCGTGCTCCGCGACGGCCAGACGCTCCGGCCCCAGGTCAGCCTGAGCGGGGTGAGGGATCTGGATCTGCAGAGTCCCCTGCTGGAGCTGGTGGACCGTGGCGCCCGAGCCCGGGCCTGCCGACAGGGAGGGGACGGGGGGCGAGAGTTGGTGCTGCTGCATCTGATGGTGCTGCTGCTGTTGCATCTGCTGTTGCTGCTGCACCTGATGTTGCTGCTGCTGTTGTATTTGCTGTTGATGTTGCAGCTGTTGTTGTTGTTGTTGTTGTTGTTGATGTTGATGCTGATGCTGCTGTATCTGCTGCTGCTGTTGCAACTGCTGCTGGATCTGTTGGTGCTGCTGTTGCATCTGCTGCTGTTGCAGCTGCTGCTGGAGATGGTGTTGGTGCTGCAGCTGCTGTTGGTGCTGCTGTTGGATCTGCTGCTGCTGCTGCTGCATGTGTTGGATCTGCTGTTGGATGTGCTGCTGCTGCTGCTGCAGTTGCTGCTGCTGCATCTGTTGTTGTTGAAGCTGTTGTTGGTGTTGCTGTTGAAGCTGTTGTTGGTGTTGATGTTGGAGTTGCTGTTGGTGTTGCTGTTGGAGCTGCTGTTGGTGTTGCTGTTGGAGTTGCTGTTGGTGCTGTTGGAGTTGCTGGTGCTGATGATGTTGGTGTGGTTGTTGGTGTTGATGTTGTTGTTGGAGCTGCTGTTGGTGATGCAGCTGAATTTGTTGTTGTTGGTGCTGCAGTTGCTGCTGCTGATGTTGCTGATGACTTTGTTGCTGTGGGTGATGTGAGGGCGGGGGGTCCCACTAGAAGTCGGCTCATCTCCAACCCTCCAAAGATCACCTGCCCAGGACTTGAGTACCTGGTAGGGACTGAATACTGGGCGCTCAAGATGGTGTCCTGACCTTGGTCCGCCCCCCCCACCACCACCACCCAGAGGCTCCGGCGGAGGTGGCCGTGGGATTGGACAGTACGTCCAGTTGGACATTCTGATTGGCTAGAAGGGACTGGACCAGGCCGATGCTCTGGGTAGGGGACATGGCCTGGGCGGGGCTGTGGATGGGTGCGATGGGGATGTTCACGGTGCATGGCGGGTTGTCGTCGGAGACCCCGGAGGGCCCTGTGACAGGGAGGTCATCCTCGTCCTCGCTGAAGACGTTGGGGCTGAAGACAGGCAGGTTGATGTAGTCTATGGAGATCTTCCTCACCTCCGGCAGGTAGATGGTCATCTGCCTGGGCTGCAGGTGCAGTAGACTGGTCTTGTAGATGACTGGAGAAGAAAGTGACATTGAAGCAACTGTGATCCATGAGTAAAAACTAAAATATGTTTTGTAATGCATATCTAGACTTAATACTAATACATTCTGCGAGGTAGTTACCTGCACCGAGATTTGTGGGCAAGAAGGTGGCAAGCCCCACAATCTTAAACTTGGTTCCCCAAATATTGGAAGTGACCTGAGCAAGGTAATTATGCTGCAAAAGACAAAACAAAAACATACCTCACAAAATATTCAAAGAAACCAATTATTCAAATAGAAATAGAAAGTGGTCACATTATGAATCAATTATAAAACCATATCGACCAATCCAATTCACTGGCTGATTTGGCTAACTACCTGTGTGATGTCGTCCAGGGGGAACTCTCTCCGGGTGAGACTGGGAGAACCGATGGAGGGCTTGCGGATGGGTAACCGCGGCGACCTGGAGATCTCCTGAGTAGTGCGAGAGAGCTTGGGCGACTTGCGGGGGTCGATGTTAATCCTGTTGGTAAAGGGACAGACTAAGTCTCTACAGAGAAAGTGACAGACGGAGAGAGAAGGTTTAGGCATGCGGTGAAATCAGATCGAAAAACAAAACAGTGAAGCCCAATATTCCCTCCTTCTGGCAAAGACACTTGAATTAAGCATCGGAGAAAGCACAAGTCCACACAGGCTTTCAAAATCTATTGTTACTTCAAAAATCTTGCGTCAAAAATAAAGGAAAAGGACATCAAAGTGGTGAGTACACCGTGACTTAAGAAACCTTCAAAGAATCAGAGCAAATCATTGTGATGTATTTGATCCGGGCACACAGAGGGGGGGGGGTCTCTACCTGGGCAGCTTGGGGGACTTGCTCCCTCGGGATATCTTGGGGGACTTCTTGCCCACCCAGTCATCACTCAGCTCGATGTCGCTGGAGTCTGAGCAGTTGCAGCTGTCAATCATGGAGGAGATGAGACTGTTGCCGTACACTTCGTCTGGAGAGGGAGAGAGAGAGAGAGAGAGGGGAGAGAGAGAGATAGAGGGAGAGGGAGAGAGAGAGGGGAGAGATAGATATAGAGGGAGAGAGAGAGGGGAGAGAGAGAGATAGAGATAGAGGGAGAGAGAGAGAGAGAGAGAGAGAAGAGGAGGTGGAGGAAAGAGAGAGAAAACAAGATGAACGAGCGAAAGTTGAGGGAGGTAAATAGGGGTCAACCGATTATCGGCGATTATCATTTGTATGGTTATCGGTATTATTCCAAAACCGATTTGCCAAGTATGTATTTTGCTTCCTGCACCACAACCTGGTGCTGCTGGATTGGGACTACCAATTGTTACCTATTTTATTAGCTTATACAACTTCAGGGAACTATTACATTTATTATTTATATACCTAGGGGAAACACTGTACGTCATCCCTTCACACTAATCTGGACCCATGTTTTCTGATTTGGAGTCATCACAGAGCCAGTACCACAGAGGTCACCATGTCTGTCGGCCGTCAGAATGTGTGACCCCACCGTAACTGCTTCCCAAAGGAGTTAAAACTTCAAACGATGGTTTGGGGTAGTTATGTCAGTGTTTCCCCTACCATTATATTAGGGGGGCGCCCCACCCTCCCAATGCGCCCCCCCCTGTAAGGTAAATTGTAAAAATAAAAAAATCATTATAATTTTTATTTTTTAATATAGCGCCAGATCACAAAATAAGTCATTTAAGGTTACCTTTCCCAAAGCTGTAAACCCAGGGGAAACACTGCACACCCAACCAGGTTCTTAGACTATGCGAACTTCAAACTTCTCACTTCCCGTCATTAACATTTAGACCGATTCAGTCCCAAACTCTCTTCTCGGAGTAACTTTCTCTCCTCCTTCGTCCCTCTCATTCATATGTCATCCATGAACCGCAGAATACACCCTCGTCTGGGTCCAGCTCATTTATTTAATGGGCTTTAAATTCAGAATGGGGCCGCATGCATTTCATGGCTGGCTTCATTTATCACTGTGTGGGGTGTGTGCTATGAGTGTGTGCGCGTGGTGAGTGTGTGTGTGTGTGATTGAGGGCGTTGCTGATTTATGGCTGGCCCAGGGGCCATCAGAGTCCCCCATTAAGGAGCTTTTAATTAACACAGACCTGCTCGGCCCCTATGCATCCCAGACACACACACACACACACTTTCAAACCCTCAACTTGACAAACACACAAGTCACTTTCTCAATGCCAACCAACACTGGATAACTGTCCTGTATCAGTCATCCAATGCTTACAGGGAACCTGGTTACAAGCCTGATGCCCTCCTCCTAACACATGACAGACAGAGATAAAAGATCGCCACGAAAGGCCATAACTTATAATCAAGACGACAGCTTGGTATCCACTTCACTACCGCAGCCCTTGTGTTGAGGACATGCTGAAGGGACGGCCATACCGGGCCCTCGAAGGGCACAAGCCTATTAAGTCTGGACTGTGAAAGTCACAACAGGGAGGAATTCTAATGCAGGGGCCGTGTTCTGAGAGAGAGATTCTTCCTGTGTGATGTCATGTGAGGATAAGGAGCTCTTCGCCGTGTACATGGCTGGGAAGAGGGAAACACACGGGTCCCAACTGGCGGACTCAGAGAAGAGACGGTCTTGTATGTATGACATGTATGGGGGAAATCCTCGGTGACATTCTACTTTGAAGGAGGGGAAAAAATAGTACTGAATCAACCCTGATGAGAGAGATTCTTCTCCCCCCCCGCGCGCGCCACTTACCAGCCTTCCCGTCCGTTTTGGGGTCCATGATGACAAACTCTGGCCGCAGCTTGCTGATGCGCCGCCCCTTGAGGATGGGCACCAGGCCGCCCAGGTACTCCAGGTAGAGCGTGTAGCAGGGCCCGCCCACCTCGGGGTTGTCCTCCGTGCGCTTCATGGTGCAGTGCAGCCGCTCGTTCCCCACCGTCGGGTAGCTGACGAAGTCGCGCATGTTGTTGGGGTCCGGGATGGGGGGCTGGAGAGAGAGGGAGAGAGAGATATAGACAGAGGGAGAAAAGAGGGAGATATGTGAGAGAAATAAAAGCGACAGACGGACGCAAAACAGGTCAGCACATTCACGCGGAAAGTGACACCTCGGATCCCAGAAACGACATCACATCCTGTTCATTGAACGTGCGAGCTAGAGCCCTGCCTCTCGGGGCTGCTAAGGAACCCCGACCTCACCTTGATGGTGGCGGCGAAGGCGGTGGTGACGTAGGATCCCAGGCGCGACGGGCATGGTGAGCTTGGCCACGTCCTTCTCCTCCCTCAGCGCCGTGGCGATGCCCTGCTGGCAGAGCAGCTGCAGGCCGGCCACGCGGTGCTCCACCCGCACCACGTAGAGCGCCGGCCCCGACGCCAGGAACAGGCGAGAGTCCCGGTGGCCCCAGCACAGCGTGGTGATGGGACGCTGGGGCGAGGGAGAGGGGGGAGGGAAAGAGAGGAGATGAGGGGGAAAGGAGAAATAATGCTGATCATCACCATTTTTTTATATTGTAAATTATTCATATTTTATATCTTATTTTTTATTTAGTATTAGTGTTAGTTAGACTTGTACCTTTAGTATAGTTAACTTAGACCACATATTTAAGTTTTAAGATCCCTATATGTTTAATGTATGTCCCTTCCTGCCAAAGTAAACTTTGGTGCAAAGTGCAAACTTTCATGGCGATTAAAACCCTTTCTGATTCCGATTCATTGCGATCCGGGACAAACCACAAACGAATGGATGCGTTTGTGTGTCTGTGTGTGTGTTCCCTGCAGCTCACCTGGGTGGGCGTGTCCAGCGTGTAGATGTGCTCTCCGCGGACGTTGTAAAACTTGACGACGGCGTTGCGGGTGCAGTCGGGAGGGGGGGCGGCTCTCTCCATCCCCGCCACGGCCAGCAGGTCCCCCTGAGAACACCACTGGACCACCACATCTGAGGGGGGACGAGGGGCAGGTCAGAACACACACACGTACACACAACACACACACACACACAACACAACACACACAAAACACACACCACACACACAACACACACACACACAACACACACCACACACCACAACACACACAACACACAACACACACACACACACACACAACACAACACAACACACACAACACACAACACGAGCCGGAGAAGAACGAGTAGACAGAAGAAGGGGAGAGAAAAAGGCAAAGGAGAATGAATGCACACACACACACACACACGCACACACGCACTAGTGTACCTTTAAGGCTGGTGTGGATGAGAGTGGGAGAGAGGTCGTCATAGTTGTTCATCAAGCTGATGTCTCCGGAAGTGAAGCTGACCGTCAACAGGGGCTTCAGGCTGTGCACTGAGACCAACAACAACAACAACATGATTGGTTAGAACCATAATTGACCACGACGAGCGCCACGGCATGTACGAGACGGACCACAGCGACCGCATTAGACGCGTCACGGCTACAAATTGACAGGAGAGGCCCACGACAAAAGGCAGGTTACAAATCACAGGGCGGCCCGGTCAATCGTAAATCCATTAGGACCGCTTAACGGCTGCAGTCCCAACACAAAGCACAGGGTAACAACCTGCAGCGGGAAAGTCCTCTTTCTGTGGCTCGATGACATTCAGATAAATTGATTATTCGAAGGAAATTGATGGGTCACATCGAAGATAGAGACCACATGAAAGGATAGTAGGTTGGATCAATATGCATTTCCAGTGTGGGTCATAAATATAGATGGGAAGTAACTGTGTGTGTGTGTGTGCGTGTGTGTGTGTGTGTGTGTGTGTGTGTGAGAAGAGAGGGGGACAAGGACATTTCAGTATCTTTGGCAGCTGGTTTAAGTGATTTATCTTTAGTAGGTGGTGAGTGCTTCTCTTCGAACAGACAAACACACACACAGCCTTCACCTCACTTCCATCCATCTCCTCTACAGGTGCAAACAAGTGCGCTGGTGTTCCACCGCTATGAATAACGCCACAGAGACACCACGGTCACCTTTACTGTTCACTAGTTCAACTTGAGCTCCTTTTTAAAGGACGTCCTAGAAAAGGGACCACGGACAATTAGCACAAGCATGTGTGCTGACCGCGCCCTGAGAAGAGTAAAGAGAGAGTGTGTCTGTGGCCAAAAGTCTTTTTCCTGAAGGTCTCTATTTTAATGTTAACCGCTATCTAAGTCCGCTGCATGCTGTACATTCAAACTGCATTCAAGCCGCATTTCTACCCTTTATGTGCCATGTAAAAGCATTCGCTTCCCCCCCCCACCCCCCACACCCCACACCCAAAAGAGAGTCCCTTGCACTCAATCCCGCACGAGCATGAGAATGTTTGCCGTGCTGTGTTCTGAAGTGTTGCGTTGCATGTAGTGCATTCTAACATCATCATTTACGTTGGTGGAGTCTTGGCAGCCACACAGAGTGGTAGAGAGTCTGGACTACTCCGACTAGCCCTACGGGCATGGAGGTGGAGAGAGCAAGAGAGAGACAGGGATAGAAAGAGAGAGAGAGAGAGAAAGCAAGTGGGAGAGAAAGAGGGAGAGAAAGAGAGAGGGAGAGAACGAGAGAGAGAGTAGTGAGAGAAGGAAAGCGAGAGAGAGATAGCTACGGAGATCATTTCCCAGGGGCCAATCAATTACTATCGACTCGTTTAATTAGTGAATTAGGGTATCATCAGTGTTCCAGCAAAGGCAAGCACTTTGGATCTTTACAACACGGCTGCGCTGTAAAACCATCACTGGGGTGGGGGGTGGGGGGGTCATTGATGCAACCGTAGCAATAGAAGGAGAAATAAACGAAAGTCGGAGAGAAGAAAGAGCGAGAGACCGTGAGAGAGCAAGAGAGAGAGAGAGAGAGAGCGAGAGAGCAAGAGAGAGTGTGAGAGAGAGAGAGAGAGAGAGAGGACCCATAAACACCAAACCCTCCCCCCCCTGACTGGGGGAAAGCGCTGAGGTGGGCCGACCGCTGTTCCCCAGGCCGCATGCCCCGCGAGCCTGCAGGAGGGCGTGTTCTACCCTGGACACGGAGAGGGGTGGAGCAGAGCCATTAGCGAGCCTCGCCTGCAGCTGCGTGTGTTTGAGTTAACTGGGGCATCACATTACTTTGGACTCAAACGTCCCGCCGGGAGGAGGAGCCGAACAGAGGGGGCGGGGCCTGTTTTCTTCCCGGTCATCTCCGAGGGGAACGACGTGGGCTGGCGTGAAGGGGGGTTAGAATAAGGGGCCAGGTGTTAACGCCATTCAGGACACTCGTTTATTACTTGGTGCCCGTCAACCATGTGGCTGTAGAATGTACCCCCGTGTTGAAGAACGTGCGCATCCATGGTGGAGAACGTTCCCATGCATCCTGTTTGTTTCCAGTAATAGCAGCCAACTGTCAACCACCTGGACATCAAGGAAACCAGGTGGTGTTTATAAGCGTGGGTTTTATTGCTCAAGTTTCCGTAGATAAAGAGCTAGCTGGCGATTATCATGATCGCATCAGTAACAGCGTTTGTGTGTGTATGTGTGTGTGTGTGCATTAGTGTGTGTGTGTGTGTCTCAGACCCAGGGGTCCGGTGACGTGTGCCTCAGCCTGTGTGACAGCTGCTGTCGTTACGACAACAGCCCCGCCCAGCCCCCAACCACTGTCCCCCTGCAGCAAGTCAGCAATCAGGACTTCCTGTGGCAAAGTCGGGCCAATGACACACACGTCCGCCCGACAACGTCCTCTCCTCCTGTGCAGCGCTCCTCTTCCCAATCACCCACCCCCCTTGTCCACCCCGCTCCGGCCGTTTTTACACACTCTTTTGATTGTAGTGGCCATCGGAGGCCCCATGGCAGCGTGCGTGTGTTCGGCCCTCAGTGGCCCCCCCTCCCTCCACGATCTGGGGTTGAGTCAGGAGTTATCACGCTAGCCCGTCAAGAGAGCGTCGCCGGTCACGAGTACGTGAGGAAATTAGCTCAGCGTCTTTAAGTAGATGAAGTAGATACATGCGTTTTACATGGCACATGTAGAATGCGCACATTTTTCGAAGCGCGCTTTGAATGTACAGCATGCCACTGCAGATAGCGGGTAACATTAAAATAACTTTCAGTTGAGACCTTCAGGAGAAAGACTATTGGCCACAGACACACTCTCTTTACTCTTCCCAAAACAGGTCACCAGAGGAAAAGAGCGGAGGGGGAGACAGAGATGAGCGAGAGAGAGAGAGAGCGAGAGAGCGAGAGAACGAGAGAGCGAGAGAGAGAGGGAAAGGGAGAGCGAGAGCGAGAGAGAGGACAGATGGCCACACATCTGCTTTCATCTCCATTCCGTGGGATGGAACCAGCTGTTCTCTGGTGTTCCGTTTCCAGAACATACCATCTCCTACTGTATCCTCCATCTAACACAGATTAAAACTGTGTGGCTGATTAAATCATTGTTCTCGAAGATTATAAAGATGAGTGGGGCTGATTCGCCCTGAGGGAGGGAGGTGGGGGGGAGGCAGGTATTAATAGCCTATACTATCTAGGGAGAAGGGGGCACGGGGGGTGGACATACAGAGGATGGAAGGGGGGAGGCTCACCTTGCCGGGGGGCTTAGTCATTGGAGGCTGTTGGGACAGGGACCGCACCGTGTGTGTGTGTGTGTGTGAGAGTGTGTGTGTGTGTGTGTGTACCTTGCGGTGGGAAATAATCGTCCGAGTCCGTGTCGCTCTCGCTGCTGTCCTCCACCAGGAAGTTGGGGTAGTTCCAGGACATGCTGACGATGCCGTCCGACTCGTGCAGCAGGATGTGGGCCAGCATGCGCCCGTGGCAGTCCATCACGATCACCTGGCCGTCCGCAGTACCAAACAGCACCTGCAGGGGGAGGGAGGAGGGGGAGGGGCCGGGACAGGTGAGCTCGATCTGTCTGGTGGACAGGTTGAGACAAAAGAGGACTATTCCAAAAGGAGCCTACTCTACAGGGGCAGAAACCATCCCACACATTCTGTCTACGAGTAATGTACCAGAACTGGACATACAAAAGACTCTTTCTCGCAAAGGAGAGAGGGAGATTGTGAGAGAGAGAGAGAGAGAGAGAGAGAGAGAGAGAGAGAGAGAGAAGACGGGAAGCCAGAGCTAGGAAAAGACGGAGAGCATTAAAGAAAGAAAAAGAGAAAGTAAGATGCGACGCGGGAGAGAAAGAGTGAAAGCGAGAGGGAACACTCAAACAGACAAGAGAGCTAGCTCGGTGACACCTGACCTGCGCTGACCGCGCCACACTGCCAGACCCAAAATGCACCCCGACAAAACGGACACACGGAGACGGGGACATCCCTGACTGTCGCCCTCGTCACATAACTCCGACGCAGCCTGGAGGGCGGGTGACCTCAGAGCCCTGACAGAACGCCACTCAAAAGGTCCGTCGTGGTGAAGACGCACACTCAGAGTAACGTTCGGTTCAACACGGCGGAACTCAGATGCCCTGTCTGCCTGTCTTGTTACATAGGGATGTTCTAGGTATGTAACGAGAACAGATGTGCCACAAAATGGCTACCGTCCGCCAGGCTGGCTGTCCCCGTACTCTCAGTTTCCAGCCTCACAACGGAATAATGAATAAGGTCCCTTGGAAACTGCCGGGTGGCAGATCCAACATGGCCGCCGCGCTGCTCTACCTGCTGGTCGTCGGGGGTCCAGATCCCGCAGGTGATCTGGCTCTCCAGGTTGATCTCAGACGACCAGTGTCTCTGGCCGCTGACCGAGCCCACCAGGACGAAGCCGTCCCGGTACGAGATGAGAGCCTGAGTGCCGTCATGTGACCAGGTGAAGTCGCTCACCTGGAGGAAGAGGTTAAAGGTCAGCTACAGGGACAAGGTCCATGTATATATTTTCACATTTAGCCCAAGCAACGTTCAGGGCGGATTTGAACCTGGGATTGACCGCCGGTCAAACACTCTACCCACTGAGCTATTCTTCCCCATGCCCCTCCCCATCGTTGCTCTCAAAGAGTGGACCACAGTGCTGTGGTCAGCTTGGAGGCACGGTCAGTGTTGGGTCTGACCTGGGCGCCGCGGTCGTTGACCAGCTCCACAGACCAGCGGCCCTCGTACTGGATCCACACGAAGATGCCTCCGTCTGTGTCGCAGGTGGCCAGCTTCTGGAAGGGCTCGTTCCAACGCACCAGCACCACCTAGTACACACACACACACACCAGTACACACACACACCAGCACACACACACACACACACACACCAGCACACACACACACACACACACACACACACACGCATCACAGAATAAATGGAAAAGAGCAAAGTTAGTTAACTAGATCTGAGAACATATTGAGGAGCTAAATTTAGAGCCTGGACGGGAATCAATCAGAAAGTGGGTTAGCCTTGTTTCCAACGTGACGCAAATGAGGTGCTAATATCCTTGTGTCTAAAATGAGTTCTTATTAGCCCCATCACGCACCACTCGAGACTAAAGTCTGGTACAATCAAAAACTGGTGTGTAACACTTGTAAAAATAGCTCAGTTTCCACGGCTCCATTCAAACTCATCGCTTGAAACTGGGTGGGGGGCTAAACAGCCCTTCACCTGAACAAGGGGGACGTGGACGCTGTCGTTGCTGACTGACTCATCACAGAGAGAGAACGTGGAGAAGGGAAACATAGTACAGCAGAAAAGTCAGAGAGAAAAGCCAGACAGGCAGAGAACGAGAGAGAGCAGAAAGAGGATAAAAAAGAGGTGTGCTGCAGGGGTGAGGAGAGAGAGAGAGAGAGAGAGACAGAGAGAGACAGAGAGAGAGAGGTGAGAGAGAGGTGAGAGAGAGAGAGAGAGAGAGAGAGGGGGTGGGTGGGTGGAGAAGGACCAGATCCAGCTGTCTGGTGTGCCGGTGACAGCAGGTCTCTGTGGGCGGAGCCACGACCCCTGAGGTCAATGGAGAAGACAAAGAGACACATCCACACAGTGTACCTGCAGCACATCTGCGACCTCTGACCTTTTGGCATTAACTCACACCAGGGGAGGTGGGAACAGAGAGTAGGTGTGAACGTTCTCTCTCTCGCTCACTCTCCTCAGCTCGTCGCTCTCTCTCTCTCACTCTCTCTCTGCACTCTCTCTCTCTCTCTCTCTCTCTCTCCTCTGGGTCTCTCTCTCTCTCTCTCTCTCTCTCTCTCTCTCTCAGGTCTGTAGCGTGACTCTGCCTATTCCCATAGGTCTAATCTCAAGCCTGGTGCAGATCTCCTCTCACCGTAGAGCACGTGGAGAGAGCACACACACACACACACACACACACACACACACTCACACAAACAAACACAGCAGGCTTTCCGGCAGCTTAGACTGACCGCAGGTCCATCAGATCAGCTCTTCTATGGGTTCAGCAGTAGATTAGCCATGCCCAGTCCTCCCTCTCCTGCCCCCCCCCCTCCCCCCTCACTCGCTCGCTCGTCCATCAATCATGCTCAGCAGCAGCCTCCACGGGGAGCACGTTGGACGGGCACGCGTCAGCCGGCCTGAGCCTTCACCTGTCACCTGTTTGTGGGGTCATGACTCCTGGTACGGGCTGGTGCGTGCTGGAGAGATTGGAGGGGGATGGAGGACTGTGTGTGAATCTACCCTGTGGGTTTCTGAAGGAGCACACACGCACCACGTGCAGACAGATGTAGGGGGGTAAAATATGGTCGAAAGAACCAAAACGAATTCCCCTATGGTTTAAAGGAAGATGGGAAACTGAAGTGTATTAGCATGAACCAAATAATGCCAATACAAATATAAAGTATAGTTATTTGACTCTATGGGTTAAATCAGAGCAAGAATGGTCAAAGTACGGTCAAATAGAATGCGCATTTAATAACATTGCAAATGAATGAAATCAATTACAAGGCAAACATGTTACAAATGAAGGCTTTAAATCTTACCTACTCTACCGTGATCATTGTAAAATCAGAGAGAAAGCAAGAGTGAGCAAGGAGTAGGACAGTAGGACAAGGGAGAACTGAGGAGAATATCTCAGGAGATGAAGAATCCAACGGACAATGCATTACAATTCCCTTTATACACAAGAACAACCAATCAGACGACATCTTGAATGGGGTGTGAGGGCCATCAAGTTGAGACCGTCCAGCAACTCCAAACTTTAGCATGTGAGAGGTGGGGGCAGGTTTGACACCCAGCCTTACACAGACACACACATTTCACCATGAAATACGCTCGTACTTCAAGCTCCAACGGCCGCCCGTTTCCCTTGGACACGCGAGGGAAAGTCATCCCTCCGGCCTTACATTCTCCCCGTCTCTCCCACGCCGCGCACGCACCGACAAAATAAGTCGTCCCGCGCGCCAGATTTACACCGCTCAGCCGCCCACTCCCACAGACATCCATCCTGGAGGAGGTCTGTGGGTCCTGTCCTGTCCCCCCCGCCAAGACTGATGGGAGGCCGGACAAAGAGAAGCGCCGTGCTCCCGGAGGAGGAGGCGGAGGAGGGGGAGAGCGAGGCAGACACACAGGGGACCACCTGCCCGCTCTCCATCATGGTCCTGGACTCTGCGTGTCACAGCGTGATAGAGACACAGAGCCTTGTAAGGCGCGGAGCGGAGGTAGATTAGAATGGATCTTTTGTCGGTCAATGTCCCCGGAGGGCTTTCTGTTAATGGCGCTGGCGACTCGCCGTAGTAGGTTGTTGTGATTGTTAGGTAGGTAGGTAGGACGGTAACAGTGAGGGTGTAGTAGTGTGCGTTTCTGTTTCTCCGTATGACATGTTTGTGTGAGCACACAAGCTCTCTCCGGGCTCTGTAATGCCTGTTGACAGGGCCCGAGATAGAGACACTAGGCTCGACGTCACGTGACATGTTTCTGGCGGCCATCAAGCGGTGATTATTTTGGGACGTACCAGTGCACTGTCTGCGACCCCTCTCAGGCTAACTACATTGATTTACTGGATCGGTTTCTTTGAACGAAAAAAAAAGGTTTGCAGACTAAAAGGTAGCAGCCGGAAATTAAAGAAGTAACCACGCCACAC
>CAEFZP010001131.1:0-25000 GCA_903064625.1 Mallotus villosus
AATTGCTTTCAAATGGAAGTACAAAATAATCACACGGTCACTTTGTCAGAACGGCCATAGTTATTCAGTCATTTAAGTAAGGAGGTCTAAACAGATCAGCCTTCTATTCTAATGTCACATTTACACATTAAACACACATCACCACCCCATTTCACACTTAGACCTTTCAGGGCTAACGCGACGGAAACGCACACAGAAGACTCTCTTTGTGAGGGGTGTTATTTAGATCCTGTTTGGTTCTGTTTTGGTTCTGGTTTGGTTCTGTTTTGGTTCTTGTACTGGCTGGTACTGGCTGGTTCTGGCTGGCCTCGATGGGAATTCTAGCACAGAACCATGCAGACCATGCAGAACCATCAACTGTTTTTTTCGGGGAACCAGCCACATTTAAGCTTTCTAGCCTAAATGCACAAATGATTAAACGTATGGTGCGGTGTGTGTTCGGGGTGGATGTCAGTTTTGAGCTCTCCTTTGAAGCTTTGTGTGCGGTGAGAAGACACAAAGGCGATGTTAGGGAACGTTCCTCGGAGCTGGAGATCAGAGGAACCAGGCTAGG
The DNA here is from genome assembly GCA_903064625.1 of Mallotus villosus. Taxonomy (NCBI): domain Eukaryota; kingdom Metazoa; phylum Chordata; class Actinopteri; order Osmeriformes; family Salangidae; genus Mallotus; species Mallotus villosus. The sequence goes on from CAEFZP010001131.1 coordinate 554, forward strand.
TCGACTCCACACCTAAACACCTCAACGCCTTTCATTAAAGTAGCTTGAAAAATGTGCTGGCTGGCTGACTGACAAGAGCTCTTCTTGGAACACAGAAAACATCAAGCACTGCCTGGTGTAGTCGCTCTGCCCGCCCACACACACACACACACACACACACACCAGTATAGGCATGTGTCACCACACACACGTGTACTTGTACACACGCGTGTGCTCACATGTGTCACACACACACTCACAAAAAAAAGGAATCTATTTCAGTAAATGATCTTTTATTTAAATAGTATTCTTAGTCCTATCATTCCTATCCCATATGGACCAGAAGCATCACAGCCCAGTGGCCAGCAGGGGCAAGTTGAAGGGAGATATGACATTGCAGAGAGATGGAGAGTTTAGATAATGAAGTTGTGGAGCTCTGTCGGTCAATATTAACACGATAGAGGGCCAGGGGTCTGTCACTGAGGTATTGGAGAACACACACACACACACACACATATACTGTACATTAATTCACACACACGTACACTCATACACTCGATAACAGACATAAACTCGATCATATACCCACGCACACACACACATATACACACACACATTCAGACATACACACATACACACACACTAAGGGGGACCAGTACTCTGTAAATGCTCATCCCATTGTCATCAAACCAGAGACAACATACATACACACACACACAGCATAACACACACACACACATCCACACTCTCTCATAAAAGGCTTACAGTCCATAATACGGATGATAAGACTTACCAATATATGTATTTTCAATGTCTCAGATTGTTGGCGTTGCATCAAGCTCTGTATCACATCGTCCACAGTGATGGAGATGCACATCCCTGTATGTACACACACACACACAGCATAACACACACACAGCATAAACACACACACACAGCACAACACACACACAGCATAACACACACACACAGCATAACACACACACACACAGCACAACATACACACACACAGCACAACACACACACAGCATAACACACACACACAGCATAACACACACACACACAGCACAACATACACACACACAGCACAACACACACACAGCATAACACACACACACACAGCATAACACACACACACACAGCACAACATACACACACACAGCATAACACACACACACAGCACAACACACACACAGCATAACACACACACACAGCATAACACACACACACACAGCACAACACACACACACACAGCATAACACACACACACACAGCACAACACACACACACACAGCATACCACACTCACACACACACCAAACACAAGGACAAGTAAGGTCATAATTGTCTAGTAGATTTAGATTGATGGAGTGCTGGCATGTGTGTTGAGCCTTTGTACTGTGTTCCACAGACACGCGTCCAGAGAAGAGGGTCTGGACTGACGGATACTTCTAGAATGCCCTATTTCGCAGGGAACACAAATCTGCTATTTTGTTGAATGGGACTGCATTGTGAGTCCCCACAAGAATGACAATACAAATGTATGTGTGTGTGCTTGTGTGTTGTGTGTGAGTGTGTCTTCACACCTGTATGTTCTAGGCACTTTACTAGCCATAACAGTTCACTGAATGTTGTTTTGTTTTCGGAACACAACAGGGCAGTTGCACTCGCACACACACACACACACACACACCTCCCCCTGGGTGATATTCTCTCTGTTTAAGCCTGGGTGTTGACAGGTGTGAAACAGTCCACCCCACCCCTCTCTCTCTCTCTTTACTTCTCTCTGTTTTCCTCTACCCCTCCTTCTCATCCTCCTTTCTCTCTCAGTGGTATCACTCCTCCAGTGAAATGAGGTGTGTTTCAGAGGAGATGGGTCCAGGATGACAGCTTCATAGGTAGCTGCCAGATACTACGAGGGGGAGACAGGGAGGAGGGAGAGAGAGGGGGGAGGGGGAGAGAGGGAGGAGAGGGGGGAGAAGGGGAGACAGGGGAGAGAGGGAGGAGGGGAGAGAGGGGGGAGGGAGAGAAGGGGGAGACAGGGAGGAGGGGAGACAAGGAGACAGGGAAGGGGAGACAAAATAGCAGGGGGAGAGAGTGGGGGAGACAGAAAGAGAAGGGAGAGACATGGAGAGAGGGGGAGACAGAGGGGGGGAGGTAGAAAAAGAGGGGGGAGACTGTGAAGCTAAAGCCATGCAGATATAACCTTTCACTCAAAATCGTTTTCGTATCGAGCATCTTTTGGCATTGGGAGCTCTGAGCCTGGGTCAGGACCAGGAGCTGAGCTGTGCAGGCAGGGGTCAGTACAACACCATACACAGTCAGACCACAGCCAGCCAATCAGCTTGCTCCCCCGGCACGCTGACCCCTCCTTGACCCAGGCATCAATCTGACGCTGTCGGCTCCACTCACCTTATCAAGCTTGCCTGATAAAACTAGCTATCAGCTAGCTAACTGCAGACCACAGAAGAAGAGTAGAGAACTAACTGCAGACCACAGAAGAAGAGTAGAGAACTAACTGCAGATCACAGAAGAAGAGTAGAGAACTAACTGCAGACCACAGAAGAAGAGTAGAGAACTAACTGCAGACCACAGAAGAAGAGTAGAGAACTAACTGCAGACCACAGAAGAAGAGTAGAGAACTAACTGCAGATCACAGAAGAAGAGTAGAGACCTAACTGCAGACCACAGAAGAAGAGTAGAGAACTAACTGCAGATCACAGAAGAGGAGTAGAGAACTAACTGCAGACCACAGAAGAAGAGTAGAGAACTAACTGCAGATCACAGAAGAAGAGTAGAGAACTAACTGCAGACCACAGAAGAAGAGTAGAGAACTAACTGCAGACCACAGAAGAAGAGTAGAGAACTAACTGCAGACCACAGAAGAAGAGTAGAGAACTAACTGCAGACCACAGAAGAAGAGTAGAGAACTAACTGCAGACCACAGAAGAAGAGTAGAGAACTAACTGCAGACCACAGAAGAAGAGTAGAGAACTAACTGCAGACCACAGAAGAAGAACACTGAACGAATGCAGAGTGAAGATAAATGGATGTTGTTGGTTTTATTGGGTTTTATTTGGTCTTGTCTGTGTGTTACTCAGCCCATGCAGTAGGAGTGTTCCTGGTGAAAGCATGAAAGCTGCTTTGCGAGTAACCTGAGGGTGACAAGAGAGAGTTTGATCCAAGCACAGAGCCTACACACACACACACAACACACACACACACACACCACACACACACACACACAACCCTTTCTGTCATGCTTGTTTTGTGTAGGAGGAACTACAAGAAACAGTTCACCAATTTGTTTAGTCGTTTTGTTCTCTAAGAACATGCTTTCAGAAGTGCCTCATCCTGCAGTTCTGACTTAAGTTTGGTGAAATATTTAGGTTTTAAAGTTTGAGATTCCAGTTTGCGAGTGAGTGAGTGTGTGAGTGTGTGTGTGTGTGTGTGTGTGTGTGTGTGTGTGTGTGTGTGTGTGTGTGTGTGTGTGTGTGTGTGTGTGTGTGTGTGTGTGTGTGTGTGTGTGTGTGGGATACAAGGCCCCTCTTTCTGTCTCTGCACCCCAGAACACGACTCCCCTCATGTTGCTGATGGAGCCGCTGAGAACAGCGAGCCCCAGTTGGTTAGCAGAGGCAGGCTAACACGCAGAGACAGAGAGAGGAAAGGTGGATGCATGTTCTCTCTTATCTCCAGCCCCCTATACCCTCCCTCCCTCCCCCCCCTCTCTCTCTCTCTCCCTCCCCCCCCTCGCCCCCCCCCCAATCCACGTTAGATTAGACAACTCCCTTGAACTTCCGTCAAGGACACTCACACAGCTAGAAAAGAAGGAGAAAAAAAAACGAATTTAAAAACATGTCTCATCAGCTGATTTGATGGACATTGATAAGGTGACGTTGCAGAGTTGGATGTGCAGCGTCTGGCTTCGAGGCGTTCCAGACAGAGGTTGTGTCAGAAGGGCTTAGCTTCTCCCTCGGGCTGCTAAAATCAATTGGAAAACCCCTTAAAAAGGGTATTTAGCGATAGCCCGAAGCTAGGTACAACATTGGGCTGTGAGTTATTAAAATGAATATGTCTATTAGGGGCTCCACTCTCCCCTGAGAGCGCTCCTGTGCGGGGAAGAGGGATCGGCCCGGGGTCGGCTCGGGTCTGCCGGCGTTGGATCGATCATGGAGCTTCTCCAGTCAAGGTGAACCCTCAGTAGTGTGATGTGTCACACAGCCACCAGGAACTAACAGATGGGAGGAGAGGCCGATGGAGAGAAGGTGAGACAGGGAGAGGACGGGGAGGACGGGGGGGGGACCGAAGTGCGGAGAGAAAAGCAGGAAAAGCAGGCTGAGAGACAGACAGACAGACAGACAGACAGACAGACAGACAGACAGACAGACAGACAGACAGACAGACAGACAGACAGACAGACAGACAGACAGACAGACAGAGACAGACAGACAGACAGACAGACAGACAGACAGACAGACAGACAGACAGACAGACAGACAGACAGACAGACAGACCGATATTGGCAGGCCCACAGCTGGCAGAACTGACAGTGTCAGAATGATCCAGAACACACATCCATGCCAAACACCTAACCCTGACTAACAACTTCCCATCAGTGATTATCCAACAACAGGCCCTAAAGCAGTCAGGTGCGTCCAGCCATGTTTGACCATGTGCTGACAAAAGGTCTTGTCTAATCAACCAGATGGAGCGATTAGATTATCAGAGTTATATGGACCTTTGTTCACACGGCCTTTTTCCTGGCATGCTTGGGTGGGGTGGCAGAGGGGGAGGAGCCACAGCTGATTGGTGAACCAGAGGGAATCACCCAGACGCTGGTCTCGACCACAACACAAGGTCTGGAAGATTCCGCAGGACTTACTTTCCACTGCTGCACTGAACTGCATGGTCTGGGATCACAGTGTTGTCTCAGAGTACAGCCGATTCATACTCAACAGTACTGCCTGAGTATTACCTGACGGAGAGAGAGAGAGAGAGAGAGAGAGAGAGAGAGAGAGGGAGAGGGAGAGGTCCACAGTCCAGTTATAGTCAGAGGATAGTCCCGGTAAAGTCTCAGATTAGTCTTGTACACTGAACAGCACAGTGGAGAGAACCAGGAAGAGCTCCATGAGGGGGTCCTGCTCCCCCTGGCTGCCCCTGGCACTGAGCCTGATGCTGGGGCATCTCTGCAGCGGAGCCCCCCTCAGCCTGTCCAGACCCAGCGGCCAGCACAAGGTCTTGCTGATCTCCTTCGATGGCTTCAGATGGGACTACGACCGCGACGTGGACACGCCCAACCTGGACGCCATGGCGATAGACGGCGTGAAGGCCCGCTATGTGACGCCACCATTTTTCACCATCACCAGCCCCACACACTTCACCCTGCTCACAGGTAATGACAGACAGGCAGACAGACAGACAAACAAACAAAGACAGGCAGACAGGCAGACCTGTGGGTCTGGGTTCTGTCACGATCCCAGAACCCACACAGGTTCATCCCTGCTTTGTGGATGAAGAACTCACACATGTTCATCCCTGCTTTGTGGATGAAACTATTTTCATTTAGCAGACTTTCATTAAAGGTGACAAACAAGCAATGTCTTGCAGCCAATTATAATCTGTCTCTACCACTGAGCAATGCCATTCTCTACCCACTCCATAGAGGAAGTGAGATCTCCACAGAACAAGTAAGAAAACCATAGAAGAAGAGAATCACAGAGTAAAGACCACCATAGAGGAAAAAATGGCATTAGCACAAATTCAATGTCATCCAACAGCCTTCTCAGACCTAAGACCATTAACACAGGCAAGGGCTAACTGAGGAATTCACTTTTATTTATTTATTAAAGGCTCACAAATCACCACACAAGCGCTTTAAAAAGAAATTTAACTTCCTTGAAATTAAATTCCTCTAATCTGCGATGCTAGTCTTAAGACCTTGTCCAGAGACGAGGCACACTCAGAATGCCCGGGAAAATTGATAGAATTTTTAACGTGAGCGAGCGAGACTATGAATAATGAGTGTGTTGGCGTTCCGGAAGGTTTTTTTTAATGAATAATGAGCTGGGGGTGACTGAAAGGTTTCTCATGAGACTTGTAGGATAACCCACTGAAATAACCTTTCAGTTTCTGGTGAAAGTGCTTAATAATGGTTCATTGTTTCTACATATATGATTAATTTGATAAAACACCTGGGTCTATATAGATAGAAGCACCGGTAGTTTTGTAACGTTCTTATAAAAAAACGCATTGCCGTGTAAAGGCCTTTGTGTGTAGGCTGTGTGTGTGTGTGCGTGCGTGTGTGTGTGAGCTGTTTGGCTTTGCAGTATACTGTATGTAAACAGGTTGTGTTCATGCTGTGCAGTGTAATTAACTATAGTGACGAAGCCTGTCTTTCCTAAAACACTTTGGTTGCCGACTAGTTAAACTTGTGCTTCGACGTGTGAAATGCACATGCGTGCCTGCGTTGTGCGATATGCGGAAGTAATGGGTGCATAGTGAATTTTTAATATGATATTTTTAATCTGATTGGCGGCCCGCCTGCATTACCATCACAGACCGCTAGAGGGGCCACATGTGCAGCTCGACGTTGCCTTGACAATGACGTTGCCTTGAGTTTTTCTGGGAGTTTGTCCTTGTCTTCCTTGAGGGTTTAGGTTGGTTGAGGGGCAAATCTATGGGCGTATGTGAAGCCCTCTGTGACATGCTTGCGTGTAAAAAGGGCAATACAAATACATTTTGATTTGAATAATAGGTGCACAGTTCTTACGATTCCTATTTTCTGTGTGTGTGTGCAGGTCGCTACGTAGAGAACCACGGTGTGATCCACAACATGTGGTTCAACACCACGAGCACGGAGAAGAAGCCGTACTACCAGACTCAGTTTGTGAATGAATGGTGGGACAACGGGACACTGCCCATCTGGATCACGGCGCAGAGACAGGTCCGAACAGCACTGTGTGTGTCTGTGTGTGGTGTGTGTGTGTGTGTGTGTGTGTCTGTGTGTGTGTGTGGTGTGTGTGTGGTGTGTGTGTGTGTGTGGTGTGTCTGTGTGTGTGTGTGTGTGGTGTGTGTGTGTGTCTGTGTGTGTGTGTGGTGTGTGTGTGTCTGTGTGTGTGTGTGGTGTGTGTGTGTGTCTGTGTGTGTGTGTGTGGTGTGTGTGTGTGTGTGTGTTACTGGCCTGCCGTCTCCTCAGACAGGTCCGAACAGCACTGTGTGTGTCTGTGTTTCCACTGCGTTTATCCTGTGTACTTACACAGGCTATACCTGTGTTTGTGTCTCTGCGTGTGTGTGCATACTCTATTTGCTGTGTGTATTTACACATCGTGTGTGTGTGTGTGTTCTCTCTCTGGTTCTCCAGGGTCTGAAAGCCGGTTCCCTCCACTTCCCAGGAACCGCCTCCTCCTACCAGGGGGAGCGCGCCATAGCGACGGACGTGGAACCCGGTTTCTATAACTACAAGAACGAGACGCTGTGGCGCCGGAACGTCGACAAGGTCATGGGCGACTGGTTCGGCGACATGGACCTGGACTTTGTCTCGCTGTACTTCGGGGAACCGGACGGCACGGGACACCGATACGGGCCGGACTCTCCCGAGCGGCGGGAGATGGTGAAGCAGGTGGACCGTACGGTGGGGTACCTCCGCAGCTCGGCGGAGCGCCACGGCGTGTCGGACCGCCTCAACATCATCATCACGGCCGACCACGGCATGAGCAACGTGTTCAGGAACGGCCTGGTGAAGGAGATCGTGCTCTCCAAGATCCCCGGGTTCTCCTTCCGTGACCTGTCCTTCCACCTGGTGGACTTCGGGCCCTCGGGGATGCTGCTGCCGAAGGAGGGCCGTCTGGAGAAGGTGTACTCCGCCCTGAAGGGGGCGCATCCTCACCTCCACGTCTACACCAAGGAGGAACTGCCCCAGAGGTTACACTTCTCCAACAACGATCGCATCCTTCCCATCATCCTCTTCTCCGACCCTGGATACGTCATCAATGGGGTAGGTTGGTGGGAAGATGGATGGAGGGTTGGAGGGTTGGTGGGTTGGGTGGGTGGGTGGATGGAGGGTTGGTGGGAAGATGGATGGATGGATGGAGGGTTGGTGGGTGGATGGGTGGATGGGTGGATGGGTGGATGGGCGGATGGATGGATGGATGGAGGGTGGATGGGTGGATGGGTGGATGGGTGGATGGGTGGATGGGTGGATGGGTGGATGGGTGGATGGATGGATGGATGGATGGATGGAGGGTTGGTGGGTGGATGGATGGATGGATGGAGGGTTGGTGGATGGATGGATGGATGGATGGATGGATGGAGGGTTGGTGGGTGGATGGATGGAGGGTTGGTGGGTTGGTGGGTGGGTGGATGAATTGCTGGGTGGATGTATGGATGGATTTATGCTTAGCAACCTATATGAATACTAGTTAGGTAGATCACACCAACGACCCGTTCTGAAAGGGTTTAAAACAGCCAGCTCAAATCCTAAATATTCCGAAAACCCAGCGTGACACTTTCCACCGGACCCAGGATTATATTGGAAAAATTACAGAGTTAATTTGGCTTGTAGCGATGGAGAAAATGGAATCTTTCAGAGCGGAAACAAGACATTAAATTCTAATCCTAATACATTACAGTTTTAATCAAGTGTATTAGGGCCTTCCCAAGACCAGCCCAGACATAGGGAACAGATCCTCCCAGAATCCTCTCTGGGTGTTCAAATTCTACATTAGCAATTACATCCAATCCTGTTCTGGAGCTACACCTAAGTGCACACGAGACATGTGCCATTCCCTCCACACCGGCCTGAGAATCTACCTTACATTTGGTGTCGATACGTCGTACACTTTCATCTAAAGCGACACACAAATAGTGCATTCAGATCGGAGGTTCTGACGGTGTTCTGATGGTCAAGGAGTCGAGCAAGGAGGCAAGGAGTCAAGGAGTCAAGCAACTTGATATTGCTTGTAAAAAAAAAGGGCTACACGAATAAAATGTTATTTGTTTTGATTTGTAGCTTCAAAAGTCTCCTCCATGCGTGAAGACAGATCATTTAGAATATAAAGTCTTCTTTGATGTGCCTCGCTTTGTCTTCAGAGAAGAATCCAAGCAGTTTACTGTAAAGAACACAGAAAACAGCTCCTTAGAAGTACCACACTGGTTACACCATCACACAGATATCTGTTCTTTTAAGACTCGCTGATATCTCTTGTCTGGTATCTCTTGTCGCGTATCTCTCCTATCCGTCTCTTATCTGTAATTCATGGCCTCAGTGTTGGAAACGTCCCTTTCTGTTTCATCAAAGGTTCGGTAAAGTCCATAGAAATACTAAATAACAGTAAACATAACAATGTTATGCTGTGTATGTGGATTTTACTGTGTAGGTTATGTGAGCAATGTATGTTAAACAGTGAAGAACGCTGTAATTCTCTGTTGGCGTTGTCTAAAAACGACTCCTCCACAAGTTAGCCTACAGCCCCCTCTGTTGGCCAGAAGCAAGAGTAGCAGGGAGGGGAGGTGGAATTCACACGCAGCCTTCTCAAAAATGTGACCCCAGGAAAGTTTATCGATTACGTCTGACTACAGACAAAGACTGAGTTGCTTCTGACGCATTTAAAAACATATACATTTCATTTAGCAGACACATTTATCCAAAGCGATAGGGGTGGTATTGAGGGTTTAGGTTGCTTGAGGGGCAGCTCTATGGGCGTATGTGAAGCCCTCTGCGACATGCTTGCGTGTAAAAAGGGCTGTACAAATACATTTTGATTTGATTTGATGATTTGAATCTGCGACTTCTTGATCTGCAGTCAAATGAATCTTTGAATCACTGAGCATCAAATCACCTCACCGTTCATCCCTCCAGTACCTCCCAGTGCAGTTCCACAACGGAGAGCACGGCTTCGACAACGAGGAGATGGACATGAAGCCCTTCTTCAGGGCCGTGGGACCTGCCTTCCAGAAGAACCTGGAGGTCGGGCCCTTCGAGACCGTCAACATCTACCCACTGATGTGTCACATCCTGGGGATAAGACCTGAGGTCAACGACGGGCACCTGGACAACACCAGACACATGCTGGCCTCCGAGATCCAGGGTGAGTTCGCTTTCCCTCTGTCCTTTTCTGCATACTGTTTATATCTCTTTATCCATCTGTCTATCTATCTCTCTATCTACTGTATCTCTTTATCTATGTCAGTCTCTCTATCCATCCCTCTATCTATCTCTATCTCTTTCCATCAATCGTCTTACGATAAAGGCGGTTTCGCCATCGCAAAGGCTCATAGTCCGTTAAGCCAACATTGACGTGGTAAACAATAACAGGCCTGCAGCAACAGAAGACAAACATCAGCATTCCTTCATTTAGGAAAGAACGAGGTCATGTAAACGTTGTTAAGGGAAGCTACAAGCGGAGTGACGGCTGTATCCCTCCACCTGTGACTGCTGTATCCCTCCACCTGGATCAAGAGGTCGCAGGGACTGCCTACCTACCCATCTATTCATCCCTCTCTGATCTGTCTGTTTCAGAGCATCTTGATGTGAACATCCTGGCCAACGTTTTCACTGGTCTGTCTGCTGTGGCGGGGTTCTTGGTGGTGCTCTTCATCGCTGCGATGTCTTTCCGCCTCTACAACAACAACAACAACAACAAGCGCAAGTGAGTTTCATAGCCTCTCTCCCTCTGTCTCTCTCTCTCCTTCTCTCTCTCTCCCTCTGTCTCTCTCTCTTCTTTTCTCTCCCTCCATGTCTCTCCTCTCTCTTCTGCTCTCTCCCTCTGTCTCTTTCTCTCCGTCTCTCTCTTCTCTCTCTCTCTCTCTCTCTCTCCCTTCTTCTCTCTCCCTCTGTCTCTCTTATTCTCCCTGTGCTCTCTCTCTCTTCCTCTTTTTCCCTCCGTCTCTCTCTCTCTCTCTCTCTCTCTCTCTCTCTCTCTCTCTCTCTCTCTCCCCCGCTGGCTAGCTACGTTAGCGGAGGTAATGAGAGAGAAATGAATGGGACTGGCTGGGATATGGTGATGTTGGCCTAATCAGCTAACACTCGTGCAGATCTACAGATGGTGTTGACTACTGCAGACATGGGCGCTACGCACACTCCTTAATCATTCCTCACACGGCTGAGAGGTGCAAACGGATGCTGTGAAACCATCTTACAATACGCACACCTTCTGCACACATATGCTCTGAAGCACTACTGAGTGTGTGCACACGATGTGATTCAGTAAATGAGGGAAAATTGGACTGACTGATTGGCTGACTGACTGCTTGCCGTATTTTCTCTGTTTCAGGAGTGAGGAGGAAGTGCATCACCATGAGAAGGATACAGAACATAAGCAAACATCTTTATGAACAGTCTGGTGGCTGAGCGGTTAGGGAATCGGGCTAGTAATCAGAAGGTTGCTGGTTCGATTCCCTGCCGTGCGTAATGACATTGTGTCCTTGGGCAAGGCACTTCACCCTACTTGCCTCAGGGGAATGTCCCTGTACTTCATGTAAGTCGCTCTGGATAAGAGCGTCTGCTAAATGACAAAAATGTAAACAAACAAAAAAAATTACACCAAACTGAATGTGCATTCGGATCACTGCTGGGGGGTGAAGGGGCCAGGGATGAAGGGAAGAGGAGACAAGGTGACGAGGGCACGACTGGAAGAGGAGGAAAGGGGACGTGGGACTTGGACAAGGGGACGTAGACAGGCCGGGCTGTTAGCTTGCTGTAAGCTGAGACACGTTGCTGCTTCACAGAGATCTGGTATCACAGTTCTCCATCTGCATGTGAGAACAGACACAATGCACCCTGGGAAACGTAGTTGTTCACCTTGTGTTTATGGCTCTAAAAACGTCAAGGAAGAAGGGGGTGGGTGGGTTAAGGGAGTGGTGTGGTAAGGGGGTGGGTGGGGCAAGCTGGGGGGGGGGCAAGCTAAAGGGGGGCCTCCGTGGAATTTATGATTGTCATTCTCTGTTGAATGTAATTCTAATTATGACGATTTTTTTTCGATGTTATAATAAAGACAACAACAAAAATACGTATGTAAATTCAACTCAATGTTTGTGTCTGAAGTTATGTGACAAAGTGTATATTACACACGAGATTTTGTGTTTTCTCAAAGAACAGCACGTTCTTTATTTTCACTATAACAATGTACGAATTAACAATAGTCATTTGTATTTTCGATCAACTTTAAAGTAGGCCTATATGTTGAGGCCAATAACTTATGAATAAATGGTTTCCCATTGTAATACACTTTGTAATAATGTCATAATTTAGAATGTCGTTTTAGAATTACTTATAAGTGAATGTAAATATGACACAATTGCAATCCATTTGCACCAGGAACGAATTAGATATCTAGACTCGTAGGCTAATAACTTCGCGTGGCAAAAAAACATATCGGCTACTGTTGCAGTGTGTACGTGTGGTGTGTGCGAGACCGGGGGGGGGTCGGCTGTGGGAGGGTGTTGTAGTAGACCTATGGTCAGAGGAGTAAGTTGGTGAATGCAAAATTCACGAGGACGGTATCTGTGAAGGGACACGTTTGGAAAACGCGTTTCCCGTTTCACCCTCTATTCTTCTCTCATGAAAGAGTCTATAGAAGGCGACAGGCAGTCATGGAGGAGTTGAGTGCCGTGGGAGAGCAGGTCTTCGATGCCGAATGCATCCTGAACAAACGAATGAGAAAGGTTGGATACTATCGAGCGTAACATTGCCATTAAGATCGCCGCTTTTCCTGCGCGGTTCGGTAACGTTTCTAATGTCTATTTCCGCAGGGAAAGTTGGAGTTTCTGGTGAAGTGGAGGGGATGGTCATCCAAGTAAGTAAGACTGCGCGAACGGCGGTACTGCTGCAGCTGCAGTTGCGCGAGCCTCAAACAATGAAAACAACAACAACAGCATGTCGCTTGTTGCTTCTCAAAAGATCGTAGTATTGTGGTTAAACATTTGCTGGTTTTGTTTCATAACTAAATTATTTATCCACACATCTCTTGAACAGAGTTGGTATATCTTTTTTTTACGCTAGTTGGCTTTTGTTCTAAGACTCGGTTTTTATCAATTCGAACCCAGGCATATTAAGTTTATCAACTGTTTTTCCCCCCAAAGACCAACGTCTTCTTGTGCGTTATATTTGTAATTATTCTTTTTTGTACACATACTTACGATTCGTTGTCTTATATCAACGGTAGCTTCCTTTGTAGTTTAACACATTTAGCAAGTTGTAAAAACTTTAAGAAAGCTCCGGTTTCACACTCACTGTGACAATTTTAACGTCGATTGCTGTTTTTCAGGGTTGTTTTGAAACGTGTGGTTATATTGTTTCAACGTTTTCTTTGGATATGACTGTTGGCCCGCAGAGCATTGTAGTCGTTCTAGTATGTTCGAGTGCCATCTGCCTTAACCCCCCTGACACGCGCGTCCTCAGTCGAGTTGCTCAGGTCTTCGATGCTGTTACATTGTTGCCGTTAATACCGTCACCAATAAGCCTTATGTATGTCAATCATTCCTGGAGTTCTAACCGTGTTTAACTCCGGTATCTCGCTGTGCCGTCTCTTCACTACAGATCGCATGGTCAGGGATGAGAAATCAGGCCCAACAATTTGTGGTCTAAGAAACACAGAAACCATCTATTATAGAAAGTAGTTGGTTATGACTATAGATGATACCTTGTTATGCCTTGGGTTACGTCAAGTCTTCAGTTGTTGTTTTCAGTTTGAAACCCAAGCCAATTTTTGGCCTTTTAAAATTCTATTATTTTAAAGCACATAGGCTTTCAAGTTTGAAAACAAGAAAATGGTTATCAGGCAAAGCTTCTTCCATGAACTGTGGAGTATTATTGTTTTTACCCGTCAGTTTTGGTTTCCTTTCCTTGCCTCCTCAGTAACCAGGCATCACATGCCTCCTCAGTATCCAGGCAACATGGCTCCTAGGCTACATGTGGTTCTCAACCGTGGTTTTCGCCCGTTATCTTATCTTTCCCCTTCTCTGCTTGCTCAGGCCTCCTCACTCTCCACCTCCTCCTCTCTGCTCTGTCCACCTCCTCCTCTCTGCTCTGTCCACCTCCTCCTCTCTGCTCTGTTCACCTCCTCCTCTCTGCTCTGTCCACCTCCTCCTCTCCTCTCTGTTCACCTCCTCCTCTCTGCTCACCTCCTCCTCTCCTCTCTGTTCACCTCCTCCTCTCTGTTCACCTCCTCCTCTCCTCTCTGTTCACCTCCTCCTCTCTGCTCACCTCCTCCTCTCTGTTCACCTCCTCCTCTCCTCTCTGTTCACCTCCTCCTCTCTGCTCACCTCCTCCTCTCTGCTCCTCTCCTCTCTGCTCACCTCCTCCTCTCTGTTCACCTCCTCTCTGTTCACCTCCTCCTCTCTGCTCACCTCCTCCTCTCCTCTCTGCTCTGTTCACCTCCTCTCTCCTCACCTCCTCCTCTCCTCTCTGCTCTGCTCATCTCCTCTCTGCTCACCTCCTCTCTGTTCTCCTCCTCCTCTTTTCACAGGGAGTTGTGTCTCAGCTTTAGTCAGTTCTAGAACTACAGGTTGTCTTTCACAACAACCAGTTCATAGATTCCCCCCCACCCACAAAATGTTCACTATTTCCTCCTCACATCCCACAGTGCTTGCAGAGAGGGGACATATCAGAGACAACCACAGACATAAACATCATTTTAGCTCAGTTACATGACACAAAACATGCTCCAGAGAAAGGGCGATCTTAACACTTCGCCTAGGAACAAACCCTCAAAGCAAAGTCTCCGATTTATTTTTTTCTACATTTCCTTTCACAAAGCTGGTTTTTGGCGTAGGTCATATAAGGTGAATAGAAATGGAGGAAAGGGAGGGGGTGGATTTTAGAATGAAATAACACAGGGGTTTTTGAGCGGTGGGAGTGTGTGTTGTGTTGACTAAAAGCTGCCCTTCATTGTTTCAGGCACAATAGCTGGGAGCCTCAGGAGAACATTCTGGACCCCAGACTGATGTCTGCCTTCAACAAGAGGTGAGTAATGAAGGCTGAGTGAAGGGACGCATGTTGAAATGGATGCTTGTTAAGAGTGAAACGCACCATTCTGTCATAGGAAGTGGTAGTGTTTTGAGTTTCTCTCTCGGAGATACTGTATAGGGTTCTGGGATCTTTGTGATGGTGGTGTCTTGAGTTCAGGCCTGATTTTAAAAGGTTGGTGTCACAGCTTGCTACTAACGCAGTCATCCAGTTCTGTAACGTCTCTTATAAAGGAAGGAAGGAAGGATGGATGCTAGTAGAATCAATGCTGCTTCTTTTAAAGAAAGAATGCACTTTCAGAGGAACAGGGGGGAAGGAATGCTACATTAGCATTGAGACGCTCCTTTCTTAGTAAAGAAGAAAATATAAAAGTATAGCAGAGGGAAGTGTGCTTTTTGCTTGACGTATTAAGCCTTCTGGGTAAGAAACCCAAGAGGCTCAGGGTTTACCTGCGGGTATTTTGTGCGATAGACTAATGTAGGGGGGGGAGAGAAGTGCAGAGAAGAGAGACAGGCGCTGGTCACGGTTTGGAATGGAGAAAACGGAACAACGGCGGATATCGCAATACTTTTTCTTTTTTAAAGCGTTTTTAATTTTGTTTTTTTGACGACCTAGTTAAGGCGGCAGGCGTGTGTTGCTTAGACGGCCGTCTTAACTGAGAAGTGCTGTGGGAAACCCTGCGGCCTATCAGGAAGAAGGATGCATGTTAGAGGAAGGAAGGGAGAGAAAGGGGTGGAGGATGCATTTGGAGTGGATTGAGATGGGGCCTGGCCAGGAGGGCTGTGAGTGACAAAGCACGGCTCCGCTGGCTCTCTATGACTCATACACACCACACACACACACACACACACACACACACACACACACACCACACACACACACACACACACACACACACACACACACACACACATGCTCTCTATGACTCATACACACTCTCACACACACACACACACACACACTCACACCACACACACACACACACATGCTCTCTATGACTTCCTACACACTCACACACACACACCACATGCTCTCTATGACCCCCCCTCACACACACACACACACACCTCACACACATGCTCTCTATGACTCATACACACTCACACACACACACACACGCTCTCTATGACCCCCCCTCACACACACACATGCTCTCCACCCCCCCTCACACACACATGTTCTCCACCCCCCCTCACACACACACACACACAGACCCTCTGCCCCCTCCCCTTACACACACACACACACCACACACTCTCACCCTAACCCTCCCAGCACCCCATTCACACTACAGAGCTGACAGGACTGCATGAGATAGTTATAGCTCGATGGTTAGAGCAAGATGTTTTCAGGTTCAAATTCCCCCTGGATGTCTGCTAAATGAACCCATTATTATTACATTATACTGGCTGACATTCCAGGGTTTAGCTCCTAGGGACATCTTAGAAAACAGGTTTTGGAGAACGTTTTCACAGCCCATGTGGGAAAGTCCAATTGACATTCTGGTCAGTGTGGTTGTTGTGTTTGTCATGCGCCAAAGGCTTGTTTATTCAAAGGTCAAATGTTTAGTTTGTGCTCCTGGAAAAACACTGCCATAGAAAGGTTAAAATAGGAACTTTTAGATTGTTTAATAATGCTCTCTCCGCATGCTGTCGAGGCTGTTATCATAGGAAATGAGAATACAAATCAAGCTAATCTGCTATTTTCACACCTGGACTTTTAATGTCACCAGGAGACCTTTAATTTGCAACCGCTGTTGTGTGTTTATTCAGGTAAGGTGTAGGGCCTCACAACGTCACACAGGATGACAGGCAATGCACACCCACACACACACACACACACACCCCCCACACACGCACACACCCACACACACACAGCTGTATTACCGTGTGTGTGTTACCATGTGTAAGGTGTAGGCCTCACAACGTCACACAGGATGACAGGCGACGCTACGAGCTGATATGAGATCAGAGGGTGTTTACGCTGCGCCTGGTAAACACAGGCCGTCCCTTAACCATGACCACAGAAACACCACTTCAGAGCCTTGATGTCTGCTGTCGTGTCGACTTGCACCATGTGTATGTGGCTTTGGATGAAGGCACCAGCTAAATGACATTTGAAATGTGGAGTTACAGGAGGTGTTATTGAGGACACGCAGGATAAACATTAGGCCGACATGGCTCGTTCTAACCTAGGCCGTAGATACGTCATGAAAGAACCTGTGGTTTTACTGTGGAGAGAGAAGCTCTGGTTGAGGGTTTGACTGCTAGAAGTCCCAGGTGAAAATACCCCCCCCCCAACCCCTGTGCTGTATGATTGGTTACATTATGAAGTGGATGTGATTGGTTACATTATGAAGTGGATCTGATTGGTTACATTATGAAGTGGATCTGATTGGTTACATTATTAATTGGATCTGATTGGTGGTTACATGATTAAGTGGATCTGATTTGGTTACATTATGAAGTGGATCTGATTGGTTACATTATGAAGTGGATCTGATTGGTTACATTATGAAGTGTATGTGATTGGTTACGTTATGATGTGGATCTGATTTGGTTACATGATGAAGTGGATCTGATTGGTTACATGATGAAGTGGATCTGATTGGTGGTTACATGATGAAGTGGATCTGATTTGGTTACATTATGAAGTGGATCTGATTGTTTACATTATGAAGTGGATCTGATTGGTTACATGATAAAGTGGATGTGATTGGTTACATTATGATGTGATTGTGATTGGTTACATGATGAAGTGGATCTGATTGGTTACATGATGAAGTGGATGTGATTGGTTACATGATGACATGGATGTGATTGGTTACATTATGATGTGATTGTGATTGGTTACATGATGATGTGATTGGTTACATTATGAGATGAAGTGGATGTGATTGGTTACATTCTGATGTGATTGTGATTGGTTACATGATGAAGTGGATCTGATTGGTTACATGATGAAGTGGATGTGATTGGTAACATGATGAAGAATGTGATTGGTTACATGATGATGTGATTGGTTACATTATGAGATGAAGTGGATGTGATTGGTTACATGATGAAGTGGATGTGATTGTTTACATGATGACGTGGATGTGATTGGTTACATGATGACGTGGATCTGATTGGTTACATGATGAAGTGGATGTGATTGGTTACGTTATGATGTGGATCTGATTGGTTACATGATGAAGTGGATGTGATTGGTTACATTCTGATGTGATTGTGATTGGTTACATGATGAAGTGGATCTGATTGGTTACATGATGAAGTGGATCTGATTGGTTACATGATGAAGTGGATCTGATTGGTTACATGATGAAGTGGATCTGATTGGTTACATGATGAAGTGGATGTGATTGGTTACATGATGAAGTGGATCTGATTGGTTACATGATGAAGTGGATGTGATTGGTTACATGATGAAGTGGATGTGATTGGTTACAGGGAGCAGGAGAAGGACATCGTCTTCAGGAAGCGAGGGAAGAGACCCAGGGAAGACCGCGGAAAAACCTGGTGAGACTCCCGTGAACTCCACCTTACCTTTACTAGCAGCATAGTCAACAAAGGATACTAAATAGAAGATAAGAAACACATCCCTTTATATATATATATATACAGTATATGTATGTCTGTAAATAAATTCTCCTCTCCATTTAATCAGGAAACGGTACCCGAGGCTTCCAAGTCCAACACCTCCTCTTCATCCTCCTCGTCCTCTTCCTCCTCCTCCTCATCCGGCTCATCTTCCTCCTCCTCCTCTTCCTCCTCCTCGTCGGAGGATGACGACGACGGCGACGCGGACGTCAGTGACGGCAAGGCCAAGCCGGTCCTCCGAGCGCGCGAGCTACACCCAGTACCACAGAAGAAGGCCCAGATCCTGGTGGCCAAGCCTGAACCACCGAGGAAGAGAGGCAGGAAGCCCCTCCCACCCCAGCTCAAGGCCTTCCCTCCCAACAAGGCTGCCCGCAAGGTCCTAAAGCCCACCCCTTCCAAAGAATCGCCCACTTCCCCCTCTGCCGATCTTCGCGGCGGGTCCAAAAAGTCCCTGCACCCGCCCAGCTTCACCTTCATGGGGTTCCACCGGGCGTCCAATCAGAGCAGGGGCCCCGTGAGCCATGCTGGGGGGGGCCGTCAAACCCCCCCCTGAACTCAGCTAGCTCCCCCCGGTCTCTCTCTTCCTCCTCGCCGACGCCTCCCCTCTCCTCCATCACCTCCACTTCCTCCCTCAACGCGACCAATCAGAACAGGAAGGGCTCGGATCTCCCACCGGCCGTGTGTGACCCTGGCAACGGGGCGGGGTTGGACCTGAAGACCAACACCGCCAGATCTCCCGGAGCAGCCCAGCTCAGTCTCCACGGCAACAAACTGTCATCCACCAATGGGAGCTCTGCCCAGGCTAGTGCGGGCCAGCCCACCTTGGGACCCACCCAAAAGAAACAAGCCCCCCCCCGGTCAGACCCCCCTAACGAGGGTCCCCGGTCCGAAACCCCCCCCGTTCTCCCCCCAGAAACCCCCCACCACCCTCCAGCCCCTCAACCTCCAAAACGTCTTAAAACCCGCGCACGCCAACAACCCCGCTGCCGTCGGCAACATCACGGCGCCGGCCTCTAGCCCCCGCGTCGCGGCCGCCAGCCCAGCGGCACGAAAGGCTGCCGTCGGTCAGAGCCCCGCCCCGGCCCCCGCCCCCGCCACGCCCGGAGGCCAGACGGCCAGGAAGACCCAGCCAGGGGCCGAGGAGCCGGGGGCCACACCCGGGGAGAGGCCGACCTCCAGGACCACCCAGGGCCGAGTGGAGAAGAACCCGACCGCAGAGGCCCCGGGGCTGGGAGGGAAGCGTGAGAGGTCAGCCTCTAAAGATGGGAAGCTGGGGAAGATGGAGATGAGCACCGGGGAGGACGAGAGCAGCTCGGACTCGGACCAGGATCCGGGGGCCGCCCAGGACCTGTCCATCTCCGTCCAGACCGGGCAGGACTGGAAGCCGCCTCGCAGTCTCATCGAGCACGTGTTCGTCACGGACGTCACCCGCCAACCTGGTCACCGTCACGGTCAAGGAGTCTCCCACCAGCGTCGGCTTCTTTAACCTCCGCAACTACTGACCTCCGACCCGTCCGGAGCCAGACAGTTACGGATCCAATCACCAGCGTCCGGATCTATTGATATTGACGTTTGATCCATCCCCGGTTACCATTTTATTGATCTGTTGATATCCCGGTCACCAGGGTTACCATGTTATTGATCTGTTGATATCCCGGTCACCAGCCGGTGGATGATCCAGCCATCCCCGGTTACCGGGTTCCGGTTAGTGGTCTGTGACCGTTGGTCATGGATGTTGAGCACCCCATGTGAAGGGCTTCACCAGAGGGACCCAGGCGCATGTTCAGGGTCAGGATCTGGGTCTTGCACCAGCAGAGCAGAGCCTCCCAATCATGGAGGTCTTAAAGGTCTTCTGAATAGAGATTACTGGTTGTTTATAAACCTGTGAATCGTTTAGTTTTTAACCCTCCTGTTGTCTTAAGAAATAGTAATACCTATTACTCTGAGGTCACAGTGACCAGGGTTCAAATACATCTCATGACTCAAAATGTTTGAATGTAAATGTGAAATATGGCTCATTGGTACAAGTTTGGATTCCAACCAAATAGTCATAAACGACATCCATGTCATCTAAACTAATTCAAAAGAATAATAGAGAAAGAGCTGGTTTTAGTCTAATCTCTTACAGTTGGCCTTCCTGATGACATCAGTATTATCTCTGGTCATATTGACCCCAAGACATCAGGCCACAACACTGAACATTATTATGATAAATATCCCCAAATGTCAACATTTAAGGTCATTTTAGGAAGCTACATAGATGAATGTTTTGTATGCTTTTCTTAGATTTGAATATGATTTGGTACCCGACGACAATAGGAGGGTTAATGGTTTGAGGCGACTAAGAGACCAGAGAGAAGGAGGTTCTTTGAGTTCAGTTTTGAAGGATGTTTAAAACCTACAGTGGAATGCTAGGAGAAGGAAGATGCATAATCAAGCATTAAGACAACCGTATACTATTCAAATATTCAACCGTATTCATCATAAAACTACGGTGGTAGAATCTCTTGTACTCTGTTACTGAACACATGGTGTTATTTAATGCCATGTACCACCAATACAACATGTGTAGAAACTGGATATTGAATAAGTTGTCTTAATAAGAGGGGAATTATGTTGTGTTAGCTATTTAACGAGGACAGTTACTTTTTTTGTTTGTTAATTCTTTCAGTATTTATGAGTTTAAATGCCTACGCCTAGTCAATGTAGTACAACTTTAAACTAGTGTTTTGGATCAAAGCTCTCAGTGAATAGAGTGTTACCTAGCAATGCATCTCGTTGGTGACGTTGTCATTTAGCTACCTCTATCTTGTAATCCAAACTTTATCACCTGTCTCCTGTAGTCTTTGTTTTAAAGAGATCTTTGAGGAAAGTTAAAGTTAATTATGTGTAGCGATGTCATTACCATCCCCCTTGTAGTCAGCGGATATTTACCTGCTTCAAATGTTTCTGGAATCAAAAAGTATCATTAATAATAATACAGTACATACTTGTTTTTTTTGTATTTTTTTGTAAAGGAAAGAGGCTCTAAAGACATTCAGCTAAACCTTTTAGTAGCATGTGTCCTGTTTTTGTTTTCTGTGTTTGGTTGTGATGATGGTAGCTCCAGAGAAGGCTTGAGGAGGAGAGAAACGGAGACAGACCAAGGAGTAAGGCCAAGACACAGTTATCTCATCAGTTAAAAACAAGATGGCATTCCTGAGTAGAGTTCTCTCTGTAGGAACTTACAGGCTGGAGGTGGGGGGGAGGGAGGGAGGGATACAGAGGCTAGGTCATATGGGAGGCTGGGGGAGACAGGGAGGGAGGGGGGGGGAGACAGGGAGGGAGGGGGGGGGAGACAGGGAGGGAGATACAGAGGCTAGGTCATATGGGAGGCTGGGGGAGACAGGGAGGGAGGGGGAGAGAGATACAGAGGCTCGGTCATATGGGAGGCTGGGGGGAGACAGCGAGGGAGGGGGAGAGAGATACAGAGGCTCGGTCATATGGGAGGCTGGGGGGAGACAGGGAGGGAGGGGGAGCTGGAAGCTGGGGGATGAGGGGGGAGGCTGGGGTGGGAGAGAGACACACAGGCGGGGGAGGGGTGGTGGTGGTGGGGGGGGGGTGGACAGAGATAGAATATCTGTGTTCTACACCAGTGGGTAGATAAAGCCAGAGTACTGACTTCTAGATGTGTGTCAGTCACCCTCCACTTCTGCTTGAGCACAAGAGGACAGAAGTGATCATTCCAATACGAGCTGATAAGGCTAGTGTCTGGCCGTCCAGGCAGGCCGAGCTGGAGATAATGATGGGCAGTGTGGCTTCTCACACGGCTCCTTACTGTCTGCCTCCTTGTCTCCTCACCTCCTCACCTCCTCACCTCCTCCATTCCTCCCCTGGTTCTCGCCCGCCCCGTTCCTCCTCTGTGTTCCCCCTCCCTCCCTCTGCGTGTAGCTGGGCCTGTGTTGGGGATGTGTGAGGGCTGGACTTGGTTGTGTGTGACTATTGGAGAACTTGGGAGCTGGTGAGTGGGTGTAGTAAAATAAGCTATTCTAAGATCTTTTTCTTGCATTCGGTCGGTTGGTACACACTCTCTTCCCACACACGCATGCACCCCGTCTTTTTTTCTTTTTCTTTTACAAAAACACACACAATCTCGTTCCACACGAGTGCTTATCTGATGCAGCTTAACAGGAACCACAACAGGAATCTGCTCTGTGGTGTCTCTCTCAACTGTCTGCCTGCATGCTCTCCTCCTAGCCCCACCCCTTTCTCTATCTCTCTCTCTTTACCACTCTCCCCTCTCTCTACCTCTCTCTGCCATTCTCTCCCTCTCTTTACCTCTCTCTACCATTCTCTCTCCCTCTCTACCTCTCTCTCTGCCATTCTCTCCCTCTCTTTACCTCTCTTTACCAAACTCTCTCTACCACTCTCTCTACCATTCTCTTTCTACTCTCTCTACCATTCTCTCTTTACCTCTCTCTACCCTCTCACCTCTCTCCCTCTTTCTTTACCTCTCTCTCCCTCGCTCTAAAACCCTCCCCTCTTCTCAGACAGCTAACATCTCCGACTGGCACAGTTTAGATGTCAGGTGGCTGAAGCTATATCTCACATATCTCCAAATCTCTACATGTTAACTGTAACTGAAAGCTGTTTGTTTTATATAATTTAT
The DNA here is from genome assembly GCA_903064625.1 of Mallotus villosus. Lineage (NCBI taxonomy): Eukaryota > Metazoa > Chordata > Actinopteri > Osmeriformes > Salangidae > Mallotus > Mallotus villosus. The sequence goes on from CAEFZP010001131.1 coordinate 23,741, forward strand.
TTTCTGAATTGTCAGGACCCCCCTGGCTGTCATCCTCATCTTCGTGCTCTAAACACTTTAATAAAACAGTACTTTCTTATGCCGTCTAATGTCTTCTGTTGAAAGGAACTTCGAAATGAGTTTGCAGTCATTTTGCCACATCGCAGTCACCAATAGGCATATTCATACACACACACACACGCACACACACGCCTACCTCAGACCTTGCAACACATTAGACAGGTCGGACCAAGTGGAAATCCTATTTTATATACATTACCTGTTAAAAAACGGCTTGTGAAATAAATGAAAGTTAGGAACTTATGTTATGATCAGTGACCTATGCACTTTTGTAAAGCTCTCTCTTGGAAGTCGCTTTGGATAAAAGCGTCTGCTAAATGAATAAATGTAAATGTAAATGTAGGAACTGTTTTGTGAATGGCAGTTGGTAGTATCATTGCCCAGATGTAGTTACATCACTACACCACTAGATGACGCTGCTGTATTTCTGAAGAAGAGGGCCCAGTGGAGAAGCTGTACCTTGCATGGCATCCAAGGAATTGTTGCTGATGTGAAGATATGAATTTATTAACGAAGAAATATGTAGGGTTATTATACAAATGTGGCAGGTCTTGCAACCTTCTCTTTAGAAACAATTGACCGTCTGTGTCTGTCTGCCTGTCTGTCCATCTGCCTGTCTGTCTATCTGCATGTCTATCTGCCTGTCTGTCTGTCTGTCTATCTGTTAAGTGCTTAGATCTCCTGACCTCTGAGAGGTCAGAGACACACTTGACCTCTGAGTGACCTCCTGGTGACCTGTGTGACCTCCTGGTGACCTGTGTGACCTGCAGACATGGTTCATAAGTCGCTGGGTAACTTCAGGAAAACACACGTGATATCTGGATGTATACGGAATACTCACGTTATTTATAGGATTCTAACAAGGAGTAAGCAGCTCTAAGAGACGTTTGTGCGCACACACACACACACCACACGCACCCTGTCTCTCTGCAGTAGTATATTTACACGAGTCATCGCACATAGTGTTCAGTTCCATCATAGAGAAGAACTTGGCCGTCGCACTCCAGAGGAATTCTCCCAACAGAAATGAGTGTGAACACTTACAAGACAAAGACACTGACAGGGCTGGTATGCATAAACAGTATGAACAGTGAAACAGTGTACACACACACACACACATAGCTCTGACTTAAGACTGGTCTGTCTGTCTACCCCTGATCCTCTATCCCCCCCTCTCTCTCTCCCCCATCCCTCCAGATC
>CAEFZP010001132.1:0-22500 GCA_903064625.1 Mallotus villosus
AAGTAACACACATCGCCTTTATAAAGTTTGTGAGGCGTTAGTGACTGAACATCTCTCCCCCTCCCTCTCTCTCTCCCCCCTCCCCCCTCTCCACCTCTCCCACCCACCCCCCCCTCTCCCCCCCTCCCCCCCTCATCTCCTCCCTCTCCCCCCTTGCAGTGCCCTGCCAGCCTCAGGGGGTGAACGCCAGTCAGGACTGTGTGACTAAACTCGGCTGGGTTGGTGGATCCCCTCTCCTGACGTTCAGAGCTACACGGGGGTGGGCGTGTCGGCTGAGGGCTCAACTCCTCCTCCTGCTCCACCTCCAACCACACCTGTGAGCTTCCTGACCCGCCGCGAGAGCGCTCAAACACCGTCAACGTAACCGTAGCAACGGGGTCTGCTACGGCCCGCCCAGCGCCACCTTCGATATCGTCACGGGTAACTACGACTTCCGTCCGGACACTGTGTCTCCTGTCGACAGGCTCTCGGTGACGTATTTTGTTCTTTCGTTTTTTAAAGGGCACTACCATTCCTATTAGTCTGTTGTACAGCTGAATGTTTTGATGATAGCACTTCCTGGAAAACAGTGACTTGTCAGAGACAGAAAAACCTACTCGATCTTCTCATAAACATGCCCTTTCTGCTGTTTTTCTCTCTCCCTCTCTTCCTCTTCTCCCTTCCTCCCCCCCAACCCTCCTCTTCTCCTCCAGCTCCTTGTTCTCTCTCCAGCATCACAGCTTTCGCCCAGTGCCACAACAGTTCCATCCTGGTAGAGTGGCAGCCCTGTCATCCGGCCCGGGCAAACCCCGTGTACACAGCCACGGCTGAGGGCAGCGACCGCTCCTTCCTGTCCTGCAACAGCTCGTCTTCCAGCTGCGTCCTCCAGGGGGCGCTCTGCGGCCTGCAGTACTCCGTCATCGTGGCGCCCTCGTCTGACACATGTAGCGTGCTCAGGAGCGCCCCCTACAGGATCAGCATGGGTAAGACAGGACCTTGGATCCAGCCCTAACCCTGATCTAGCCCTAACCATGATCTAGCCCTAACCTTGATCTAGCCCTAACCTTGATCTAGCCCTAACCTTGATCTAGCTCTATCCTGGATCTAGCCCTAACCCTGATCTAGCCCTAACCCTGATCTAGCCCTAACCCTGATCTAGCCCTAACCCTGATCAGCCCTAACCCTGATCTAGCCCTAACCCTTGATCTAGCCCTAACCCTTATCTAGCCCTAACCCTGGATCTAGCCCTAACCCTGGATCTAGCCCTAACCCTGATCTAGCCCTAACCCTGGATCTAGCCCTAACCCTGATCTAGCCCTAACCCTGATCTAACCCTGGATCTAGCCCTGGATCTAGCCCTGGATCTAGCCCTAACCCTGATCTAGCCCTAACCCTGATCTAGCCCTAACCCTGATCTAGCCTAACCCTGATCTAACCCTGGATCTAGCCCTGGATCTAGCCCTAACCCTGATCTAGCCCTAACCCTGTGTGACAGAAGGCTTCTCCTCTGACCCGACATGTAGCCCTCGACCTCCGACCTCCGACCTCAGACGCCCGGTAGAGTAACCATCTTAACCCCTCCCTCCCTCAGAACCCTGCCCGCCACAGGATGTGGTCATCAACTCTTCCTGTGAGTTGCGCGGGGCGCTGGTGTCGTGGGCGGCGTCCCCCGTGGCGGAGGCGTACCGGGTAACGGCTGCCGGCGCCGGTGGAGACGTCAGGACGTGTAACTCCACGGTGGCTAACTGCAGCCTGGCCGATCTGAGCTGTGGGCAGACCTACGCCGTCTCTGTGGTCGCCAGACACCAGAACTGCACCAGCATGCCCAGTCAGAACGTCAGCTTCAACACCGGTACGACACACACACACACACACACACACTTACAGATGCACACTCACACACACACACACACACACACACACTTACAGATGCACTCACACACACACACACACACACACTTACAGATGCACTCACTCACTCACTCACACACACACACACACACACACACACACACACACACAAACACACGCACACACACACACACACTTACAGATGCACTCACACTCAACCGCCAGTGGTGTGAGTCAGGGTTTCCCGCAACACTTAAGCAACACACGCCTGTCGCCTTAACTACGTCTGTTTTTAGTTTTTTCTTTCATAGCGATATCCTCCGTGTTACTCTGTGTTGTTTTCTCCTTCCATTACAAAACATCCAGCCTCCCTTATCTGCAAGTACGAATGGCTCGAGGATGAGAGGGCAGAAATCAAAAGAGATGACCTAGGAGATCTAATGAGCGCCAATACCGAAAGACCAGACAGACCAACCTTCGGGATGTGGGCGCGGTCTGACAGCAAACAACCCACCATCCACGAACGACAAATAGTCGTGACGCCCAAACACGAGCCGCTTAACGACGAAGGGAACAGTAAAAAGATAAACCGAGAACGAGAGCAAGTGACTAAGCAAAGAGAAACAGGATGAAGGAATAAGAGAAGACCGGGAGACAAAGAAAGCAGCAGAAGAGAGACGACAGACACGAGGGAAGAACGAAGAAGCAGGAACGACGTAGAGTACAGACGAAGAGACGAAGCATTTCCCCATTCACACCCTCACTGCACCAGCCCGCCCTAGTCTCTCTCGGGTATCTCCAGTCTGTCTGAACCAGAGTCAGCGGAGCTCTAGTGGGCGTCGGCAGCCGTGGCGCCGTGGCGTACTACGGCCTCGCCAGCCCGGTACGGAACATCTCTATCCTGCGTCTCGCCGTGTCTCCTCCTGCTCCTTCGCGGGCTGCAGTGCGGCGCCGAGTCACTTCTCCGTACAGGTGCGGACGTGGACCTGTAACTCCTCTACAGAGCCCCCTGCTGTCGGAGCAGGTAACTACACGGGCACAAGCGACCGGTAAAGCGTCATGTTGTCATACATCCAGATATGTATTATAAGCTAACCTCTACTTCCCGACACCCAGCCCCTGTCCCCCAGACAGTGAGAGCGTGGATCACCCCATGCAGGGTCTCCTCCAGTGCTGCGGGTGTCCTGGGCCCAGGTGAGCTGCCCAGGGAAAGAGTACCTGCTGGAGGTGAGGGCTCCATCCAGGGGGACCTGCTTTCTCAGTTCACACCTGGACCTCACATGAGCTCGGTGACAAGCAGGATACCGGACCATGAGAGAGGCACCCTATGACGGCTCGCGGCTCGGCCTGACACGCCTTACCGGTGGACAGCGATGGGAGGCCTGCGGGATCAGCGCCCCTCTGGGCGTCTGGGATCAAGGAAACGTACAAGGTGCGGACCTAGCGGAGGCAAACAGTCTGGAGACACCTGCAGTTGGAGTGGGTCTGAAGATGAAGGTCGTGGCTGTATCTGTTGTAGTTGCAGAGGAAAAAGGAGAAAAGGATAAAAAGACAGGAGCGCGAAAGAAAAGGTGAGCAGACAGAGAGCATAAACCACGCAGACCCCGAATACACGCGAGAGAAGCACGGAACGCGACGAGACCAAGATACGCCGCGAGTGACGCAGAACGCAGCACCTCAGAATTACATCGTTACACCGCAGCGCCAGACCAGGTAAACATGAAGGAGCAGAGAGAGAAGACAAGACACGACCCACGCGCCAGACAGAACCCAACGCTCAGCGCGCAAAAACGAGCAAGACGCACGGCACCGCCTACACCAGGCGCGCCAGAAGACCTATACCCACTAGAGTAGCTCTGAAGCTTCTCGACTCTGCTCCACCTCCACTTCTCTCTACTACTACACATCCCGATCGCTCCACTTCTCCACCCTCTAGCTGCTCTCCTCCACCTCTATCCCTACTCTCTCCCATCTCCCACTCCCTCTCCAGCTCCTTGTCCCCCTCCGTACGTCTCGTACCTCGGGGACAACTCCTCCGCCCTGGTGTCGTGGAACGCGTCGGTGCACGCCACCATGTACACCGTGTACGACGTGAGGGCGGCGGTGCGTCTGAGCGTGTGCAGCACGCCGCAGCTGTCCTGCTCCGTCAACAACCTCAACCCCGAGGACCTGGAGGTTACCGCTAGCAACGCTGTCGGGGAGAGCCCGCCCACCGTGAACATCACAGGTAGGTTCTTGTTTGTAGGTGTGTGTGTGTGTGTGTGTAGGTCTGTGTGTTTACATAGGTGTGTGTACACAGGTGTGAGCGATGATTTGTGTGTGTGGGGTTTTTTGTATGTGGTGTGTGAGTGGTGTGGTTATGTGTGTCTGTGCTGTGCGTATGTGGTTGTGAGTTGTGTATGGTTATGTGTGTCTGTGCTTGTGCGTATGTAGTGTGAGTTGTGTGTGGTTATGTGTGTCTGTGCTTGTGCGTATGTGGTTGTGAGTTGTGTGTGGTTATGTGTGTCTGTGCTTGTGCGTATGTGGTTGTGAGTTGTGTGTGGTTATGTGTGTCTGTGCTTGTGCGTATGTGGTTGTGAGTTGTGTGTGGTTATGTGTGTCTGTGCTTCTGCGTATGTGGTTGTGAGTTGTGTGTGGTTATGTGTGTCTGTGCTTGTGCGTATGTGGTTGTGAGTTGTGTGTGGTTATGTGTGTCTGTGCTTGTGCGTATGTGGTTGTGAGTTGTGTGTGGTTATGTGTGTCTGTGCTTGTGCGTATGTGGTTGTGAGTTGTGTGTGGTTATGTGTGTCTGTGCTTGTGCGTATGTAGTTGTGAGTTGTGTGTGTACTTGCCAGTATTGATGCACAACCCCAGCACAGTACATCATGATGACATGCCGTCTGTCCACAGTGCTGTCTGTCAACAGCAGGAAGAGGAGGGATGTGGGGGATGAAGAGCCACAGACAGGTGAGTAACTGACCCCTCCTTAACCCTTCCCTCACTGCCCAAACACTCCTGACTACCTATGATGATTATTTTTAAGTTATTCAATTGGTGCTTGTTTTAATTACAGTAGATAATTAACGACCATAAGTGCACCGTTCTAACAGTATTACAGTAGTAATTCCAAAGAACGACCTGTATTTTAACCAGCCTGTATTTTAACCAGCCTGTATTTTAACCAGCCTGTATTTTAACCAGCCTGTATTTTAACCAGGCACAGCGCAACAACAAACAACTCTCCATTAAAAACGTCGCAAAAATCCCATTATTATAATTACCGTCTGTTCACAGCAGGAGGTCTCCTGGTTCCCACGGTGAGGGTCTCCGTGGGAAACGCCACGTCCCTGCTCGTTGATTGGTCCTCCGTGCCAGGGGCGGAGACCTACAGGCTGGTGGTCCGTGAGCAGGGGGCCTCAGGGCGCCCGCAGGTGGTCACCGTGTACGGGGAGAGCTCCGTCCTCACCGACCTCCGTCCTGGCTCCACCTACTGCGTGTGGGTGTCGGCCCGGGGCCCCGCCCCCCCCGGGGCCCTCCTCAGAGCCGGTGTGTGTGGAGATGAGACCGGGGGTCCGCATGTGAGGAGACACGACTGGACGGAACTCTGTTCAGCCACCCGTAGATTTTGCTTCTAGAATGTTATTAGAACTCCATGTGACCACACAGGTTCTACTTCTAGAATGTGATTGTTATTAGAACTCCATGTGACCACAGAGATTCTACTTCTAGAATGTGATTGTTCTCAGAACTCCATGTGACCACAGAGATTCTACTTCTAGAATGTGATTGTTCTCAGAACCCCATGTGACCACACAGGTTCTACTTCTAGAATGTGAATAGTTTGGTGTGAGCTCAATGCTATGGTTTTAGGGATAGGTCTGTTTACTATGTGACAGCTTTGGGTCAGGAAATGTGATCCAGTTTCCAACTCCTTAGATTGAATTTGTCTCCTTAGTTCTTGTGACAAATTATGGATTCTTAACTTACATATTTTTATATAGTATAATATAATGCTTTTCGATACGTTTGTATTATTTTCTACAAGGTCTTTTCAGGAAGTTTAAAACATAATTATACTCTCTCATCAATGAGTAAATCACTTTCTCTCCAGATGAGTACTGTACCCCAGTCTCCACTTGGATGAACCTGTGCCAATGATTTCTCTTCGTATTTAACAAATCTGATGAATCTTTAATAAAGTGTATTTTACAAACGACTGACTTGATTTTCCAGCTACGGCAGCTAGCTCTGTTAAAGTAGTGGTGAAGGAATTGGCGAAGACGAACGCTAGCGATTGGTTACGTGGCTCTCGGCAGTGGCTCTCGGCAGATCCAATAGTTTTAAACTTCAACAGAGTACCCGCCTACAAGGAAGTCAACGCTTGTCAATGGAGCGTAGCCAGACTCTCTGTACAAATGAAATGTACGAGAGTCTGGTTAGGACTAGGCTTAACGAAGACCTTGAAACAGAACTCAACCACACACACACAGACAGACACACACACAGGATGTTCCTTCCATAAAAGTAGTTTGGATTTTATTTTATTAGAAAACAAAATGCAACAGAGCGATAAGCCGAATCCAGCGCGATGGTGGGCGGGGTCAGAAGGTGACACGCCCATACCCACCCTGGCTGGCAGCTCGACAGGTTTAAAACATTCTCACAACCAGTATGTACAAAGCCGTTTGGAACTTCCCATAGAAAGGGAGAGAAAAAAACAATATATAAATCATAAAAAAAATTAAAATGCCTTTCACCCCCCCCACCACCTCCCCCTCTCATTCGTCTCAGATGAGGACGGGCCAAGACAGCGAGGGCAGAAAGGCAGAGAGAGTTCTACATTAAACAACATCACATCGACCGAGACGACGAGGCCGGACCCGGTGCATGTTGTGCTAATGACTTGTTCTCAGTTTTAACTTTTTTTTTGTTTTCATACACGTGACATACTAGACAATCAGGTAAAAAAAAGAAAAAAGTAAGAAATGAGAGAGAAAAGGAGGGATGACGGGCGAGATAAAGAGAGGGGCTAGGGCGAGTCAGCCCTGCTTCCATGCGTCGTCTTCTCCCCCCTCTCTCTCTCCGCGTGGCGCCCCGTCTCCTTCCCGTTATCTCTCTGCCGGTGGCGCTCCTTGCTGGCGCTGTGCTTGTGAGCGCGCGGCTCCCCCTCCCCCTCCCCCTTGGGGCTGCTCCTCTCCCTCTCCTTCTCCTTCTTCCTGCTCTTCTCCTCCCTCTTCTCCTCCCCCCTGTCCGCCTTGTGCCTCCTCTCCTTGCTCCTGCTCTTGGTGGAGCGCTTGGCCTTCCTCTCCTCCCTGTGCCTCCCCCCCCTGTCCTCCCTCTCGTCCTTGTGGCCCCCCCTGTCCTCCCTCTCCTCCTTGTGGCCCCCCCCTGTCCTCCCTCTCCTCCTTGTGGCCCCTCTTCTCCTCTGTCTCCCCCCTGCTCCTCTTGTCCCTGCTCCTCTCCCTGTCGCTGCCCTTGTGGTGGTCCCTGTCCTTCCTCTTGCTCCGGTCGTTCTCTCCTACCCCATCCTTCTCCTTCTCCCTCTCCTTCTCTCTCTCCTTCTCCTTCCGGTCGCCGCGACGCTCTCGGCTGGCGCTGTGGCGGCGTTCTCGGATCCTGTCCCTGTCTCCCCCCCCTCTCACCGCCCCCCCTGTCCCTCTCCCCGCCCCCCCTCTCCTTCTTCTGGCGCTCCCGCTCACGCTCCAGCTCGTTGTCGAAGGTGGCCCCGTGCCGGTCGCGGTGGTGACTCCGGCTCCTGGAGCGTTTGGGGGAGCGGCGGGGGCTCGGAGTCCTCCTGGGGGACCTGAGAGAGAGAGGGGGGGGAGAGAGAGAGGGACGGGAGAGAGAGGGGGACAGAGAGAGGGGGGACAGAGAGAGAGAGGAGAGAGAGAGAGAGAGGAGAGAGAGAACAAAGAGAGAGGAGGGGACAGAGAGAGGACAGAGAGAAAAAGAGAGAGAGAGGGACAGAGAGGGACAGAGAGAGAGAGAGGGGGACAGAGAGAGGACAGAGAGAGAGAGAGAGGGGACAGAGAGGGATGGGGAAGAGAGAAGAAAGTGAAGGGGAGAGAATGACAGTACAAGAACATCAGTTAACAGTTGCCTCTCATCACCCCTCACCAGCTTTAGCATGGCAGAGCAGAGCAGCAGAACCATCCCCCAGACCAGCAGAACCATCCCCCAGACCAGCAGAACCACCCCCCCAGACCACAACACAACACGCTCCAGCTCCCCTTACCTAGACCTCCGTCGCTCCACCCCCGGCCTCCCCAGGTCTTCCCCCCCGGTCTCCTCCTCCTCCTCGTCCTCCTCTTCTTCCACCTTCCCCTCGTTCTGCGGAACCTTCCGGGGCCGGGCCTTCATCTGCTGGTCGATCATCTTCTGGACGGGCACAGGGATGCGAGGGAACAGGGTGGAGAACCACTCCAGCTTGGTGAGGAAGGAGCGGAGCATCTCTCCCACGGTCATCACACAGCCTCCACCGGCCTTCACGTCCAGCTCCTGGAGACACACGGAGGGGCGGGGCCAACCACAAGTCTGTTAGTCGACGCCAGCCAGGACAGTGACGGAGTGAACAACAACAACAGGAAATGACATCACTTCCTAGTCTGTTTTGGTTTTTCTTCTTCAGTGCTGGCCTCTATGTCTGATGTAAAGAACTCAGGAGTTTTTTTGTGATGACCAAGTACTGACCCTTCACCTATGTTTTCATCTAGCTTTAGTCCATCAAACTAGTCAAATGTGCTTGGTGTAAGTTCAGTTCAGTAGCTGTTGCAGAATCTAAACAGTGGGAAACTAACAAATGAAAGAAAAAGTTTGGGATTTAAAAATGTTCCTTATTTTTCTGTCATCTGAACTGAGTCTGTCTATCCTCAAGGACTGTGTTTACACTGAGAGACCCAGCGACCCCCCCCCACACTGAGGGGCCCACAGCCCGGCTAGACCAGCCCCCCCTCCAGTCCTCCAGGGACCAGACAGGGGGAGGAGGCCCGTGGTCTCCCAGAGCAACCACAGACATGAGGAGGACCTTAACTAGGCAGGTAACTAGTAGCACACCAGTTGAACAGAAACCAGTTCTAGGAGGGTAGGGAACAGCCGTTTTGCACTCACACACGCAACCCAACAGTGCTGAGATACAATATCCAATTCCCTTGCTGCGCAATGGGCATCTAAAGAAGAGAACAGGGGAATTAGCCAGTTGGGTATGATGTCAGTCATGATGAGTTCATTTATAATGCATCAGAACAAGGTAGGCCTGGTTGCACAGTCTCGACAGTCGAATGGGAGGAGCTGAGGGGGGATCTGTGATGGTGTTCTCACATTTAGTGTGAGGGGGCGAGTAAGAGATGGAGAGAGGGAGATAGAGCAAGAGCAATAGAGAAAGATGGAGACAGCAAGATGGACGATAGAGAAAGAGAGAGATGGAGGATAGAGAAAGATATGGAGGATAGAGAGAAGAGATGGAGGATAGAGAGAGAGAGATGGAGGATAGAGAGAGAGATGGAGGATAGAGAGAGAGATGGAGAGATAGAGAAAGAGAGAGATGGAGGATAGAGAGAGAGATGGAGGCTAGAGAGAGAGATGGAGGATAGAGAGAGAGATGAGATAGAGAGAGGATGGAGGATAGAGAGAGAGGATAGAGAGAGAGAGAGATGGAGGATAGAGAGTAGAGAGAGAGAGGATGGAGGATAGAGAAAGAGAGATGGAGGATAGAGAGATGAGGATAGAGAGTAGAGAGATGGAGGATAGAGAGAGAGAGAGATGGACAGACAGAAACAGGAAGTATGAGAGCGTTGTGAAGGATTAAAAATGTGTTGGAAACGTCCCCTCACGCATTTCAGCTCGGTGAAGAACGTCTCGTCTCTGTTCTCTAGGTTTGAGTTTCTAGGTTTCAGTGAGTGTGTGTGGGTGGGTGGGGAGGGGGGGTACAATTATTTTATTTCTCTAAATTTGGGTTTGTGCAACAAGTCCTGATTACACCTGGGCATAGGTAAAGGGCATGCCTTGTGCTACATGGTGAAGCTACGTCATGAATACTTACCCTGACAGAGTGCTGCAGTAAACTAGCTACTTTAACAGGGATCATCCGACTGGCGGACAAGTTAAGCCAAATGAAGGCAGAGGTGAAAAATCAGCCGAGAGCATCACAATAAGGGAGGAAGTGGAAGGGGTTCCGTTTGTGTGTCATGTGTCATGTGATGTGTCATGTGACTGTTGGGAGTGAGGAGGCAGGAGAGGATTACCGGTGTGGACATACCTCCTCATCATCCAGGAAGCCGTCGTACCAGTCCACTAGGTCCGGAGGTGGCTGGGTGTATCTGGGTGGAGGGAGAACAGAAAGAGGGGGTCAGGTGGCTGAGCGGTTAGGGAATCGAGCTATTAAATCAGAAGGTTGCCGGTTCGATTCCCGGCCATGCAAATTACATTGTGGAACATAAATAGGGGGTCAGATGGCTGAGCGGTTAAGGAATCGAGCTATTAAATCAGAAGGTTGCCGGTTCGATTCCTGGTCAACCGAAATTACATTGTGTCCTTGAGCAAGGCACTTCACCCTACTTGCCTCAGAGGGAATGTCCCTGTACTCACTGTAAGTCTCTCTGGATAAGAGCGTCTGCTAAATGACTAAATGTAAATATATATATATATATATATACCTTCAAATGCACTGTACTATAACTGATGAGCACAGTATGACAGTTGCTCCATAGAGTGTACTACTCTCACAATCTACGTTACTTTGGGACTTATAGAATGATGCTTGCAGCATAACTACAGCATAGTATCCCTCCTGACCTACGCAAAACACACTACCCCAAAGAAATCAACAAATCATATTAGATAACTACCATGACACATCAGGCTTTTCTCGAAGTCAAGGCGTTTTTTTCAACAGCAACAAAATAAATCTATGTATGTTGATCTAACCATCGACCCATCTATCCATCTGTTTGTGTTGTGTCGTGTTGTCTGTGGCTAGCTATATGTTGGGGGAGCTGTGAGGGACACCTGAATTTCCCTCACGGGATAAATAAAGTATTTATCTATATTATCTATCTATCTCATCCATCCTTCTTACCTTATGTACATGAAGCCGAGCGCTCTGATGTACGGCGAGTCCGAGTGCGTGATTAGACCCATCACCTGCTTACGGGTGAGCTTGAGAGTGAACAGTTTGTACAGTAGGCAAAAAGCCGTGGACACAATACCGCCGGTGCCCACGCCACGCACCTGTGGAGAAGGAGAACATCGGTTTAAAAAACGGAAACAAACTGAGGTTTAGTTTCCCGGGCCTGTTTGGTTTAGGCCTGATACACTGGCGGCACTTTGACATAACCGAGAGTGTCTTCGAAATGGCGCTCGGACATTAGGAGTTGTGTGACAGGGTCATGAGCCGTCTCTCTAGGGTAGGATATAGGGAGGGGAAGGTAAAAGGCACGTACTTCTAACTTACCCCTCCGCACATTCCTGTCTGCCCCGCAGTCTTCCGGCTACCTTTTTCCCACGGCTCTACATGATTTACCTGAAATTGGGGTGGAAACAATTATTCACGGAAAAATATAGACACTTGGTTGCGATTTGTTTGACATGTGATTATCGTGCGGGTGGCGACGAACAACGTACAGACAACGTTAGCCTCCGACTTGCATAACACACAAGCTAGCTAGCCTAGCGTGTTAATCAGTGAATAGACATTTGCCGCCAACTATGGCTAATCACTGCATAGTTAGGATAGCCCGCTACACCCTAGTGTGCAGGTAACATGTTATATAACGAGATACTTACCTAGATGAGTAACGTTGTTAAGTTCAGTAGCTATATTAGCAAACCCGTGAGTTAGTGAGCATGTAACATTCGAATGAACAGCCACACAAAAGCAGGTGAATGTCGTAACGTTGGCTAACACTAGCAAGCTAATGGTGTAGCAAGCTAAGAACTAGCTTGTTAGCTAGTCAACATAGCCGGCTAACTACATTTGGAAAACAATTGTTTTAGTTACCATACTTTTTTAGCTTTTCCGTAGTGAATTAAACCGCTACCTAGTAAACACGCCAGTAAAACATAGCACTTAATCATTTACTGATATTCAACACCCAAGAATCGCTGCTTCGCGTCGCAAGACAGCTATAGCACTACTCGCTAACTAGCAACCAAACGAGTCCCGTTACCTTGAAATATATTTCGTCCACGACCTCATGGTAGGTTTTAAGTTCATATAGCTGAACTTTGAAATATGGAGATGATAGCACGTTGGTGAGGATCATAGGATTCAAGTTCATAGTCTTTTCGTTGCCCCACAGAGGCAAGACGTTTCCATGTTTCCCAGCGCTAGGCTTGCAGACGGCCTGCGCTTGTTGCTGGTTCCCTGCCGCTGTGTTGTTAGCCATGTTGCAGGCACGCTGCCTGGCGAAATGTGGCCCGAAAAAGCGTCTAGCTTAAACAAGCGTTATCTTTGACTATAACGCCATGAACATCAATATACTTATTTTACAATCGTTACGTCTATAAACAAATACTTATACAGAACCGATAATAACGTTGAAGTCCTATTCCGCGCCTCTAGTCCAGACTACCGTCTGTAGGCTGCTGTGCTGGCTGGTTGCCACCGAGATCAATCTTTCACCACACCCCTAGTGGACAATGTAATGAAATGCAGCTAGCGATGCTGTGTGCTTGTTGTTGCAGTTGACGAGTCATTTTTGAATCTTATCAGCGAATTGAATCTTCTTGTTTGAATCACGTTCATAGGTAAAAAAGAAGAAAAGAAAACCGATAGATAACTGACAAAGAACGGCATGAAGTATGGAAGCAAGTCAGTGACAGAATGTTTTGAATTTTAAAAATGGTATTGAATACTTAATATTGAAATTTAAACACCACCGAATTTGTTGGTTTTGAATTCACCTCTAGAAAATTTAAATATTAATGTATTTCAATATTTTAAAAAAAATCTGATCCAAAAATACAATGTTCAGATCCACAAAATTAAACGAAAAAAATTCAAGATTCAGAAATTCTAATCTGGAGAAGGGAAAAAAAGTACAAAACAAAACAAACAATATTTCTCCTTCGAAATTGAGAATGTTTTATTCACCTACACTGTCATACTATAGATTGTTTGTAAGAATTAGAATTTCAAAGTTAAAAATACCCACATTTCGATATTCAAGATTACAAATACGGTGGAAGAGGCACTTTTGAGAGTCTTTCAGCTGAGTTTTACACACATGGTGTTCATCATGTCCACATTACAAAACTCAGGCTACTTTAATAGCAACACAGCAAAGACACATTCAAATGACCATAATTTCTAATTATTTTTATACATATATATATTACAATAAATTAATATTCCCTTATCTCTAATTCTGACAGATTTCTTTGCATTGAAATTAATATCAATCTACAAACAGGCATAAATCAACAGAGTCTGGTATCAGTGTGCCTGAAACGCTCTTAATCACATTACACAGCATCGCGGACACACTCTGAAACCGTAACACACCATCATACAAACAAAACACTTTATACAAACCAATCAACCTGCATTAACTGCATTGAAACAGTTGCGTCTAGACTTGCACTGTCTCCTCCAGTGGATCAGACAACTCTTGTCGTACCAGTTAGGTTAGTTCCTTTACTGAAACGTACACATAGCCTCATCAGTAACCCTTTTAAAAAGTCAGTTATTAAACCATCCCTCACTCGGCCCAAGCTTAGCAGCAGCAGCTTACAGAATCCTCACCAGCTAGAATAGAACACTTCATAGGACATAGGACACTTCAACTGTTAAATGGGTTCCATGGGTCCCCCTCCTTGGCTCATTCTCCCTCTCTCTCTTTCCCCCTTATTTTCTTCCTCCCTCTTTTTTCCACTCCCTCACAGGTTCTCTATTCCTTTCCTTCCCTCTCTCTCTCCCTCTCTCTTTCCTTCCCATCACTCACTCTCCCTCCCCCCTCCCTTCTTTTCTCCCTCCCTCTCCCTCTTTCTTTCCTTGCTCTCACCCCTCTTTCCTTCCCTCCCTTACTCTCTCCCTCCCCCTCCCTACATTTCTCCCTTCCTCCCTTTCTTTCTTCGCTCTCTCTCTCCCTCTTTCTTTCGTCCCTCGCTCTCTCCATCTCTCTCCCTCTCCCTCGCTTCACCTCCATGAGCCAGGACACCAGACCCATCTGTGCCTGTGTGCTTGTGTAAGCCTCTGCATCTTACGTTTCTAACAGATGAATAATAAAACAGGGACATCGGCCTCTCCTTCTGTTCTGCGTGAACAGGAGGGGAGGCCGTTCCTGGGATTCTCTTTGTCAGTTTTAAGGTCACGGACGCAAGAGAAACCACCTTCTTATGAACGCTGAGCTGCTTCTCATTATCCGTCTGTCAACACAGTGTGTGTGTGTGTGTGTGTGTGTGTGTGTGTATGTGTGTGCGTGTTAACACACAGTATCAAGCAGCAACGTAGAGCAACAAGAAATAAAGAACATTAATCCTGCAGAAGAAGAAGAAACAAAACATTCAAAAACTAAGATTTGATATTTCTGCCTTTTTCTTTTTTTTTACCATAACTTTGAAACAGGAAAACAACAGTCCTTCCCTGCTTCTGTCAGCATGTCTGAACTGAACAGGAAGTGTTTCCACTGTGGACAGGAAGGGAGGGTCACATGACTCTCACCGCCCCGCATGTCCTCTCTCAGATGGGAGACAGCTTCCTGCTCCCCTCTCCCCCGTCACCACGGAGACAGAGCGGCTCAGGATGGTCACCGCCGAGAGGCGGGGGCGGGGGGTCGCACTGTCCAGCAACTGTCCTTTCAGGAAGGGGTGAAGCAGGAGGGAGGTGGGGAGGGAGGTGGGGAAGGAGGTGGGGAGGGAGGTGGGGTGGGGAAGGAGGGGGTGGAGAAAGGGAGGTTGGAGGACCAATGCAGCTGTTGTCTCTCCTGACATTCTTCTTCCTCCTGCTCCCCTTCAGACTCAGAGTAAGGGCACCTTCTCGGCCCCCCCGTCGCCCCCCTGGTCCTAGCGCTTAATCACCACCTGCTCAAACGCTCCGGTTCCGACCCTGAAAGACAACGCCACAAGCACCAGCTGAGTGAGACACACACACATCCAAACGCTACTCAACTGCTTCCCGGATAAACCCCTCAGAACATGTATACAGCTGAAGTAAAGAGTCACAGTTTATATCTGTTCTCCCCCCCCCCACCCACCCCTCACCCCCCTAGTCATGTACACACACACACACACAGTACAATGTGCTATTTCAGTACCAACCCCTCTTCAGTTCTTACTAACACCCCAGTTGACGTTTGAAACGTGTGAAGCAGGGCTTGTCACGGTTTAAATCCAGAGATAAGTCTTTGCGTGTTCCCAGCTGTGCGGGGCAGTAACGCTACATGCTACATGCTACATGCTAACTTCCTGGTTATGTCATCACTCTGACCTGCAGTAACGCTACATGCTACATGCTAACTTCCTGGTTATGTCATCACTCTGACCTGGTGTGCTGACTGCCCAGAGCTGTGCTGCCTCCCGGGCCAACAAACAGCCGGAGACCATCCTCTGTGGAGACACACACACACACACATTACATAAAACACACACACACACACACATTACATAAAACACACACACACACATTACATTAAACACACACAAAAACATAACATAAAACACACACACGCACACAAATACACCCACACACACAAACACACACACATAGAAAAACACACAACCATACACGCACACACAAACAAGAACAAGACACAAACACACGCACCATTAAGACTCTGTCAGTCAATGCAAGGTCGTGCAGTGAAAATGGCTCACGGCTGGTTGCTAGGCGATATCTAAACAGATGACTCTTCTCTGTAAACAGTAGAGCTGCTACACTAGCTTTCTATACAGGAAGTCTAAACATCACCTTGAGATTGAGAAACGCTTGAAATAACAGCTGTTAGTTTCACTACTTTACTTTGCCTAGTTGTATTATTTTGTCTGAGGCGAACTTTGCTAGCCTGAAAAGAAAATGTATATGTTGCAATAGGCTAATGTTCTACCCATGATCTGCAGTTAGTCTGAGGTTAATCCTATAACCCTAGCTGACCCTAACCCTTGGTGACCCTGACCCCTGACCCCAGCTGACCCCAGCTGACCCCAGCTGACCCTGACCCAGGGGGAGGGGCTTCAGGGTACTCACCCTCAGCGCTGGAGTCCAGCTCCCTAGGACTGAAGTCCTGGCTCTGCAGGATCATCTCCACGATGTCGTCAGCATCCACCCTGGTGGCATCCACCCTCTTCAGCTGCCTCTCCACCGAGCTCTGCTTCATCGGGGTGTCTGGGAGGAGGAGGAGGAGGAGAGGGGAGGAGGGGGGGGAGGGGAGGGGAGGAGAGGAGGAGGAGGAGGAGCGGAGAGGAGAGGAGAGGAGAGGGGGAGGAGGAGGAGGGAGGGGAGAGGGGAGAGGGGGGAGGAGGAGGAGGGGAGGAGGAGGAGGAGGAGGAGGAGGAGGAGGAGGAGGAGGGGGGGAGAGGAGAGGAGGGGAGAGGGGGAGGAGGAGGAGGGAGGGGGAGAGGGGAGAGGGGGAGGAGGAGGAGGGGAGGAGGAGGAGGAGGAGAGGAAGTGAGGGACATTAGAGGGTTGCTCAGGTCAAATGGCAGCATTGTGTGTGTATATGAACATGTGTCAAGGGTGTGTGTGTGAGAGCGTGTGTGTACGTGAGCGTGTGTTACCTGCACAGTCTCTCCGAGGACGACGAGGTCTTGCTGGGAGAGGACAGGTGGAC
This sequence comes from Mallotus villosus, assembly GCA_903064625.1. NCBI lineage: Eukaryota > Metazoa > Chordata > Actinopteri > Osmeriformes > Salangidae > Mallotus > Mallotus villosus. The sequence continues at coordinate 16,572 of CAEFZP010001132.1, forward strand.
CAGCACCGGGGGGCGTTGCCCGCGCCTCCCTCTCCCCGCCCTCCCCCGCCTGCTCGCTGGGCTCCGGAATGCTGCTGATGCCCGTGGAGGCGGAGCCTGCCGAGGGGTTCCTCCTATGGGAGAGCTCCGTCAGGCTGGAGGAGCGTGAATGACCTGTGCTGTAGCCTGGGGGAGAGGACATGGAGAATCACTCTACAGTGTGTGTACGTGTGTGTGTGTGTGTGTGTGCATGAGTACTGTATGTGTGTGTGTGTGTGTGTGTGTGTGTGTGTGTGTGTGTGTGTGCGTGTGCATGAGTACTGTATGTGTGTGTGCGTGTGCATGAGTACTGTATATGTGTGTGTGTGTGTGTGTGTGTGTGTGCGTGTGCATGAGTACTGTATATGTGTGTGTGTGTGTGTGTGTGTGCGTGTGCATGAGTACTGTATATGTGTGTGTGTGTGTGCGTGTGCATGAGTACTGTATATGTGTGTGTGTGTGTGTGTACCTGAGATCTTGGAGTGCTGGCTGGCGTAGCTGGAGGTTCTGGAGTGTCCTCGTCCCGCCAGCTCATCGGGGACGGACGCACTCTTCCTGGGACTCTCTGCGGAGGCGGGGCAGTGTGTGTGTGAGGGCGTGGGTGTGTGTGAGGGCGTGCGTGTGTGTGAGGGCGTGTGTGAGGGCGTGGGTGTGTCCCCTCCCCTCCGCTCCTCCAGGAGGCGCTCTGCCTCGGCCGGTTGGAAGCCCAGGGTCATGGCGGTGGACGGGGGGCTGGGGGGGACAGAGTGACATCATCAGAGAGGGACACCAGTGACATCATAAGACAGGGACACCAGTGACATCCTCGTATACAGAAGCTACAGTAGACCGTGGAATGGCTGGACCACTCCCTCCAGCCTCTAAACTCTTGTCCCATCCGTCACCGTCCTGTAGGACCAAAGTCCTTCTGAACACCACTCATCCATCAAGCCTTATCAGAGAACAGGAGCAGGTGAGAGAGGAGGTTAGCAGCATCCAGTCAGCCTTGTACTGAGGAGAGACGGGAGAGAACAGGAGCAGGTGAGAGAGGAGGTTAGCAGCATCCAGTCAGCCTTGTACTGAGGAGAGACAGGAGAGAACAGGAGCAGGTGAGAGAGGAGGTTAGCAGCATCCAGTCAGCCTTGTACTGAGGAGAGACAGGAGAGAACAGGAGCAGGTGAGAGAGGAGGTTAGCAGCATCCAGTCAGCCTTGTACTGAGGAGAGACAGGAGAGAACAGGAGCAGGTGAGAGAGGAGGTTAGCAGCATCCAGTCAGCCTTGTACTGAGGAGAGACAGGAGAGAACAGGAGCAGGTGAGAGAGGAGGTTAGCAGCATCCAGTCAGCCTTGTACTGAGGAGAGACAGGAGAGAACAGGAGCAGGTGAGAGAGGAGGTTAGCAGCATCCAGTCAGCCTTGTACTGAGGAGAGACAGGAGAGAACAGGAGCAGGTGAGAGAGGTTAGCAGCAGCCAGTCAGCCTTGTACTGAGGAGAGACAGGAGAGAACAGGAGCAGGTGAGAGAGGAGGTTAGCAGCATCCAGTCAGCCTTGTACTGAGGAGAGACAGGAGAGAACAGGAGCAGGTGAGAGAGGAGGTTAGCAGCATCCAGTCAGCCTTGTACTGAGGAGAGACAGGAGAGAACAGGAAGGAGGCGCGTGGGGGAGAAGGAGAGGGGGGTGATTCACAGGGAAAGTACGCTATTGAGAGAGAAGAAGAGAAGAAGAAGAGACAGGGTGGGCGAGGAGCTTCTGAGCGTCTCCTGGTGCAGCCTGACGCCCTAGACACACTCTGAGTCACTCTCTGTAGGAGGACAGCCAAGACACACACACACACTGATCTACACACACACACACACACTGGCATACACATACACATACACACACACACACTGATCTACACACACACACACACACACGGATCTACACACACACACACACTGATCTACACACACACACACGGGCATACACATACACACACACACGGGCATACACATACACACACACACACTGATCTACACACACACACACACACTGGCATACACATACACATACACACACACACACTGATCTACACACACACACACTGATCTACACACACACACACACACTGAACTACACACACACACACGGGCATACACATACACACACGGGCATACACATACACACACACACACACACAAGTACGTGAATGTGTGCGTCATCTCTTTCATGACAAGGCAACATTGTTGAAAGTGTGAGGAGAAACAACAGATGATTCCTTCTTGTCAAACTCTTCCACACCCCCCGTGTCCTCCTCCATGAAGAGATAATAATAATTCATTTGATTTGTAACGCGCTCTTCATTCAAAAGAATCTCAGAGTGCCAACCTTGAGATTGGCAGAGATGACAACCTTGTCCTACCACATGCCCGCCCCCTCGTCCCCCTCACGTGCCACGCCCCCTCACGTGCCCCGCCCCCTCACATGCCCGCCCCCTCACATGCCCCCCCCCTCACATGCCCGCCCCCTCTGTACTGCTGCTGGAACACTACCTCTACTAAGTTACAAACAGCACAGGGGTCGTTTTCCTCACCCTGCAACCAGGTGCTTTAAGCACTGAGCTATACACTTCACCATGATTAAACTCACCCGACACAACAACAACACCACCACAAGGACAGGACAGGGAGGAACTAGGAGGCGAATCAAACACACCCTGATTCCATTCAGATACTTTAGTGTTCTGTAGCTGCCCCCAGATCTGATGAATGATTTAAGCCCCCCACTTCTTCTCCTGCAACAGCCACACCTTCCTGCTGTTTACTCTTTTCACTGCTGTTGTGTGTGGTGTGTGTAAGGTGTGTGTGTGGGGTGTGTTGTGTGTGTGTGGTCTGTGTAAGGTGGTGTGTGTTTCCTCGAAAGAGGGAGTGTTTATGGGAGTGACGCAGCTAAATGTTTTCAGACAAAATAGGAGACAGTGTGTAAGTAAAGGTAAGGTGTGGTGATCCTGTGAACTAGACCCAAACTGAGCAAGGAGTCAGTGTGTGTGTGTGTGTGTCTGTGTGTGTGTGTCTGTGTGTGTCTGTGTCTGTGTGTCTGTGTGTGTGTGTGTGTCTGTGTGTGTCTGTGTGTGTCTGTGTGTGTCTGCGTGTGTGTGTCTGTGTGTGTGTGTGTGTGTGTCTGTGTGTGTGTGTCTGTGTGTGTCTGTGTGTGTCTGCGTGTGTCTGTGTGTGTCTGCGTGTGTGGGTGTGTGTGTCTGTGTGTGTGTGTGTGTGTCTGTGTGTCTGTGTGTGTGTATGTGTGTGTGTGTCTGTGTATGTGTGTGTGTATGTGTGTCTGTGTGTCTGCAGACAGAACAGAAGTGTTGTGATCAACCAACTTCTAGCAGGAAGCTCACTGACCACACACACAAACCCTTGAATAAAGCATCAAACCCCAGGTAGCTGGCAGAGCAGCAACTGACAGACAGGAAGTGAGGTATGCCGTTTCCTGTGTCAACCAGCAGACTGTGGTTAGGCTGGCTGGAACGAGACAGCCTGCACACACAGACACAGCCTGCACACACAGACACAGCCTGCACACACAGACACAGCCTGCACACACAGACACAGCCTGCACACACAGACACAGCCTGCACACACAGACACAGCCTGCACACACAGGCTGCACAGAAGACCACAACAGACTACCAGACAGACTACCAGACAGTCTACCAGACAGTCTACCAGACAGTCTACCAGACAGACTACCAGACAGTCTACCAGACAGACTACCAGACAGTCTACCAGACAGTCTACCAGACAGTCTACCAGACAGACTACCAGACAGACTACCAGACAGACTACCAGACAGACTCCCAGACAGACTACCAGACAGACTACCAGACAGACTACCAGACAGACTACCAGACAGACTACCAGACAGACTACCAGACAGACTACCAGACAGACTACCAGACAGACTACCAGACAGACTACCAGACAGACTCCCAGACAGACTACCAGACAGACTACCAGACAGACTACCAGACAGACTACCAGACAGACTCCCAGACAGTCTACCAGACAGTCTACCAGACAGTCTACCAGACAGTCTACCAGACAGACTACCAGACAGACTACCAGACAGACTACCAGACAGACTCCCAGACAGACTACCAGACAGACTACCAGACAGACTACCAGACAGACTACCAGACAGACTACTAGACAGACTACCAGACAGTCTACCAGACAGTCTACCAGACAGACTACCAGACAGACTACCAGACAGACTACCAGACAGACTACCAGACAGACTACCAGACAGTCTACCAGACAGACTACCAGACAGTCTACCAGACAGACTACCAGACAGACTACCAGACACAAAGCAAGCCGCAGGCAGGCGTCCTTACGTTTTGAAGCAGGGGTCCCCAGACATGAGCTGTGTGGTGATGACGACCTGGGGGAGGACAGGGAAACACAGGTGTCACAGCAGTCACACTGAGAGCCAGTCTACCTCCCACCCCACACCTGCTGAGACCAAGCACTCAGCACAATGTGATGGATTTCTTTAGGTTGTCTAGTGAAATACAGATTTATATGTTGAGGACAATATTAGTTTTATTTGTTTGTTTTGGCAGAAAATTTGATTGTCTAAAAAAAGAAAAAACTGTGGCCTTGCCAGAAGAATCCCAGAAAAAGTTTTCTAGGACAGAACCTTCAGCAGAACCCGCCTGACAGCTCAGAGTCCCACCGGAAGATTCTAGAATACTGTCTGGTCATGTTCTGGAACCGGAACACACCCTGTCAGCCAGCTCAGAAGCTCTAGAACACGAGTGGGTTCTAAATCTGTCTCTGTGAGCTAAAGCACGTCTCTCTGTATGTCCTACTAACAGGCTACACCTCCTCACAGACAGTTATACTGTACTATATCTCTCTGGTGGTACACTGCAAAATGCCCAATCAGCTTAAAACAAGTACACTGGCTGCCAATAAAAAAGGAAATGTTCCTGTGATAACATTTCTTAAAATAATGAAAATGTGTAAAAATAGCCTAATAAAATAAATCACCAGATGAGCCATTAATGCTGGAAACAAGTAAAAACTCGATTTAAACTCAGACGTTACACGTTTAAAAACCAGACGATCCCCCTGAGTTAGATGATGCAGTGTTCTCAGTGTACCTTGAGGATGGAGTTGTCCTGTCTGGTGTTCTTGGTGTCGTAGCCCTCCAGGAGACATCTGCGCGTGGTGCTGCCCGACCCAGCAAACTCCGACAGGTTCAGATCTGCAAAGCCCAGCTGGACGCGACCAGAACACAGATCAGGATCAGAGACACCGGGCCATGCTAGGCCACTCCTCACAGCCCAATACAGGCCACAAACACATCTACCACCAGACCATGCTAGGCCTCCTAACAGCCCAAAACAGGCCACAAACACATCTACCACCAGACCATGCTAGGCCTCCTCACAGCCCAATACAGGCCACAAACACATCTACCACCAGACCAGACCATGCTAGGCCTCCTCACAGCCCAATACAGGCCACAAACACATCTACCACCAGACCATGCTAGGCCTCCTCACAGCCCAATACAGGCCACAAACACATCTACCACCAGACCATGCTAGGCCTCCTCACAGCCCAAAACAGGCCACAAACACATCTACCACCAGACCATGCTAGGCCTCCTCACAGCCCAAAACAGGCCACAAACACATCTACCACCAGACCATGCTAGGCCTCCTCACAGCCCAAAACAGGCCACAAACACAGTCACCCACCGGGCCATGCAAGGCCACTCCTCACAGCCCAATACAGGCCACAAACACAGCCACCCACCGGGCCATGCAAGGCCACTCCTCACAGCCCAATACAGGCCACAAACACAGCCACCCACCGGGCCATGCAAGGCCACAAACACAGCCCAATACAGGCCACAAACACAGCCACCCACCGGGCCATGCA
>CAEFZP010001132.1:27500-32500 GCA_903064625.1 Mallotus villosus
CTAGATGACTGTGTGAGAGACTATGTAGAGGGAGACTGACTCTGTAAGAGGCACTGCCTCTAGATGACTGTGTGAGAGACTATGTAGAGGGAGACTCTGACTCTGTAAGAGGCACTGCCTCTAGATGACTGTGTAAGAGGCACTGCCTCTAGATGACTGTGTAAGAGGCACTGCCTCTAGATGACTGTGTAAGAGGCACTGCCTCTAGATGACTGTGTGAGAGACTATGTAGAGGGAGACTCTGACTCTGTAAGAGGCACTGCCTCTAGATGACTGTGTAAGAGGCACTGCCTCTAGATGACTGTGTAAGAGGCACTGCCTCTAGATGACTGTGTGAGAGACGGAGACTGTCACAGCCTTCACTAGAGAAGAGTACATCTGCTCTCCATTCTGCTCTGGGGAGAACAAACTAGTTGGGCTTAATTGTGAAATCCAATAGCCCTGGCTAGCGGAAGTCGTCAATGAAACGTGACGACTGGAATGTGATATGTAGCAACTGATATGGGACAATGAGGGGACAGGTCGTAGACACGGCTCGAGCTCTGCTCTAGAAAGTGGATGTGTACAGTTCGTTATCCGTCTCTGCTTACAGAGTAGAGTAGAGAGTACAGTAGAGTAGAGTTATTCAGTTCGGTAGGAGTGTCACTCCAGTTGAAACTGCTCCTCTTGAACTCCTTTTCGACTCCTCAGTAACAGACTGTCATGTTGGGTATGTGTGGATTGTCCAATGATCTGTAGCTACAAGCTAACCTGCGAGGTATGCCGCTACACCTTTCATGAAAGCAGGTTTGAGTCAGGAATTAACAAACAAACTAAGCAAAACCTTCAAGGCAAAGCGATGCAGAGAAGACCTGGGACACTGTAGACTTCAGTCTCTACGGGGTTAAATGCTGTGTGGTTTCGGATGACAGTTCTTACTGTAAGATATAGGGCATACTGTAACGCCATGCAACATCAAATTGATACCAAAAACAACAGCACAAACGCAAAACAAATTGGCTAGAACCGAATGGCAATTGAATTACACGGTTGGTCATAATTATAGACTGTCATGTTCACAATATAAACAAAGTATTTTAAAATGTTACAGTTTTTTAGAGTGAATTTGAAGTCAACAAGTACGGTAACCTACATATATATAGGAGCACGCGCTTGTGAAGGCTATAAATAGTTTCTTACCGGGAAGACTCTTCGGTAAAGCCACCATCCAGGAGCCGCACTTTGCAGAATATAACTCCGTTCACAAACGGAACCGAAGACAGATCATCTAACTGGAAATCCACCTTAAACTTAAATTTCTTCTTCTTCATCATCATGAATGTCATAACTCTGTCCTGTAGTTGAAGCTAGTGAGAGTATAACGAAGTTAACAGCTCTACCCAGATGTCTAGCAACGCCTGCTTGTGTGAACGAGGTTTGGCTTTCACTGTCTCAGTCAGAGTGGTGACACGGTCGCTATACTGTGCAACCAGGACGACGCGCTGCACTGCTCAGTTTGAAAACTTCCCACTCCCCCGTGCTTACGTCCCGTGCGTTACCGACAGTTGTTCGTGACGACAGGAAATTCCCATTGGAAGGAATAGAGAATTAATAATGAAGAAGTAGCCTAACCTAGCGCATGATAGCGCTTTATAAATAGGTCCGTACACGTGGGCAATTCCGCAAATGTCATTTGACCGATATGTTGTAGCAGGCTAGCTAACAGGCCAGGCTAGGATATTGTCGCGAATGCAGGGCGGCGGACAAAGTAGTTCAAGTTAGTTTATTGTTATGAACTGCCAGAACTGCCAGGAAAACGTTCGTCCTATTGCGTGCAGGCGATTATCTTCAACGATAGTTAGCTCTAACAGTTTGATTCTAATAGCCTAATGACTGTGTCTCTCCTCACATTCCAATTAATCTCAACCCCATTCACTGGTATCGTTTGAATGACGTCTACCTAATAATGGAAAACGTGATTGAATCAACCTTGAGTTGATTCTGTCCGGTAGGCTACTAGCCATATAATCGGAAAGGCTAGCTCTACAGTAGAAGTCAGCGGTGTTGACAAGAGATTGACAGATGATAATTGACAGAGAACTTCACAATTAAAAGGCGCATTAATCTGAAGAATTTGAGAATCTGATTTAACATCGCCCCCTACTGGCGTATTTTTATCACTTCCTCAAACCAGTCATCCGGCTATTGTTGCTTGTTAATTTTTGAATAACGGTTCAAGATTGATAGACACCGGCTAATTCATAGGGATTTTACAATCTTTATCGAATATGCCTACATACGTGGCATGGTCTAGTTAGACTACCAGCCAGGGTCCAGCAGCGCTATTATACAAAGTCGAAATCTGACACCACATATTTCGATATTCTTCTAAACTACAGTAGGCTACAACATTGTTATCAATGGATTGTGGGGTCAATGTGACAGGTCTTGTGATGATGTTGTTTTCAGGAATGGAGATGTATAGGCGACCCTACAGCACCTCTTGACTGACAGATGAGTTTACTGCACCGCACTAGAACACCACCCACTTGCCGCACAGTGCGCACACAGGCTAGCTAGCCAACAATTTGCCCCGCCTTCAGTTGGTCTGGCAGGCAGTTCCCCAGGAATACGAGAGCATATCGGGTTATTTGCTGCACTCCGCTTCTCTGCAGGAATGAAACCCCTTCAGTTTGTGGACTTGTTTGACGTTTACGGTTTCTGTCGGTGACCACCGGCAATGTGTGTCCGTTTAAGGGCAATCATGTTTAGATTCTAGTAGATGCGAATTTAGAATCTAAATACAAGTGTATCTTACTGTTTTTCGTTGCTAAAAGACGCAGGGCATCGGTATCGAACAGGATCGAATGTGATAGCCTGGGCTACGTGTAGACTAGTAACTTTCTCCAGATATAACACGTCCTCAACCGATCTACTGCCTTCGCAACCGCTGCTAGACGATGATGTATCAAGCGATAAGGGCGCTTTTTCTATCCGACTCTTGCTGCTGGGATGCGGACGGCGGAAGGTCGTACCAGGACCTCTTCGAGAAACTGGACACGAACAAGGACGGGAAGGTGGATGTTGCAGAGTTGAGAGCGGGCCTCAAAGCTATGGGCATTTTCAGACATGGTGCGGCGCAGGTAAGTTAAAACACTTAGCTTTCTGGCTTCGGAGGAAGGACCCTTGGTCCCATATGGACACGTAGCCAACTGTAATGGCTTAGGGCTCTTGTGAAATGACTAGTAGCCTATCAATGAGGCTCGTTGTCCAGGATAATTTGCCTTGAGTAGCGAGTGAATCACACCACTTGATTGCACAGAGTCTACTTGTATACATTGTTCTTCATAGTCATGTACTGGATTAATATGGATTGAGTTTGTAAACCTCTCTCTTTCTCAAGCATGTGTTGCTCAAACAGGCTCAGACAGGTTTCCACATACTTGCAACACCCCCTCTTCTCTTTGCCTCAACCTCATCTCTCCTATGGGGCTCTAGACCAGTGGGTCTCAGCCCTGGTCCTTCGGGGACATCTAAAACATGCAGGACAGGGGCCTCTGAGAACCAGGGTTGAGAACCAGTGGTCTAGACAGTACAGATGAACACCAGGCCTGAGCTTCCTTACCTCCCTATAACGACAGGAAGAGATGAACCTCTCCCATAGACTCCCATGTAATATTCAGCATTCATCCAATATTAATCAGTTTCCCTAAAACCGACCCCCCCCCTCAGTCATGTCCAGCTGAGAGAAGGACCAGCTGACCCCCGCTCGCTCGCCTTGTCTCGACAGAAGATCGTGTTGTCGGGGGATCAGAACCGAGACGGCACGCTGGACTTCTCCGAGTTCAGCAGGTACCTGAAGGAGCACGAGAAGAAGCTGCGTCTCACCTTCAAGAGTCTGGACAAGAACAACGATGGTGGGCGGAGCCTCTGATCCTCTCTGAGCCTCTGGGGGGGTTCCCCCTGGCACGTGGAGGGAGAGAGAGAGAGAGAGATAGGGGGAGAGAGACAGAGAGGGAGAGAGTGTGTGTGAGAGAGAGAGAGGGATAGAGGGAGAGTGTGTGAGAAAGAGAGCGAGAGAGAGGGATAGAGGGAGAGTGACACAGAGAGAGAGTGTGTGTGTGAGAGAGAGAGAGAGATAGAGGAGAGTGACACAGAGAGAGAGTGTGTGTGTGAGAGAGAGAGAGAGGGATAGAGGGAGAGTGTGTTCGAAGAGAGAGCGAGAGATGAGGGATCGAGTGGAGAGGCGAGACATGAGAGAGTGTGTGTGTGTTGAGAGAAGAGAGAGAGAGAGAGAGAGAGAGAGAGAGAGAGTGTGTTGTGTGATGTGTGTGTTGTGTGATGTGTGTGTGGTGTGTGTGGTTGGTGTGGGTGTGTGTGTTTGCGAGAGAGCGAGAGATAGGGGGGAGAGAGAAATCGAGGCAGAGAGGTGTGTGTAAGAGAGAGAGAGAGACGAGGGGAGAGAGAAAGCAAGAGAGAGGTGTGTGTGTGTGTTGTGAGAGCGAGGAGCGAGAGCGAGAGGGATAGGGGAGCGAGGCATCGAGCCAGAGAGGGAGAGAGTGTGAGTGTGAGTGTGAGCGAGAGAGCGAGAGAGAGCGAAGTGTGTGTGTGAGAGAGAGAGAGAGGGATAGGGGGAGAGAGAGGGATCGAGGGATCGTGTGTGAGAGAGAGAGAGAGAGAGGGGATAGGGGCCGAGATGAGGGCTCGAAAGAGACAGAGAGGGAGAGTAGTGTGTGTGTGTTGTGCGAGAGAAAGGAGGGGGTTCAGCTGAGGACACCAGGGTGTCAGCCAGCTGACAGCTGACAACCAGATGGTGAAGGCAGAATCTGGATTTTCCCCTGATTCCTAACTATGAATACCATCACAGCATAATGATAAGGATAGACATGATTAGTAGAAGAAATCAAATGAACTTACTTTAGATGTGTTTTGGTTGTATGGGATTGATTATAGGTTATATGCTTGAATGCTGCAAGAAGTTAAACACCGATGATCTGATCTGAGCTGTAGCGTCACCAGGT
>CAEFZP010001132.1:35000-36357 GCA_903064625.1 Mallotus villosus
AGGTCCACAGTAGGGGAGAGGGGGAGTCTGTGTGACCAGGGTTTGTGTTTCAGGTCCACAGTAGGGGAGAGAGGAGACTGTGTGACCAGGGTTTGTGTTTCAGGTCCACAGTAGGAGAGAGGGGTCTGTGTGACCAGGGTTTGTGTTTACAGGTCCACAGTAGGGGAGAGAGGGAGTCTGTGTGACCAGGGTTTGTGTTTCAGGTCCACTCCTCCAAATCCAACAAGATCAGTGTGACTGGGGGGGCTCAAGCGGTTGGTTGCCGAGGGAGGGTTGGCGTCGCTAGGGCGGGGAAACGGGGTCACACGTGCTGAAGATCGCCCCAGAAACGTCCATCAAGTTTGCGGCCTACGAACAGGTTTGGAGAGCTGGAGGGAGGGAGACAGGGAGAAAGAGAGAGAGGGAGAGAGGGTATGAGCTAATTCAGGGCCAAATGTTTTGTTAATTTGAAACAAAAAAAATACAAAAAAAAGTGAAACTGGAAAAAAAATGCAGCCGTAAAAAAAAGTTTGGAATCTGAATACATGAAATGTGAAACTATGTGAAAATATAATAGTGAAAATGAATATTAATAACTTATTCTAAATCTCAGTATAAGAAGCTGCTGGCGTCGGAGGGAGAGAAGGTGGCAGACTCACCAGAGGTTCCTGGCTGGGTCTCTGGCTGGAGCCACAGCCCAGACTGCCATCTACCCCATGGAGTACCACACACACACACCACACACTACTTCCACACACGACACAGCACAACACACACACACACAGCACGCACATCAGCACACACACTACCACACACACTCAGCACACACTCACACACACACACACACACTGGAGCACAGCCCAGGACTGCCATCTACCCCATGGAGGTACACATAGCAGCAACCCTTACGGTACACAACCACACAGCTCAACACAGCCACGTAAACACACACCACAAACTCACACACACAGAACAAACGGATACATACACGAATACAATTGATTGAGTGTAATCAGAATCTATTACATTTTATATATATATGTTATCATAAAATAAATATTTAAAAATATCTCTTCTCGAAAAGTAAAGACAAAGCTATATATATAGATATATATATTAATTCATCTCTATGATATATATATATGTCATAAAAAAAAACAATCATCGATGCTAGATACAAAAAAATCTATCTAAGAGCGATCTCTATCCTCAGCTCTGCGTAGATCGTCTCTCCACCCGAACAAAGATACAAGAAACTCGCTCTCTCTATATCGCTCTGTGTAGGTCTGATCACTCAATGTTCCAAAGAATATGCTCTCTGCCCCCAGAAACCGATACACCCCCTCTCTACAGCTCTCCCCCCAAACCCACACAAAAA